>OZ030022.1:12485000-12895000 GCA_964023405.1 Apodemus agrarius | reverse complement strand
GGTCATGTTAATTTATATCTTTAATCTCAGCACTTGAGATCCAGAGGCTAGCCTGGTCTACATAGCAAATTCCATGCCATCCACAGCTACATAATGAGACCCTATCTCAAAAGATAAAAATAAAATAAAACAAAACAAAATAAAATACAAAACTCTGAAATGCACAAAGGCCATAATTTGTTGGTTCTTTTCCTTTAAAGGGGTCAGCAACAATTTACAATCCTACCAGGTTATTAGAACTAGAACATAAAAAAATCTGGGGCAAATTTGGGACTTTAAAGCTTTTGTTGACATGTATTTTATTTGTGTAACTTTGACCTAACATATTTCTAAATAAATTATGCCTATAACCATTACTCAGAGCTAACCTAAAACTTGGAGATTAAACAAAGCAAGTCAAAAAGGAAAGTTGAATCTTAAGTTATTTTGACTGTCGAAAACGTTAGGGGTCAGGCTGCAGAGAGTGCGGTCTAGGGAAAGTGCTTACTGCACAAAAATGACAAAGAGAACTTGGCTGCCTCGAACCTATGTAAAAACCAGGCAAGTATGGCGGCCCTCTCATAATCCCAGCCTGATGCAGGCAGAGAAAGAGAATGCCAGGAAGAAACTTGCTGGCCGAGAGAGCAAACTCTGAGTTCAGGGAAGGACCATGCCTCAGTGCATACACCGAGAACTTCAACTTTAGCCCTCCTCTATGCACAAGAACACACAGACACACAGACATATGCACACACACATACACAACACACACACACACACACACACAAGACATACATAAACAACACACACACAGATACAGCACACACAGACACAACACATACACATGTATGAACAAAAATCAGGGCCAACAGTACCTAACAGAAATGACTTTGAAAACCAGAGACTGATTATCTGTTTCTTCAACAGAAATAAGAAATTAGCAACATGCATATTAATAAACGTAAGAAAACGCCAAAAGAAAAGGAGTTAGTGTAGCTGGGCAGACTTACATGCTGCCTGTCTTAGAAGGTAAGCCGGGTGGGGCAAGAAGCTCTTTGTCCCTAGCAGAAGCACCACTTGTCTCCGCACTCATTCCAGTCTCCTGCCCTTCTGCCACAGGTGCCAGGGGGCCAGGCAAGGAGGCCTCTCCTGCACTAGTGTCTGAGGCTGCTTCACTGCTATCTGCATACAGCAACTCCATCTGAGTGGTGGTTCTCCTTCGAGCCTAGTTAAAGAATGGAAAGAGAATCAGTCAGAAGCAAGCTTGTGCACAGACTTTGATGAAGGAACAGAGGAATTTTACTATTTTATTATTATTATTATAAATAGATAATACATTATCTACTTTGGTATATGAAGTAGATAAGAACATTTAGTACATCATCTCACATGGGTGTCACTGAGTACGACTTCACAGAGCCTAGACAATGAAAATTACCTTACAAGACTCCCCTCTCTGCTTATACTTGAAGTCAAACCACAGTGGAACATTTTGAGTTTTGTTAAATTGTTTGATCGTCCACGACAAAATACCAACTATATACTGTATGCCAGTACTCATAGACTGTATACAAAAATCCCAAAATGTATTTTCATTAGCTTTACAAGTATTTTTTAATTTTAAAAGTTTATACTAAAAATCCATATTTAATTAAGATCTATCACGGGGGGTGAGGGCGGCGGAGGGGGAATGGAGAATCTGAAAGCCTTGGGCCCATATTCATACAAAGAAAATGAGCAAAACTTCATGATGTTTATTGCTGAGATATGGCAGGACCCCTGACTCCTACTGACACGCACGGTAGGAGAGCCTAATTACCCAGTTACATTACTTGATCACTCTGGTGGTCCTTAACACCATCCTGTCCATTTGCACAGCATTACTTTTCAAGATGTGATTCTATGCGTTTGTTCAAGGTGCTTCAAGGACTCCTTATTCTCCATTGACTTAATGCCATGAGTTAACTCATCTAGCGTCAGACACAACAGAACAGCCTCAAAAGGAGCGCGTGATTCCTACCCACTTAAAAATAGGTATCACCCAGTTGTAAATTGCTATAAATATGCCTTATAGCATTCTTTAAAATTTTTTATTTAAATAATGTCAGGATACTTAAAAGGAAGAGACACTTAAAACAAACAAGCAAAAAGCTCTTGTATTAGAATTTCACAAACATCCTGTCAATTTAAATGGCTGATAGTACACGCCATTGTAGAGTCTACTACCCAGCTAACCAACAGCTTAATAATCAGCTTCCAGGGGCTGGAGAGATGGCTTAGTGTTTAAGAGCACTGACTGCTCTTCTGAAGGTCCTGAGTTCAAATCCCAACAACCACATGGTGGCTCACAACCATCTGTAATGAGATTTGATGCCCTCTTCTGGTGTTGTGATGATTTGTATATCATTGGCCCAGGAAGTGACCTCATTAGGAGGTGTGGCCTTGTTGGAGTAGGTGTGTCAATGTGGGTATGGGCTTAAAACCCTCACCCTGGCTGCCTGGAAGTCAGTCTTCTTCTAGCAGCCTTCACATGAAGATGTAGAACTCTCAGCTCCTCCTGCACCATGCCTGCCTGGATGCTGCCATGTTTCTGCCTTGATGAAGATGGACTGAACCTCCGAGCCTGTAAGCCAGCCCCAATTAAATGTTGTCTTTTATAAAACTTGCGTTGGTCATGGTGTCTGTTCACAGCAGTAAAACCCAAACTAAGACAGCTGTGTCTAAAGACAGCTACAGTGTACTTAGATATAACAATAAAATCTTTAAAAAAAAAAAAAGAATCATCTTCCACATTATATTTTATCAAGTATAAACAGTGTAAAAATTTGGTAACACTTAGGTTTCTGCTGAGAAGTTTTTCAAAAACATTTTTAATTATTACTTAATAGAGAATATAAAATAAATTTCTTATTCTTAAAGTATTTTAATTTTTATTTAATAATTATATGTAGTAATTTACTTAATAACTTAAATTATTTATCTCATCTAATTTCAAATGAGAGAATTTGAGTAAAAGCATTCCCACAGCCACTCTACTAAGAGATGAACCTGATGCCCATCAGCTTAATAGTGAAGTAGAAAACAAGTGTTTGCCTGGTATTTGTAATTTTCCTTACCTTGTTCTTAGGTTTCACTTCACCACAAAGCTTCATAAGGTCTGAAGACAACGTGCTGTATGTAAATAAAGATCAGTTATGAGTCTAAATTTAAACATTCTATACAGAATTGCATGTCCTTCGTATTTATTAAGCTGATTAGAACAGATACTACACTTGATCTTAGCCAAAAGGCCGAGAAGCGATGTCCTTCGTATTTATAACTACATAAAAATCATATCTGTGGAAAACACAGAGAGGTAACAAGTTAAAATCTGGGTGGACTTATTAGCAGTTAAATTCGGTTTTCTTCCTTAAATATTCTCATATTTAAATTTAAAATTTATGAGAGTCAGGCACGGCTTTTCTTAGCTTTCACATCACCATTCCCAGGGTCATCGCCTTAATCATAAAATCCAAAATTACTTCTACCTTAAGATAACTGCTCACTGCAGTAAGATTCAAGTTCTAACAATCCTATAAACGGGCAGGAGGGATGGCTGAGTGGTCGAGAACACTTACTGCTCCTACAGAGGATCTGAGTTGGGTTCCCAGCACCACGGTTGGGGGGAAGTGAGGGGGGTTCACAGCCTGGAGCTCCAGCCCTGAGGGATCCGACCCCCCTCCCTTACCTCTGCAGGCTCCCAGCACTCTCGGACACATCTCCACAGAGGTACATAATTAAAATACAAAGGAAAACTAAATCTTAAAGAAAACCTAAGTCAAGTGTGGCAGCCCCTGAGTCTCTTACCTTCCCTCCGACCCCGGGCTGTTTAAAGGGCCGTCCTCGTCACTGCTGTCCTCTTCGTTTTCTAGAACCAAGTGAAAAGAACAAGTGTGGCACGAGTTGGATTGGGACCCTGTCCCTGGGGACCCCGTCCCTAGGAACCCTGTCCCTGGGGACCCCATCCCTAGGCTAAACACACGCACACCAGCTCAGTGTCTCAACACCGGCACTTTGGTTGGGGCTTCTGAGTCAATACAAACAGACCGGAGGAAGAGAGAGAGAGACACTTCTAAGAAGCGCCTTTCCTTGCATGGCTAGGATAGGAGACGGGTATTCAATATAGAAAAATCATGAGTTTGAAGGGTGAAGTTTGGAAAAACGGTATCAGGAAATGGGAATCAGATTATATATTTATGTGCACACATACCATTAAAACTTTTTATGTATGTCCTATTCAAGCACACAAATCCACTGGTTAAAAACAGAAGCTCACAAGAAATGCATCCTGAGCCCCCTTCAGGGCACGTGGCCAACCACTAACACTCTATAGAAACGTTCGGATAGCTGGATTAATTTGGCAAGCTTAGTAAAATATGTCTCCTCCTTTAAAGCCTCAGGTAGAAGATATACCAGATATATGAAGATATTCAGACGTCACACGCTAGCATGCATCTCATTCACAGGTACACAGAAGACACAGACAATAAAAGGTGTGCATGCAACAGTTCTGTAAACTACTAGGACCGAACAGCTGCTACATCAGGACAGCTGTAGCAGGCTAGAAAAACAGCAAACGACAACCCTCCCTCCAATAAAAAAAAAAAACAAAAACAAAAACAAAAACCCAAAAATAAAAATGAGGAAACCAAACAAAAAAAAAATCAGTAGATAAGTAGGAAATCAGTAGCTAAAACAGGTACAAAAAAATTAAACTCCATCAGCAAGCTCCTAACATACATGCAGTCATTTAAATCACATTTTATTCCTCAAGTCTAAATAATATTATGATATCATTGAAATATACATGTGTGTGATTCACCCATTTATATTACGTAAGAACACTACAGTCGGGAGTCAACTCATTTCTTCCTTTCTAATGTTCCCTTCCTTCAGTCACTGAGTACATAAAGGGTTAATGATCCTTGGAAATATAATCTAAGAACCATGCCTACATGGTTCACAGGCAGGGAGAGGAAAGGGCCTGGAAGGTAATGTGCATCTCAAAGACTTCATTCAGAAGAGGCTCACGACTTAAGTCCTCAGACTACCGAGTGGCTAAAATTAGTTAACAATATGAAAATAAAGTTCTAAAGAAATGACTAGCAATGGTGGTTTGAATGAGAAATGTTTCTTATGGGATTTGAACCCTTGGGTCCCAGTAGATAGACACGTACAGAGAGGTAGTGCAGCTTTCCAGGGGACAGAACAGTCCCTGGGGTGGGGGGCTTGGAAGGTTCCAGCCTTGCCCCGCCCCACCTCCAGTTGGGCTTTCTGTGTGGCGTTTGCAGTTGAATGGGATTTATTACCACTTTTCTTACAGACACTGGTGACAACAGATAGAACTTGAAACACTGAGAAGTTCACACTTAGTTTAAGGAAAAAAAAAAAAGAAAAGAAAAACCAAAAGAAAAGAAAATTCTTAACTCCTGACTATCTCCAGAGAGATAATTTACACTCTATAGAAACAACTTGGCCAGAGCTACGAAGACTCCACCCCAGTCGGTCACCAACTTAAGATATATCCTCAAAGCCAAAACTGACATGAAGCACTTTTTTTCCGGGTAGCACATAGTTCTTAACTCTAGCACAGGGCCACCAGACATGTTCTCACCTAGCAGCGTCCAGATCAAAGCAGACACAGAACTCCCAGGTGTCCTGCCAGTCCATACCAGGGTAGAGTTTTACAGCCTAACACTACTGGAAGTTAACAAATTTTGGTCCTTTTCTATCTTTTCCTTTAATAATTTTTTTTTAAATACAAAGTATAATCTTTCTATAAGTAAAATAGAATTAATAGGTCGACCTTGTGACTGCTCCCTTCAGAAACACCTTTGCTGCAAACCTATGTACATTCTAGTGAACATCCAAAACCTTAACTTTCAAACTATCCCTGTCAACAGCAGGGTAATAAAGGATGCCCACTAGGTCTACTTGCAAACCCATGATTGATCCTGACTACATGTTTTCTGAATGGGGACTAGAATCTGGTACCTGTTAGGGATATATGCATATAACAAGCCAGTGATAACCTTGGATAACAGCGACTGTCTAACAGATTTCCCTGGCTTCAACTACTGTGCTTTTGTTCCTTGGGCCTGCGCTCTATGACCCCTCGTGCCTAGAGGCATACGAAAGAAGATTGACCGTGGACTCCTAAAGGCTTGTCTGTGTCTCTTCCCTTTGGCTGTATATTATCATTCTTTTCTCAATAAATCTGAACCATAAATACAACACTATGCTGAGTCCCATGACGGTCTTAGTAAATTTCTAATAGAGATTAGGGTGATCATAGAATTCAGGAGCTCCAATAAAGGTAGGGCTAACATGGAAAAAAAAAGTTCCTCAAAGGTTGTAAAATCTTATGTGTGGAGCCGGGCGATGGTAGCGCACACCTTTAATCCCAGCACTTGGGAGGCAGAGGCAGGCGGATTTCTGAGTTCGAGGCCAGCCTGGTCTACAGAGTGAGTTCCAGGACAGCCAGAGCTACACAGAGAAACCCTGTCTCAAAAAAAACAAAAACAAAAAAAAAAAAAAAATCTTACGTGTGGTACGGGGTGGTGGTCGTGGCTCAGCCTCTAACCTTCAGTCTCATCCCTATAAACCATGTACTGTTTCTGCAGAGCACTGACCTGCTGGTACATTACATAGCTCGTGCTCCCGACTCCCTGGCTCATGTGACCTCTCTTCCTGTTTCATCTAGTAACTCGAATTCCACAGCTGCTAGCAGTCTCCAGCAGCCGGGCCTTCCTTTGGGTAGTTCGAATGGGTGCTCCCCTAGCCTCTGTCTCTGCTTCAGCCTCTGCCTTCACTGCCCTGATAGAGACTTGTCACGGCCTGTCACCCTCAGCAGAGCATATGGCTCACGAGAAAAAGATTCGTGTTGTAATACCTCTCAGTCCAGTTCTCGGGCTCGAGGGTTAGGACAGGATTACAAAGCTGAGTAAGGTTTATATAGGGATATTATCTATGATTGTCTGGTTTTCCCAGGGGAATACCCATTACTTTCGTCCTTCCACATTTTACCCCCCAGCTCCTCTTACTTATAGTACAGTCATAAACTCTAGAGAAAATTTCTGCCACGAGTGATGGGTTCTGTCAAAGGACAACATTTGAGCTCTCTGCTTCTCTAAGCAGAGCAGCTGTAAAAATTAACACTCTTCACCAAATGAGCAGCCTGATATTTTCTTGCACAGAGTGTGATTAAACATCTCCCTTTCTATGCCTCGGAACACATGTGAAGCGGAGACTCTACGAAGATCAGAGAGAAGAAAGAGGGATGCGGGTAATGAAGAGATAGAAAGCGGGAGAGGGGGGAGGACTGGAAGGAACAGCAGGGATGGAAAAAAGGCAGATGGAGGAGGAAACAGAAGAGAAGGAAGTGGGAAGGAGACAGGAAAGGAAGAGCCAGGGGTGAGAGGGGACTGAAGGGAAGAGGAAGCAAGTCTGCTTGACAACCTATAGGATGGCAAAAAGGTACTCAGTGGGTGGAGCATGCGCCTGTCCATCAGACCTGAGAGTTCCTAATTAGTCTTTTATCCATCCTTGTCATAGCTTGAAAAATAACTTTCAAATGACACACACATATATATATTATATTATATATAGTCTATATACATAAATATATTATATATAAGTATATATAATATATATATTACATATAATATATATGTAAAATATACACCATGGTCAATCTCATGGAATTATTATTTTCACAGTAATGGTCCTATGGGTCCTGTATTTTACTTGTATAAGAGCTTATCATTTTAAAACATAAAGCTTCATAGACTGTGTTTAGTCTAAGGACACAGAAAAATAACTTTATTTAATCTTTGGGTTATTTTCCTTTCCTTTACCAAGAAGCACTCAGAAAACTTTGAAGAGTGGTATAATCAAAGAAAAGAAAGAACAAAAAGAAACAAAAGATTGCATCTGTAAATACATCAACTAAATAAAACTGTTCCAGATTTAGCACTCTCACACACCACTGGTAATGACATTCCTCCAGTCTCCTGATTCTACACAGATCATCACTAAGAGGAGGTAAAGATATGGTCAGTGAGAATAGGTCACATGAAAGTCACGAGCGAGAAAAAGGCTGAAACCTCTCTGTCCAATGGTCTCTATAGCCTCTTTTAGGCTGAAAATATGGTGCTTATGAGTAAAACATGGTATCAGTATGTTCAAATAAAGTCCTTGTATTGTATTCTATTTGTAAAAATATATATATATTCCTAATTTTATTTTTAGAAAAACTAGATGAGAATATATAGAGAAAAGAAAGTTATTTATGAGGTTAAAACAATGGATGAAAGTTAATACATATATTTAAAAATTTAAAGGAAACATAGATTCCATGTTTTCCTGTAAGAAAAGAAGAATTCAGAGAACTTAGGAATTCTGCAACTGAGCTCAAAGGACTAATAGCTCAAGCATCCCCCTCTGCCATCTAAGAATCTCAAAACAGAGAATGTTTAAGAAAAATTATTTAGTGGTGTTTTTTTTATTATGAATATAGTATCATGCAGAAACAGTGGCTACCAATACAACATTTTCAAATATGTACCACAATTAGTGCACAGGACAATTAGTGACTCATGCAACTGCTGGGTACACAGAAAGCTAAGCATACTCACCTAGAGGGGCGCTACCTAGATCTGGATAAACAACAGCAGAAGGAAACAAAAAGCAATACTCCAATCAAAACAAATCCAAAGTTAAAACTCTCACATAGCACAAGATTATGTACCGACGTTTAGGTACACAGAACAGATGCTATAAAGGAACTCCGATATGATTTAGCCCAGGTAGGTATGCAGCGTAAAGAGAAACGCCACTAATCTTTTAAACAACTTAAGTAACCAATTCAGAAACTTTCTGAGTCTCTTTTATCCATTAAAACCCAATGGTTTAATAAGGTAAAGTAACCTCAAGTTGGTGATCGTTTCTTGGAATGTACTTTCCCCAAAATTTATATACACATGCAAATTAAAGAGGGGATATTTATTAAAAAGCATAAGTACAGCATCTATTCCAACAAGCCGTAGAGGAAGGAGATGAAGATACGATGTCCACAGGGCAAAGCTACCATGCAACTCATCTAAGTGAGGTTTAACCCAGATTACCTTGCAGTGCGTGGCCTAGCAAGGCATCCAGCTCCGGGTTTAGCTCTGCCTTCTCTTTCAGCATATGGAATAAGAGTTGGTTCTGGGTTGCACTGGTGATCTCAGTCTGTTTGAGTCGACCTTCGAGGACTTTAATTTGAGCCTCTTTCTGGGCAGCCTGCAGACCCTGAAACCATAACCACAAGAGCGAAATGTCTTCCATCTAGGAAAACAAAGCCCACTGCATGAAACCACTGAAGCCGTGGACTTCGGCACCAGGCAGGCCTTTGTTCAGACTTCTTAGAGAAGTTTCCCTGGGCAAGATACCATCTTCCAGAGTCCCAGCTCCTGTGTGGGAAGCTCAAGAGCTACTTTGCTGGCACACAGTGATTGTGATTACACAGCCTCGGGGTCTAACAGAGGTCCAGAGTGAGGAGCAAGTGATTCCGCTGCCACCACCTTCAACCACAGGCAATTAATGCCCCACTGGTGGCAAATCAAGCTTACATTCAGAAGAGTAGGGGCTACACTGAATTTTTCTTCTCTGGTTTTCTTTGGACCTGTACAAAATCAGTAGCAAGCCAATTGTGATACAAAATCCGTTTTCTTGAGAACCATTTGTTAAGACAAAACGGGCTGTATTTCTTCTTTGTATATTTGCTCTAATATACAACAGAGGTAGTAAAATTGACATATTTATAACATTTCATTTTAGCTTTAAAAAAAGTTTTTTTTTTCAGTTAAGAAAAATTTTATTCCTTTTTACCAAGAGGAGGATCACTGGAGAGAGACGTGTAATAAATGTCAAATCAGTCAACAGAGGCTTTCAAGGATAGAAGAGCTAAGTCTCACCTTATTAATGCCCATTGATAGGAAGTGATCTAGCAGGTACCGAGCTTCTGTCAGCGTACAGGCATTAATGACAGCAGTGACATCCAATGTCTCCCCTTCTTCCTACATCAAACCAGTGTGTAAACAGTCATTACTTTAGTCGGGATATATTTAAACAGTAGGCAACAGGCTTGTATTTACTTGACAATACTGGATAACAATGAAACTGCTCAGGAAAATATAACATGATTCCTACACTAAGAAACATGTGTTGCAGTCAAGTAGTCACAGTTGAGTAGTTAAAGATTCAAGGCAAGATATAATCAATGACCCATGTGCTATAATAAAGACTATCCCAAGGCCAGTAGGGAAGTCTAATAGGTAGACGATACCTATTACATGTACAAAACCTAACAATCAGATTAAACCAATAAGTAGAAAATACCTTCATATAAAAATTCAAGGGGGCGGGTGAGATGGCTCAGTGGTTAAGAGCACTGGCTGCTCTTCCAGGGGTCCTGAGTTCAATTCCCAGTAACCACATGATGGCTCAGGGCCATCTATAAGACCACCTGATGCCCTCTTCTGGTATGTGGTATACATACAGCAGTGAACTCATACATTAAATAATTTTTAAATATTAAATAAATAAAAATTCAAGGTACTTTTAAAGATATATAATACAAATGTTCTTTCCCTTAAGCTTTTAAGTATCTTTAAGACCCTGAACCATCAAACCAGTGTGTAACAGTGATTACTTTAGTCAGGATATATTTAAACAGTAGGCAATTGAGCGTCATCTCAACTCATAATTCTAGCATCTGGGAGTTAGAGGCAGGACGATCAGAAATTGAAGGTCATTGTCATCTATACACCCAGAGTCTGAGGACAGCCAGGGCTAGAAGCTTTCTCTCAAAAGCAAACAAAACCAAGACAAAGTGTCTTTGGCGGTCCGCACCTTTGCTTCCTCCATCTGCATGATGTTGGCCTGACAGTCGGCAATACTATCATTGATGTAATCTATATTCGCAGTCAGGGACTCCATCTCCTCGCTGATGTTAGCCACGTTTTTATCTGCCTCTCCACTCTCCTTCACTATCTTCTCTCTCCTTTTTGAAAGTTTCTCTCGCCTTTTTGTGAGTTCTTCTCGTTGCTATAAAAACAAACAAACAAACAAACAAAACATACTGGATTTTTACTCCTACACAGTACATCCAAGACAGAATGAAAGGAGAGATGGCATCCAGTGCTTCCAAGGAACAATTGCGAGATATTAAGTGAGATCCTTTGTGTTCAGACTCCTTCTTAGAGAAGCTAACCTAAGGTTGAACTCAAGTCAACTAACAGGCCAGTACCTGGCACCAGTTTCCAGACTAACCCCTAACAAAACCCATACCTAGCAACAGTTTCCAGGTTATCCCCCCTACAAATCTGTACCTCCAGGTTACAAGCCTGCCCCAACACTTCACTTCCTAACAACCACCAGTCAGGAGGAGAACAGAAGTTAAGTTTATGGTTTGGCTCCCAACACTAGCCAATTATGTTAAAGGCCATAATGTCCTCCAAATCTGGAGGCTAGATAGCCCCCTTCTACCAGGCTAGATAGCCCCCTTCTACCAGGCTAGATAGCCCCCTTCTTGACTCTATACATGCTTGCCTGGAACTGGGCTTGGGGCCCCCTCCCATTCTCCTGCATCAGAGATGGTGGTGTGGCCCAAGCTCAAGCTTAAATAAAGAGACCCCAAAGCGATACCATCAGAATCGGCTTCTCGGTGGTCTTTTTGGGGTTCACTCACGTTTCCTGGCACAACATAACACTGTCAGCTAAGGAGGCATGTAGCTTCTGTCGTCCATACCCTGAGGAGTCTGTTCATGTCCGCCTCCATGTTGGAAATGGTCATTTTCTGCATGATGATGTCGGTCACCCGGCGCTCCAGTAGCTGCCACTTCATGCGGGCCGTCTTGGAAGTGAACACCCGGCCAGTGAATCCTTTCCTCTGATAAGTTTTCCTGTAACCGTTTACACAGACGAACATGATTACTTATGCCTTTATATTTGATGGCGCACACCCAGACCTGTTCCACGGACACAGCGTTCAATATGAACACCCGCAAGGATTGTAGGGGTGAGTAGGAATCAGCAGGACCTGGTGCCGTTTGTTGTAGGTGTTGGCAATGCCTGGACTCTGGCCACAGGAATCCTCATCTTCTGCTGGGTGCCTGCCCGGGATGCATCTGCTTCCCCCGAAGCCACACTGGAACCTGTGTCCGGAGCAGGGCTTTCAGATGAGCTCAGCTTCCGAGTAACTTTTCCCGCTACTTTATCAGACATGGGCCTCACTTGCCTGCGGAGGGCTGTAACCTGCAACAGCATCAAGGTTGGTCTAGTCTCCGTCTATAGACATGCATTACAGGGACTGGGTAGAAGGGTGGATAATTTGTAAATCACGTACAAACGTCTAGGGTTAAACCCTAGCACCACAAGGTGAGGAAAGAAAAGAAGGAATACATTATTTATCCCAAATGGCTTGCCATACCTCTTCAGTTTTGCGTCGCAGAACTACTTCTTGATTTCTTTTCTGCGCTTCTAGAAGTCTAAGTTGATGCTATAAATTAAGAAGCAATATGTTGAAACAGCCCCCTGAACCACAGCGCATCCTACTCTTATGCTAAAACACTTCCTCTTACTGCCAAAAATATGGGCTCTTAGCATAATCTGGGTTAACAATCTTGTATCCAGCATATAGATATTGCTACTTTAATACAAGCAAAGACACTGAAACAGCCACATCTCTGGGCTGGTGAGATGACATGTTCCCCCTCTAACCAAATGTAATAAAAAGTAAAGATTTTAACAACTTTTTATGTGTGTGTGATTTAGACCACTTTTCAAAATCTGAATTCATGGAAATAGAATTCTGAAGGTGAAGACAAGAATGTTTTAAGTCCTCAGAAAAGTGTCTTCTACAGAGGACTGGCGTATCATCGCCAGAGGATATGACCTTGCATACATCCCTTCCCGGGGATCTTCCCTAAAATTTTATCCTGAATTGCAATCCACATATGACAATAAAAGTCATTTTAAATAACCAGCGCCTACTTATAGTCCTCGACCTATACTTAAGTACAGTTAGAAAACTTTTCCACGCTTATAGAATGCTCTCAAAGTACAAAGCAGGGCACTCTGATAGAACAGAGGGACTCCCTCGCACAAAGCAGGGCACTCTGATAGAACAGAGGAACTCCCTCACATCTCGCTTGCGCTGGTCCTTCTTCAGCTGAGCGATTTCCCGGTTCCTTCTAGATTCTGTCAGCCTGGCTTTCTCTTGCTCTTCCTTCATCTGCTTCATTAGGCGAACCTAAAATACAGATATACATTATTGAATATTACTCCAGCACCAGATAGATACATGCGGTAGCTCGCACAGATGGGAGTTCTTTGGCTCCAAATAATTTATAAGGAAGCATGGGGCATCTACTCTATATTTTACTCGATGATTTGTTTTGGATAATTTTATTTCCAACATACCTTTTTGCCAAAGTAATTGGTGCTCTACAATGCAGATTCGATACTATCAGTAGCTGTGTGAGCTTTGAACAAGTTATGTAATCTCTGTAGGCTTTGACTGTCACACCTACAATGTCCTTGTGTATTATGAAAACTCAATGGGTTGATACCTGAATGTGGTACAGGGAACAACCTAATAAATATGGCTACTGCTATCAGGGCAACTGCACAGCATAATTTCCTCATGTCTTACAACATCTCCATGTGGTTATGGTAAGGAGACTACTTGATTTTGGTGCAGTATTTATAGTAATCAATCCCCATACATTCAGTCTCTGCGTTCCTCCGTGCAGTGGGAGTGAACCAAACTCTAGATGATTAGCTCTTGCTCTTGGCAAAGGAGAGTTAAGATCAGAAGATAGACCCAGGAAGCATCTGTTTACATCTTAAACGGGTCATAAAATATTATGGGCTACTTTTTTATTGACTCAGGGAAGAACCACAATAACAGTTCTGTTCCAAGATAGCCAGCCCGCGGCCGTCCGGGCTGAACAGGCGCAGTCTGGGTACCTTGGTTTTCTTCATTTCCATGACGTCTTGCTGCAGTTTTTTTAGCTGCTTTTCATACTGAGACTGGTTTTTGAGGAGCCTGGCGTGCTCCTTTTGGGCCGTCTGCAGTCGCTGCAACTCTTTGTTCATGGCGTGGAGTTTCTTTTCGTATTCACACTTCACCTTTTTTGCCTTTTCTTCAGAGTATGACTCTACCGAGCCTGGGGGGGTAAGGGAGTAAACACATTGGTTTTTTGAGACACAGAATTTATCGATAGGCTCGGAACACCCAGTTCTCCCGGGACTCAAGGATGCCTGAGCCCTTCTGTCTCAGAAGTTTCCGCTCATTTCTGCTTGGTCATCGACTCAAGTCATGTAATGCTGACTCAGCTTTTCGGAGTCAGGAGTGAGACTGCGACTGCGCAGAAGACCCACCGAGGTTCTGGAGCACCTGGTCCCTCTCCAGCTGCGTGTCCCGGATCTTGTGTTGGAGCATCATCAGCTTCTCCTCGTACTGCCTCTTCAGCGTCTGCAGTCGTTTCTGGCTGTTCTCTAGTTCATCAATCAGCTTCTGCTTAATTGCGATCTCGCACGTGATATTCGCTAAGTCCGCTTGGTAGTTAGCTATTCACAGAAGATAAAAAAACTGAAAGTAGGCCGGAAGGCCATCATCGCACGAAACATGGGTATAAAGCCATTTATCTATGTTCAGGAAGTCACTCAGCAGCCTTGTGGGAAATTTTCTGGGCATACCATTGTCTAAAAAGGCAGACTGTTCACAATGGCCAATAACAGGCACTGTATACGGTTAAAAAAAAAAAAAAAGGAACATCACTCTTGCCTAGAGCATGCATGAGTCTAGTGTGGTCTTACAGGTCATGAAAATTGGCTTTCACTGCTGATAAAATCGAAAATGTTGAATTTTCTACCAAAACCTAAACAGCTTCCCAATATGACTTTTCTGCCTTCGTGCTAAGGGGGCAGGTACCTTTTTCATCTGATTCAGAATCTGATTCATCAGAGCTTTCTTCTCCTTCAATGTCATCCTCTTCCTCATCTTCCTCTTCCTCGTCTTCCTCATCCTCATGATCACTCACTTCTTGATTCTCTTCCTAAAACGGGAAGCATTAATAGAACAGCATTGGCAAGGAAATCTCAGTAAGAGAGATGCTAGAGTATATGCCACAGAAGCACAAGACTAATTGTGTGTGTGTGTGTGTGTGTGTGTGGTGTGTATGCATGCTTGTATGTGTGGTATATGTGTGTGTGTGTGTGTGTGCATGCTCATGTATATGTGGTATGTGTGTGGTATATGTGGTATTTGTGTGTGTGTGTATGTGTGCTTCTGTGCCTATTCATATGTGGGGTGTGTGTGTGTGGTATATGTGTATTTGTGTGTATGTCTGTGTGTCTGTGCATGCTCATGTATGTGTGGTATGTGTGTCTGTGCATGCTCATGGTGTGTGTGTGTGCACATGCTCATATGTGTACGTGGTGTGTGTCTGTGTGTGCATGATCATGTATATGTGTGGTGTGTGTGTGTGTGTGTTCTCATGTGTGTGTGTGTGTGTGTGTGTGTGTGTGTGGTATATGAGTGTGGTATGTGTGTGTATGCATGCTTGTGCATGTGGTATATGTGTATGTGTCTGTGTATGTATGTGTGTGAATGCATGCTCATGTGTGTGATGTGTATCTGTGTGTGCACATGCTCATATATGTGTGTGTGCATGCTCATGTATATATGGTGTGTGTGGTATATGTGTATTTGTGTGTGTCTGTGCATGTTCATGTGTGGGGTGTGTGTGTGTGTGGTATATGTGTATTTGTGTATATTTGTGTGTGTCTATGCATGTATGTGTGTTGTGTGTGTTGTGTGTCTGTGCATGTATGTATGTGTGGTGTGTGTGTGTCGTGTGTCTGTACATGCTCATGTGTGTATGGTGTGTGTGTGTGTGTGCATGCTCATATGTATGTGTGGGGTGTGTGTGTCTGTGTGCATGATCATATATGTGTGTGGTGTGTGTGTGCATGCTCATTGTGGTGTGTGTGTGGTATATGTGTGTGTGTGTGTGTGTGTGTGTGTGTGTATGTGGTGTGTCTGTTTGTGCATGATCATGTATGTATGTGTGTGTGTGTGTGTGTGTGTATGAGCCCATGCAGAAGCCAGAGTAAGGTTGTCCAGTGCTCTCTTCTAACACTTTCCACAACATTCCCTTCAACAGGGCCTGTCATTGAATCTGAACTTGCTGTTTTGGTCATGCTGGCTGGTCAGTGAACTCCCAGAAACTATCTGCCCTGACACCCCAGCTCAGGTTACAGGCCATGCACAGCTTTTACATGGATGCTAGGGGTTCTCAGGAAGTCCTCCCACCTGTACCTGGCACGTGAGTTTACCCACCAAGCCACCTCCAGACACTCAATTTCACTTCTCTTTAGTTCAAAAATCACTAACAGAGTTTCTGGTTATTACGCAATAACTCCACCTTAAAAAAATTCTTTATCTCTTCTGGTTTTCACACTTTTCACAACGTTCACAATTAAGGAGAAAAGTCCTCAAGCAAAGAGGAAACCGTAGCTATGGAAACCACCTCCCTTTGGTTCTCATAAGTAAGTTAGTGACAACAATATATATTTAGTGTCCTGTACTTACCACATCTACTTCATTGTTCTCTTTCTCTGAAACACCCTTTTCTTCTTTCTTCTCCTGGTCAGTGTCTGCATTATCATCTTTCCCAGTAACACTTTAAAATCCAGAAAGAGAAAGGAATATGAGATAAGAACAAGGGGAAAGTCTTTATTTTTTTCTCAGTTTTTTTTTTAAATCAACAATTCATAAAAAAACGAAAATGAAAAGGTTAATCACTCGGCTAAGCCAGGCTGCCCTGTCTGACGATTAAAGAAAACCATACATCACCACTTGAACAACCAAGTCAAATTGTACATGACTGAAGAAAGTTTAGTGTCTAGAAATAATGACAACTGGTCACAGAGTGAAGTACTAAGCTCTAAAGAGACAGCAAACTTATAACACAGGAGCAGCCGACTGATTGCAATGCGCTACAATTTAAATGAAAAAGAATCCAAAACAGAAAGTTTTGGTTCCCCGTCTAAATTCATGAAAACTTTTCCCATACAAATACAAAGCGATAAAAATTATTCTTGTTAGTATCCTGATAATTTTAAAGGTTCAAAATCACTACGCTCACCCTGAGTTTGACTCTCTGGGCTGTATCCATCTTTTCTGTTTGTTTCTTTTTGTTCCCCACCCACCCATCCCCTTAGGACATTTGCACAGCATTAGAGTCTCACAGAGTGGGTCTTTGATTCCCAAAAATTGTCTGAAGTTTAGACTGTGCTCTGACTGGATATGAAATTCTAGGGTCTACCACAAGTTTCACCATAAAAACCTGAAGACTTCTCCAGTTGCCTGATGCTTGCAGACACAACCACTCAATGGTGTGAGACAATGATCAGGGCTAAACTCATTTAGCCCTGGGAGTCTTAAGTGAAGGTAGCCGAGTACAGAGTATATCCAAATCACTCTGGTCTTTCTTGGGTTTACCATGCACGACAAACTATGCCCAGAAGTTACACTTCAGCTCACTAGACTCCGACATTTAAGCAAAATAGTCAATACAGGCAATCTTTAAAAACCCATATGGTTTATGTTACAGTGGAATTTTAAAATCATTAGGATTTAAAAAAAACATTCAAATAAAGCAATCTTTCCAAACAAAATTCCTCTAGAAAGAGCTTTATGACTGTCACTATTTCTGTTAGAAAGGATATTTCATTAAAGAGCTCCCTGATTAATCCTGGGGTCTATTTCTAGGTTATAAGTAAATAATTTTACCTCATTTGGTCCCTGTTATTATTAAACTCTAGCATTTAACTCCAGATCCCTAATTCTTACATATATTTTAATACTCAGAACAATAAGAATATAAGTGGAGTTTTTCCTCATAAGTACTTTCCAGTTTTTGTTTATTTATGTGATTATTTATTTGATCTGTCATTCTCACTGAACTAAAAATCTCTTGAGAATAAGATTTATGTGTATTTGGTTTGTCCTTCAGTTAAGTACCCAGGGCCCGCACATAATAAACTACACTAGTGTTTATTAAATCAGTCAATCCCTCGGAGTTACATGAACACCTGTGTTTCAGTAGTGCTACATGACTCGCATACCTTAAGTTAGCATGAGAAAGTCTGATGTGAGACGTAAAGATGCACAGAGCAACAGTTTGGGCTTTGAAGTGAGAAGTCAAAGCCAATAGGAAAGGCAGTAAGGTAGAGTCAAATAAACTGCAGCAGACTTTTATGAATGTCATTAAATCACTGTACTGGAGGGAAATAAGCTAGGAGAAAGCTAGGAACCATGCAGAGTGAACAGTTCTGACAAACCAGTCAAGGTAAAAGGCCAGTAACACACACTCAGATACTACTGTGCTGGAGGCTGACCCATGTGTGGGGGAAAGGGAGCACGTTTCTCATTAGGTCTCCTCCTCTTCCTTCCTGATGTAGTCCTCCTTCTTATGACTAGCGTTGTATACAATCTCCACGATACTTGGCTCTTAAATTACTGTATCTTCTGAAATCCCGTTTCTTGGAATTATGGCCACCCAACTTTATGGATTCTTGGCTAACATCCGCTCCTGCTCCCTCCCTAAGGTAGCTAATATCCAGCCTAGTGAATGTTATCCTTGACTTAGATCTCCAATCATAAGTTCTCCTTGCACTCTAACACAGAAAAATCAACCTCACAGCTAAATAGTAATATGCTTATAATAATAATAATAATAATAATAATAATAATAATAATAATAATCTATAAGTAATATGTTTTACTGTTAAAACTGAAGTCTTTAAGGCAATACTAATAAATATCGTACCTCAGGCACTCAATTTTTCTTTGATAAATGTTAACAAGTTGATATTCCAAATAGTTATCTAAAGAATAACGGGCCATAATTAAAGTTATCCTTTTTTTTTTTTTTTTTTTAACAAAATCAGGATCTTTGGAACTGGAAGGAACATAAGAAATTAGTATGTTCATCTGACGAGTAAACCAGAAACTGTGGCCTTGAGAAGTTTTCCACACAAGGGACTAAGAGCAGATGTGCTAACTCTCAGACTAAAACACTCACAGCCCTAGGAACTTGTTGGTGCAGACTCTTGGGCTCCAGCTCCATACTACCGCATCAGATCGTCATGCCATTGAAACAAATACTGATGACTGAGATACGGTCCTAGGACACTAAACTGCCCTCTTTCCTCAATCCTTTGTGGTCATGCGAAAGTCGGAAGCAGCCTCGACTTATATCTCCATATATAGTTCAAGGACTGACTAATTGAACGTGGTAACATGTTTGCGCACATGAATTTAAAGATTCATCGTATTCTGCGCTTTTTAAATAGAAGAAACTTTGCATTTATCATTTTTTTTTAGTTTTTCCGATAAATATCTTGTCTTAAATAACGATGCTTAGTTGAGTCCTTGTGTGAGCTACAATTAGAATCACATTCTAGTCAGAGTATTTTTTAAGTTATATATAGGATATAAGCTCAGACTTTTATGAATGTCATTAAATCACTGTACTAGAGTGATTTAATAGAATTGTAAGGATATAAGCTCAGAATCTAGACTCAATATAGCATATAGAATATAACTAAGGGAAATGTATTATGAACGAATTTATGGTTTAATATACTTAGTAAATCAATCATTTAACTACTGATTACAAGTTCTCAAGTTTCAACTTTAAGGAAGAGATAATCTTTAATGCAGAGCTTAGGATGACTGTGTTTGTTTTGAAACTACTTAATCAGTTTAGTTGTATGATTTGGCGACTTGTTTAGAAAACTCTTTAAGTAAAGGTTCTAGTATCAAACAAACATTTACTTATCTGAATAAATAGCCATACTCAGGTATGGCCCCATGATATGGAGATCAGCAACTCACTTCTGGGTTTCAAATGGAAAAGGGGGAACTGCCCACATTTTAATGTTTACTTAGAATACATTTGAAAAGTTAAAAACATTTTTTCTAGTTTGAAGTTCAGAATTCCTTGTCAATCTGACTACAGTTCCTTCTACCTTTTTCCATTTTAATGTTTTCTGAAAGTTTACAGCAAATAAGGAAGAGAGGTGTCTACACCCATGCACTGGAACTTCTACAACAAAAAGCTAATCACTGCCCAGCCAATAATTCCTACCCAGCTCACAAGCCCCATCCCCAGATACAGAAACATTGATTTTTGTTTGTTAATAAATCTGATGGTGAAGGTTTTTTTACTTTTACTAAAAAGGGCTAAGTAATCTTCATACCTCTGACAGTTTATTTGAAAGTGAAATCGCTTGCAGTTTAACTCAGGTAGCTACAGAGTTTTTTATGCCTACACACTTTAATTTTTCTGCGATTTCTATAAAAGTCACTACTTTAAGGCATACACAGCTAATCTAGTCCCAAGCAATCTACAATTCTACAGCACATCTTCTCGCAAATGGAAAGAAAGTACTTAAAAGACATTTTAATTTGTAAAAAAACAAAAAACAAAAAAACCTGGGAAATATTCCAACCTTCTTTCTTCTCGACTGCTTTCCTCAAGTTTCTGTAGCCTTCAAACCACGAGGCACAGTATGGGAAGGCCAAGCCAATGAAGGGCAAACCAGACAGTAAAAGCAAAAGTGGTAAGAAGGTAAAGGTAAATGATACATGAGCTCGAAGACATTAAAATAAATCTTAGAGATACCACTAAAGGACAGATACACAGTAAAAAGGCAATACATTTTGTATAAATACAAAGCAGAAAATCCATAGTATTATATCTAAGAAAAAAGCCACAGATAATCTGTGGAAGTTGTTTAACAGTAAAATGCAGTCTCAATTATGTGACTCAACAAGTCCTGTTCGAATGGTTATTGCTATATTTAGCCAGAAATTTATCAATTTTAATTTCTTCCCCAAAGGTAAAGCCTATTTTCAATAACATTCTCTTCCTCTTAAATCTTTCCAAAGACTTTTATGGTATCATGAAGAGACTTTATTAAGTAATGCCTTTGTACCATAATGATCATACTAATATGACATATGAGCTACTACTTTAAGAACTCCACCTCAGTTCTTTTACTGTACATAAAAATCATTGCTAAATCTAAACTTAAAATTCATATGAAAATTATATGAGATGGCATTACAGACAAATGAATATGACAGTTACATGATCAATGGGGGAAAAAAACGATCTTGTTAATTCAAGATAAGAAGCTCACAAGGTTGGGAGCAAGATTTAACTACTAAGGCAAAGAGGGAAATGAAATGGGAACTTTAGTACTTTCCATCAGTAAGATTATTCTTTAACCAGAATAGCAAAAAAACAAAACAGAACAAAAAGACAGATATAGACTTCATACTATAATATTGAATATTCAAAGCTAGTGATCTTAACTCAATGGAATGTACTATTTATGAATATTCGTCATGTAGACAACAGAGATGTGCTAGGCTCTGATTAAGCATATTGCGATCTGTACACAGTATACTCTATCTAGAACCCCACAAAATCCTTTTGGAATCATCCATATTTAAAATAATGAAGACAGAGTTTAGTTATAAATTATTAAGTCAGTTCTCTTTTAATCTTCTAATGTATGGTTTCACGTGATTTTTATTTCTTGGGCTGTGGTTGTCTTTTACAACCTATTTATGTAGTGCTATCATAACATGAGACTAGCAATCTGAGAAAAAAAATGTCTACAGAGAGACACTCAGCAGGGATCAGAGAGTCAAGAACAGTGACTAGAAAAAGGAAAAGTCCACGCAAAAAGATCTATACTTCCAAAGATTCAACCCAACACCGCTAAGAGGTAGAGTGAGTCTGAAAAACCCAACAAGTTCTGTATCCTGGGTCATTTAAAGGCAGATATCCAAAGGCATCAGACTAAATGTGTGAGTGGTAAATTTTCTTTATCTATAGACACAAAACAATGTTCTCCCCTGGTCCCCAGATCAGTGTAATCTAGGCTTGCACTGGTGCTAATGAACTACAATGCTTGAAGTATATGATATGGCTTACTAGTAAAAAAATCCAAATATTCCATTATTATTGTTGCTGTTGCTGTTGCTGCTGAAATCCTTTGTTTTGTATATTCTTTATCTCAGGCCTGGAGTGCATTTATAAATTTAAACAAGAATTTATATTACATAAGTCTAAAAGTTACTTAGACCTAAATGTGATTAGTGAAATACTTTTTGTTTGGGTTTCCTTAGTGTGTGTATGTATGTGTGTAGGGTTTGTCTAACTGTGTGAGTGAGTGTGTGTGTGTGTATGTGTGTGTATAGTTGTACAAGTGGGATGTGCCCGTAGAAGTTAGGACACTCTCAGGAGGTAGCCTTCTCCTTCAGCTGATGGAACCAGGCACTGAATTCAGGTCTTCAGGCCTGTGAGCAAGCGTTGTGTATGTGTGTGTTTGCTTCATACTGAACCATCTCAGCAGCCCAGGTTTCCAGAGAACTCATCTGTACAACAAGACTAATTTCATTAAGTTCTATGAATTTCATGTGCAGTTCTGTAAATCACACACTGACTCTCCAGGCTTTCATATGTGTACAGTACACAAAATAAACATTTCAAGCACATAATCCACCTATGTACCATGTATGTGTTTGACCAAGGCACAATGGGGTGTGTATGTGAAATGTACTCAATAAAACGCTCACCCTTGCTGGGCAGTGGTGGCACACGCCTTTAATCCCAGCACTTGGGAGGCAAAGGCAGGCGGATTTCTGAGTTCGAGGCCAGCCTGGTCTACAGAGTGAATTCCAGGAGAGCCAGAGCTACACAGTGAAACCCTGTCTCAAAAAAACAAAAACAAAACAAAAAACAAAAACAAAAATAAATAAATAAAATAAAATAAAAATAAAGCACTCACCCAGCACTCTGGGAATATGCTCATCAATATTTTACTTCCACCCACAGGCCCATGTGGATATGAAGTATATGCTTCCCTCATCTGGGTCATTTGATAAGACATTATGATTAGCATGTACTATTATCTCAATCATATACTGCTTGAGTCAATTACAGAAGTTTCCCTTACAATGGGCAACGTTTCAAGATAAATGAACCAGGACAAATACAATACAACAAGTATTTTTCCATTAGTAATATTTATCAACTAAGTGCTTGTTAGCATGAATTTTCACAAAAGGGATCTGAACCAAAAGTACTGAGTACCTGTAGCCACTATAAAAAATACAGAAAACATTTTATTAGGATCCCTACTTTTTTTTTTTTTTTTTTTTTTTATTTTTCGAAACAGGGCTTCTCTGTGTAGCTCTGGCTGTCCTGGAACTCACTCTGTAGACCAGGCTGGACTCGAACTCAGAAATCCGCCTGCCTCTGCCTCCCAAGTGCTGGGATTAAAGGTGTACGCCACCACTGCCTGGCCCTACTTATTTTTTGTGGTGGTTTGAAGATGCTTGACCTAGGAATTGGCACTATTAAGAGGTGTGGCTTTGTTGGAGTGGGTGTGGCCTTGTTAAAAGAAATGTGTCAATGTCAAGGTGGGCTTAGAGACCCTCTTCCTAGCTGCCAGGAGGCTAGTCGTCTCCTAGTGGCCTTTAGATGGAGATGTAGAACTCTCATCAGCTCTTCCTGCACCATATCTGCTTGGATGCTGCCATGTTCCCACCTTGATGATAATGGCCTGAACCTCTGAATCTGTAAACCAGGCCCAATATTGTCCTTATAAGAGTTGCTTTGGTCATGGTATCTGTTCGCCACAGTAAAACCCTAGCTAAGACATTTTTTCATATTTCATATTTAGCAAGTTACTAATGCAGTATCTAAATTTCACTTTAAATAGACAGGATAGACTCAACTCATGACCTTAAAAAACACATACCTACTGGTGGCTGCTTACTCAAGAACACAAAGTGCCTTGGCCCTTAAAAATGAGTCAGGCCATCTCCTGAATGAATCTATAGAGTAAACCATAAACCCAGAGAACATACAAGGAGAACATTTGTTTCCACAGTCTTTTGGTCCTTATTGTAATGCAGCTGTCCTCTGACATGGAGAGCTGGGGATGACCTCTGTCCTACTGTTGCTGCCATAGGCAAGAACAGTACCTGTGAAAACATCACTAGCTCAGGAATCCAATGCCCCCAGCTATCCTGTGTAACTTGCTTTAACTATTTTATCTAGTCTTTTTCTACCTTAAATACACAAGGGTTGGCCTAACTGATTTAAGTTTCCAATAACTTTATCAACTGACAGTTCAAGGAAGAAATGTCTTGTTTTCTAAATACATGTTTAAGCCAACAGAACAAAACAGCCAGTAAAAAAAATCTATTATCGGGTGGTGGTGGCACACGCCTTTAATCCCAGCACTTGGGAGGCAGAGGCAGGTGGATTTCTGAGTTCAAGGCCAGCCTGGTCTACAGAGTGTGTTCCAGGACAGCCAGGGCTATTCAGAGAAACCTTGTCTCGAAAAAACAAAAATCAAAAGCAAAACAAAGCAAAACAAAACAAAACAAAAAAGTCTATTATATTCCAGAGACTCCCTGTAAAAAGACAGTAGAAAAGAAGCCGGTTTGGCCTCCCTTTGAACATCTAGCCACAATTTTTAAATTGAGTTTCAGTGGCATGTTAGAATATATTCTCTGTAAATAATTGGATGGTAAATAATTGGTGGAATCAACAGATAAATATGTAAACAATTTGAGTATTTAACCACTCACACATTACAAATGGTCAAGTTTTCAATTTTCCCCTTTTCCTAGCTGACTGGGGGGGGGAGGATATTATCAGACTGGGGGGGCCCATCACAGCGGTGGAAGGCTAAATAATTCCCTGAGAGATTCAGAGAACCTGAACCAACAGGAAGGACTTTTGTATAATCAAATTAGAAACCGTGTGGGAAATATTTAGAGACCGAATGATATTCCTATGGATTAGTCATCCTTTAGTTAATACATTTTGTAGTGGGGTTAGAACACCTCGGAGGCTGCGCAGTTCTATTAGGAAATGGGGAAAGTGAAAGGCTCGCTGTCGTTACTAACGATGGGACACAGAAGCGTCACACAAAAGCAGGATGGATGGAATGCAGAAGCAGCAACGTGAAACAACAACACAAGATCTAATTACTGCCATAGTCTAGGTACTATTCATTACTACATGCTTATAGCTAAACTTGACTTTTCTTATATACACACACGTAGAGATAAACCATTAGAAAGTCTATAGCTGTAATTGTAAGCTAATTCAAACAATGTCTCACATATTCATAACTGTCTGACAAGACTCCACAGATACTGCTGCTACAAATCAAATGTCGTGGAAAAGAAAGGCGTTCAGTTTTATAATACTACCTTTTCTTCTTCTTCTTCTCTTTCCTCTTTAGCTTCTCTAGGTCTTTCTTTGCTAGATCTATAATTTCGATGGTTTCTTTGTCTGAGGACAGTATAGTAGGAGAGAAAGCTGAGGAGGCACTGAAGTAAGGAGACCTTGCAGTGGCTCTGGTCAAGTTCTTCCGAAGGTTCTCATTCACTGCTTCACTCTCTAATAATTTTGCCCTAATGGAAAAAAAAATATTATCTTTGAAATTGTAGGAACAATTTTTATTACAGTAGACATATTTAAAAATCGCTATGCTGGCATCTCCAAGTTTACGTTGTAGCACTGCGCTCCGGGACACTGCCGTGCAAGCATCAGCACCATACACACTAGAGACACACCCGCCTTAGCCCATATGTCCTAGTTTTCTATATTGTCAATGTAGAGCAAAACCTGGACCAACCAAACTGAAGACAGAAGTACATGGAAATGTAATAAACCACCGACCAAAAAAATACGTATCTTAGACTCTATGACATGACAAACAGCAGTTAATATATTGTCATTTGTTGTTATTTCCAAGGCTTGTGTGCATTTAGTAGGGGCTGAAACCTTGAGGGCTCACTTCCACAAACTGCAGCACATGAATGGAAGCTGCTTTTCTATAGGCTAGAGAGAGAGTGTGTCTTCAACCCTCTCTTTGCATTCCCTGTGTACATAAGCACACATGCTGTGTTGTACTGATGAGAGGGAGGAAGTATCCAACATCCTAGGCCAGGAGCAGAATCCTGGCTTGGATTTCATTGGACACTTACTAGATCTGCCCTGATTATCTGTCTCTAAAAGCCCTGACTCTTCCCCCATGTAAAACAGGGATTAAAATATTTTCTACAGGGTTGCTATGAGAACCAATTATGTAAAAAATTTAAAACATGCCAAACTGTAACTATAATTAAAAATAATAACAATTCTTATAAAAACTAGAAATGTCATTATCCAAGAGAAGTGGATTAACTACAAACACAAGATGGTGCTATAGAATCCTGAAAACTAATCATCAGAAAAATGCTTAACATTAAAAAAATAATGTTCATGATGCGCTCTTGTATTTCAAAGAACAGATAGATGACAGACACGCTGTTATGAAAATGTATTACGGAGAATAACTAAAGAAATGAAACAAAATGTTCACTTCGGTTCTCAGCTCTGGAAACAGTAGAAATTTAACAATTTCTTTGTCTGTTTTCTTACTTCTACAAAAGTTTTTAATATATCCAAATTCAAGGATTAGATAGTGATCACTTCATTTTTATTCAAAGGTCACTCCTATGATTTCAGAACTTGAAAAAAATAAGATTTAAAATAAATACCCGAGTTGCGATACATTCAGATCATTCGGATTAATTTCACTTAGTTTAAGGCGTTGGGAATAAGTCTTCATGAGGAGAAATTTTGACAGAAGTATGGAATAAAAAGGGATTGGTAGGTGAGAACAGAGCTTGAGAAGCTGGGCTACCTGACTCCCCAGATTAAGATTAAGAATCTTCACAGCCTTCTGTTTACTCCAGCCCATGCTAACTCTGTGAGGCTTGCAAGCATTACCTTTTCTTATAGACTAACACACTAAAACTCAGAGATGTCTGGAAATAAACACGTGAGGTAAAAGGAACCTAAATGGCAACCCAGAGTTTGCCATTTGGACTCAGAGTTCACGTATAGTTCAATATGTCAACTATTCTTACATGGTGCATTATAAACCCAGGACTCTAGGACAGGGCTAGACCCATCTTCAGAGCTGGGACCCATCTAATTAAAGAGCCACAGAAGTAACGTCAAAGCTGGGAATATGAAATAAGGGTTAACCCATACAAGGAAAGGGTCTGACAGCTCACTGAACTTGGTTTATGAGTCATCTGTCCTATAAAAGCCTCAAAGAAAAGCCTTAACTGTGAACGTGAAGGTAGTAAATGCTGTTTTTAGTCACAAGGGGTGGAAATTATACTGGCGGTTTCCTGGGAAATAATGAAGCAGTCATGCCACTTGGCCAATGGGGAGATCAAGGCTGACACGCAGCTCTAGAATAGCAGGGTGGAGGAGAGGAGGCAGACCACAAGCACCAGCAGCCACTGGGAGTAAAGGAACTGAGGGACAGCCGCCCACACACGGAGAAGGCCTTTCAGAAATGAAGGGAGCGGCTGTTTCCCCGGGCAAAGTAAATAAGAGGTCTACACAGCGAGGAACGATTGGTCTGAGAATAAATTCTAGACGGCTCGGGGAGGAGCACTTCTGGTCAGAGTAGAGACTGACTGTTTAGGCTGGATGCTGTGCAGAACCAGGACTCAATACATAAAGACCTGTGTCATGTGATTTGGTATTAAACACTCTCCCTCCCTCCTTCCATCCTTCCCTTCCTCCCTCCCTCCTTCTCTCCCTCCATCTCTGTCTCTGCTTTCATCTGTCTCTTCCCCACCCCTCTCTCTTTCCATCTCAATTTTTCTTTCTCTGTCTCTCCCTCTGTCTCTTTCTCTGTCTCTCCCCCACCCCTCCCTCTTTCTCTTTCTCTGTCTCTCCCTCCATCTCTGTCTCATTCTCTATCCTCCCACCTCTCCATCTGTCTGTCTCTCCCTCCATCTCTGTCTGTCTCTCCTTCCATCTGTCTCTCCAACTCTCTCTCTCTCTCTCTCTCTCTCTCTCTCTCTCTCTCTCTCACACACACACACACACACACACACACACAAACATCACGCATTAAAATTAACAATCACACAAATAACTTTATTGCTCTGTTACAGTATCTTATTTGTCTTTGATTTTCGAAGCATTAAAGAGACAAAAATAACTTTGTTAAGGCAGAAAGTAGGGAAAGTACTTGTCACTGAGAATGATTAGAATAGCCTAGGGACAACAGGGAAGACATGGAAATGTCAAGACATGGAAATGTGAGGGTAGTGATGAGGGGTCCCCTCTCTCTTCTCTACAGAGCTGACTGAGGTTTTACCCCTTGAGAAACAGCCAAGCATCAGAGCAGGCCACGGAAACGAAAAACCTTCCACAAGTGCTCAGTGTCCCTGTCCCGTGTCCAGTGTCACCTTCCTATGACTCCCAAGTCTTTTTCTTCTGCAGGCTTCTCCACATCCATCGACCATGGATAGGCTTTTTTATTTTACTAAAGTATGAAATGTCAATCTCCTGCATGTGTCTAGTTACCAGGCTCTACTGGACTGTGGCCTCTACGTCACGCCTGCCTCCAATCCACGGTGGCCGTGCTCTAAGGTGAGCATCCGGAGCTCAGCTACTGAAATGCTAATGCATGGACAAGAGAGGGCGGGATCTCAGTGGATCGCATAACTGCTAAAGAAGGCGAAGGGAGAGAGCTAGAGAGATGGCTCAGTGGTTAAGAGCACTGACTGATCCTCCAGAGGTCCTGGGTTCAATTCCCAGCGACCACAGGGTAGCGCACAACCATCTGTAATAGGATGTGATGCCCTCTTCTGGTGCTCTGAAGACAGAGACAGCGTACACATATGAATAATAAATAAGTAAATCTTTAGGTTGTAAAAGTTGATTACATGGGAAAATCCAGAACAAGTAAGGTTGACTTAAAAAAAAAAAAAAAAAAAACAGAAAGGAATAGAAAATTCGAAAGAGACTTGAATCTCTTTCCAGTTGATGGGAAAAGATCCACAGGCATGAGAAGGATGAGGAATGAAGCCCGCGGGTAGGTCTGTCCTATACTCTGGGTTCCATGATGTCCGATAAAGCTCTAGCAATAATAGTAAGAGGAGAATATGGGAAGGTTACATGGGAAAGGAGACAGGGAAAATTAGCTTTGGGATAGATACGACATTATGGGAAAGCCAAGTATCTGGTCCTCTAATGACCACGGTCCCCAAAATAGCAACAGGAATCCTCCTGAACACTCATCCCAGCACACAGAAATATTATGAACACTGCAAAAGCAGATGTGCGTTACATGTTATAGAAAACTATACCTGAGATCTTCAATTTCTTTGATATAGCTATGAATCATATTACTAATCTCTTCATTCCCCTCACCTGCAAGATAAAATATGAAATGAATATTTTATTTCAAAATGAAGACTCCGGTATTGGAAGAATAGCTCCATGGCTTAGCACTTTGGCTGGCCATGTGTGAGGCCCTAGTTTGGAAAGTTGGTATCAAAATAAAAACACAGTTCCTACCTTGAAGTACATGAACAGATCATGAAAGAAAATGTTGCAAAGGGCACTTTTTGTTTATATAGGAATTTATTGGTTTTTAAAATTAGGTATTTAACTTAAACTTATAGGGCATATATCAAAGTTCAACATTTCAACCCCAACAATTAGGAGTAAATAATCAAAGCAAAGAATGGTTCATGCCCTTCAGGGGTTAATCTCCCACCGGCCCCACCCTAAACACATACCTGCTCGGGCAAGAACTTGGTTGGCCTGCTCACTGACAAGCTGTGTGATTCTGGCCCTCAGCGCATCCACAGTCTCCTGCATGGCTTTGATTCTTACGCGCAGATTATTATTTTCCGTCTGCAGCATAGCATTCTCGTGAAACATGTCATTGATGCTTTCCACGCCTTCCTCATCAATTATCCTTTTACCCTTGAAAAGAAAAATGCCCCTGTTGGTTAATACAGGCCTTAAGTACACAAGAGTTTTCTTTAAAGACACCCGAGATCACACAATTCTATAACCAATGGCCTTTTTATCTTCCCAACCCCAAGGCAAAAAAAAAAAAAAAAAAATTTCTTTCAACTCCAATCTTTCACGGTACATTAGTCAGTAGAATTATAGATTGAGGAAGGAGCCTTTTGAAGAATTCTAGACAGTCTGACCTCCTGAAGACCACCTCCAACAGCAAATACTTGCAGCCACTCCAAAAAGTCAAGACTGCATTCACGGCACAGGTGCCTTCAGTGGGTCAGAGGATGCAGTCGGTGCTTGGAGCTTACTGTTTTGTATTCCATGAGCTCCATCTGAAGCCGCGTGATCTCACTCCGGAGTGCGTTGATTTGCTGACTGGCTCTGTCTTGATTGACCATCACCTTGTTCTTGATATTTCTAGCTCGATTGGCATATTTCAGAGTGTTTAATGTCTCCATAAAATCTCTGTCTGAAGGGCTGACACATGCTATCATGATTGTTTGGCTGAAAGTTACAAATAACGATTAGTTGTACTGATAAAAGCCAATTCTGAAATGCACATTTTCCCCCCAAGTTCCTACCATTTACATAGTGTCTTCCTTTGAAGATCATAAAAGATTGATGTTACTAACTTACAAATAAAGTCAACTTTAAAAAGCCTTCATGATTTAAGACCATCTTAACAGAAGGATCTTGTTTCCTTAGGTAACACAGGAAAGAAAGGATATATATTATGCTCTTTGATACATAATACCTTGAGAATGTTTGAGCACATACATTTATCCGTCCATTCCATGTAAACTTTTTGAGGCAAGGCACACAATAATTCTATTATTATTTTAACTATAAATATGGCATGTTGAAAAAAATAATTTCATTAAAGTTATTTAAAAAAAAAATTCTACCAGGGCTGAAGGACTGGCTTAGCAGCTAAGGACACTAGTGGCTCTGGCAGAGGACCTGGGTTCAATTCCCGGCACCCAACTATCAGCTCACAATCCTCTGTAACTCCTGTCCCAAGGGACCCAACACCATCTTCTGGCCTCCAGGGGGCGCTGCAACCAAGTGGTAATCAGGCATCCATGCAGGCACCCGCACATGAACATAGAAAATAAATGGAAATGTTTTTAAAACTGTTTTTAAATAAATTCTTCCTTGTCACTGACACTTTGGCTTGATTCAGCTACGAATCTTATTCAAAATGTAATCAGACACAAACCAAAGAAGCATGTAATATATCCTTACTTTTCATAGTATAAAACATGATTTGTGGTTGAATGATCAGTTTATCATTTGACGACTGGCCAGACTACACAGGAAAACGACGCAAACACAAGACATGCTAAACTGACTCATCAGAATAGAACAGTCAAATGCTTTTATACCCCTGCAATTAGGCCTGTCAATCAGTCCTAATCGAAAGTCTGTCTCCTTCCCCAAGGAATCTCAATTGTGTCCTACTGGGCCTTTTTAGAAGCATGTTATGGGTTGTTGAGGAGGCTGAAGCTGGTGCAGGAGGATAGCATCAGTGAGCAACAGTGAGACCTTATCTCAAACATAAAGGTTCTCCTGAACACTGGCGTATCGGCAATCTGTCTCTGCTTCCAGATCAACCACTGAGTGACCAGCATCCCTTGCGGCAGGCTCCGACTGCCATAACGTTCTGCCTCATGACACAATGTTGAACAAACACAGGCTGATACCTTTGCAACTGTTCAAACTCCCGTTTTCGGTAGAAGCCTCACAGCTTACTGGATCCTCTTGAAATGCAACTATTTTTAGGGAAACATGCTGGAAACCTGAGGCCGGACAAGACGAGTGTATTGATTTGTGTTTTAATGCCACTGTTTCTTGGCACTGATGTCATTGCCATCTATTGTAGAAATGGAAATGGCTCCGTGAAGTGCTTGCCACACGAGAATAAGGGACTAAAATTAGCAGCCACTTAAATAGGCTCGCAATCTCAGTTCTTGAGAGGGAGAGATGGGGGAGGGTCCCTAGACAGGCCGTCCAGCTAATCAGTGAGCTCCAAATTCAGAAAGAGACCCTATCTCAAAAACTAACATGGCCAGCAATTGAGGAAAATGGCGGTATGGATCTCTAGCTTCCTCATGGACACACCCAAACTCAGGAAAACGTAAACACAGTTAACATAGCAAACCTTCATGTAGAGACCCAATGTGGGCTGGAGAGACGGCTCAGCGGTTAGGAGCACTGACTGCTCTTCCAGAGGTCCTGAGTTCAATTCCCAGCAACCACATGGTGACTCACGACCATCTGTAATGGGGTCCCAAGGCCTCTTCTTGTGTGTCTGAAGACAGCTACAGTGTACTCATATACATAAAATATATAAATAAATCTTTAAAAAAAAAAGAGCCAATTTACCTACCCTGGTAGAAATTTAATGGCAATCAGTCCTAATTGAAAGTCTGTTTCCTTCACCAAGGAATCTCAATTGTGTCCTACTGGACCTTTTTAGAAGGATGTTATGGGTTGTTGAGGAGGCTGAAACTGATGCAGGAGGATAGCATCAGTGAGCAACAGTGAGGCCTTATCTCAAAAATACAGAAAATCAAAGGCCATATTCTATATCTTCTCTCCTTTTACTCTTTTTTTTTTTCAAGTCAGGGTCTCACTGTAATGTCCCTGGATGACCTGGAACTCAGGTACGTAGCTAGCCTCGAACTTACAGAGATCTACCCACACCTGCCTCCAGAGTGCGAAGATTGACGGACTGCACTACCACACAAGGCGTGCAGTATAACATAAGAATATATGTGGAATATATATTATACTCTAGAAATATAATTGGTTTTACTTATGCTTTATGTCTTTTACTATTTCTAGAATTGAGCATAAATTTTTAAGTTGCCATATACAGTATTATAATGAGACATATAATATGTCTCTTATATATATATACATATATATAATAAAGATATATAAAAACTGGTCTATTGAAATCTATAACTTTAAATTACGTACATAAATATGTGATACTTAAACTTTATTCTATTTTTGCTTATGTGTGATTTGTACAAGCTACAAAAAGAGGACAAGAGCTATTTCACTTCCCACAATTTAAACAAAGTACAATGCTTTTGAACTAAACACTCAATCCCGAAAGCTTAGGCAGCAACAGATGCACAGTGAGGTTGGAATCTGAAAGGGTCACCTCCTCTAAGGGCAACTCATCAGTAGGAGATAGGTAAGGAGCTACTGACGGGACTTCAACAAGCAGGCAGGCAAGCACCACAGTGAAAACAGCTCAGCATCCCTGCAGAACAAACAACCTTTCAAAGGGATGAAATAGTCAAACTATGTAAATGTGTAGGAGGCAGACATGCATCTGGTCTGTTTTGTTTCGTAGCTAAAGTTATGGAATTATAACTTTAGAGAAATTTAGGGCTGAGTGTGGTGGTACACACCTTTAATCCCAGCCCTTGGGAGGCAGGGGCAAGTAGATCTCTGTGAGCTCAAGGCCAGCCTGGTCTAACATAGGAAGTTCCAGGACAGCCAGGGGTATATGAATAGATCCTGTCTTGAAAACAAAAGAAAGAAAAGAAAGAAAGAAGGAAGGGAGGGAGGGGAGGGAGGGAGGGAGGGAGGGAGGGAGGAAAGGAAGGAAGGAAGGAAGGAAGGAAGGAAGGAAGGAAGGAAGGAAGGAAGGAAGAGATTGAGAGGGAGAAAAGGAGAGGGAGGCAGGGAGGAAGGAAGGAAGGAAGGAAAGAAGGAAAGAAGGAAGGAAGGAAGAAAAAAGAGAAAGAGAGGGAGAGGAAGGGAGGAAGGAATGGAGGGAGGAAAGAAGGAAGGGTAGAAATTAGAAAATGTCATTGGGCTTAAAAAGCTTAAAAAGCAATGTTTTACTTTGTTATGAAGCCTAGATTGATCCTGAAGAACAGACAGAAAACACTAAAAGCAAGTTTTACAATATGCAACAAAGGAAGCCCTTGCATTCAAACACGCCATACAACTCAAGAGAGAGAAGACCATGCCAATGTTACATAAAAGGAAGAAATATTCTAAAGCGCTGCTGAACTAAACAGAGCTCTTTTTCTCAGGCAAACGGATTCTAAACCTAAATTCAAAATTATTCAAAAGTCTTTAAAAACAATTAGCTGTCCAGAGAGAGACTTAATTCCCGGATTGCTCATTGTGTGGCATCTATTCAACAAACATGACTTTTAGACCACTGAAGGCATAATAAAGGCGATTTGTGGAGCATGATTAACTTGTTGAACTAGGCTATGAATGAATTCAAATGCCAAATAAAGTTTCCATTTATACAGCCAATGGAGGAGAAAGAGGGGACTGGGCCGAAGAGGGAAATGGTTAACCACGAAGTTCTGCAGTGCAAAGGTGTAGAGGGGAAGGGCGCGGAAACCAACCTTAGTCAGCAAACACCCTGCTTCTCATTCAACTGACAGTTTCCGACAACTTTGCCCACATACGAAATCAAGTTCCGATTTCAGACTTTGTAGAAACAGTCAATAACATTTAAACGACTCTGGTAACTAAGAAGGTTTCACTTATTGTCAACAAAATTCTTGTGGAATCTCCAGTGTGCTAATCAGAAGCTACGCTGTCATAGAACAAGAAAGTATTACCGATTTCCTTTAAAAATTGAGCGATTTTGGATAAATCATCTAAATTCCTCGACTTTAACTCATTATCCATAAAATAGGAATACCAGCACTACCCCCAAAGAATATTATAAATACTACCTGAAATTATTATATATAAAATGATTTACACATTTTAGTTATCTAGGATAATGGTCACTTTTTCGGCCTATCAATTTGATTTAAAACAAAAGCAGTTCTTATAAATCATCTTACAGACCCACTTTAAAAATAAGGCGTAATCAAAACCTAGAATACGGATGAGTACACACCTGTTACCCCCAAGGGAGTCCTGTAAGAGTCTCGTCAGCTTAGAATCTCTGTAAGGGACGTGGGTGGCTCGCTTACTCTTGTCCCCCAAGGCACTGATGACATTTCCAAGAGCCAACTGACAGAAAAGGAGAGAGAGGAAAACCGTATGTCTATTAACTAGAGCGCTTTTAACTAATAAGGACAGCCTATAGGAAACAAAATAAAAACAAGATTAAAAATTAAGAGCCCCGTGTTGGATTTAGTCCATATTTGTATTTCCAAATGCATGTAAGCTCCGTAATGCATGTGTTACACATGACACTTAAAATCCAGAGATTTTCCTTAAAAACAGAAATGTTTAAAGACTGACAAAGTCTGACCATGCCCGGAGCTCAGGTTACAGCCCCACAAAACTACTAATTCATATTATGGATTTTTCTCAAGTTAAATGTTTAGTACGTTCCAAGCTCCTTGGAAGTTTCTTGTTATAATACAGATGTTTTATGTGGCTAGAACCTCCCAGAGCCAGATGAGATAAATTAGTGTCATTTCTCTGACCAAGGATTCACTACACAATACTGACCTTAGAAATATAATGAAATTATATGTTTTCAATATCCAACTTTATGAAAGGTAAATCATTAAAGTTTCTACAGCTATACTTTCCTGCTGTAGATGGGCGGGTCTCTATGGGGAACACATGCTCTACACTGGTCATATTGGCTTTCAGTCATGAGACAACCAGAAACGTGGACTGTCAGGGCCACATCAACATCCAGCAAGTGGCATGAGTCACCCTGGATCTTGGCCTCTTTTTCTAGAATCTACAGAATTAAGTACTGGCCACACCAAAGTTCAACAGCCTGTGCAGGAAACTGAGCAATGGATTTTTGTCCCTTTCTGGATACATGTCCTAATAAATCCGAGGCAATATTTAAAGTGTAGGACTCAGGCCTGACTACTAGCGAGACTGTCAGTGTGGGCCTTGATCCTGGGAGATTAGGATCCTTCTAATAAGCTTCATTGGACAATTCCTAACAAAAATGTAATCATACTGGGATAATTGGACACTGGTGAAAAACAAAAAACCAAAACAAAGCAAACAAACAAAACCCCTCATGTTCGGAGGTCCACTGCAGGACAGGAAGCAGAAGGCTGTGACCAGATGTCACCGTCACAGGGATGTAGCAGTGCTGTTACTTACACAGGAACAGACGTCTAATTTTATAATGAGGAGAGCAAGAAGAGTAATCATGCAAAAGCTTGTTCTAAAATATCTTCTTGCACATAATGAAACCTTCTGCTAACTCAACCACAAGGCGCTTTCCTATAAAAATACCACTAGGTGGCATAGTATCAAAGTTAATTCCTAATACAAGTTATTGTGTAAAAATTAGATAAATCTCTGGATTTCGAACAAAATTCCAACAAAATGAATCAGATGCTGGGATACAGAAAAAAATAATAAAAATAAAAATAAATTGCTGAAAAGCTCTCGAATAATCCACACAGTCAATGAGTGTCACAAAATGTCAGTCAAGGTGACCTTTATGTCTTGTCCAATGAAATACTTAACTTTAAGGGCTTGCTTTAAATGTACATTTTCAAACGTATAAAGAAGTTTTAAAACATTGTTCCCATATATAAGTGTTTGCATGTACTATAAAGGTTGAGCGAGCCAAACATGGGGGTGGGGTAATAGACAATGTGGGTCAATATACATCAAAGTGTATCAATAGACTATGTATTACTGTTACTTTATCCTTCAAGTCAGTGAAGAAGGATTTCCATGAGATGTATTATGAGTTACAGCCGAGAAAAGAAAGCTGGGCCTGATCACATATGTCTGTAACTCCAGGATAGTAAAGTCTGAGGCCGGAGAATCATTGTGAGGCAAGCCTGCACTACATACTGAACACCACCCCGACCAAGCTAAACAGAGAGGGCGCGTGTCTCTGGCGGTCTTACAAGCCCGCAGTTGATGGAGATGCCCTCTCTGGCTCTCTCGCCTGTAGCTCCAGTTCTCTTCAACCTCTCCGATCCTGCCAGATCGACGAAATGAAACTTCGCAGTCAGCGTTTCAAACTCGTTCATCTGCGATGATTCGGAGACCATCTTATTATCAGTCGCGTTCTCCTGGGACAGCGGAAGACCACCGAAAATGCCTCATTAACGTGACATCAAACATAAATGAAAACATCAGAGAAAAAAGTTTGGAAAGCAAAACCCAGCTGCGCCTAACTAAGGCTTTGCTGAAGAAGGGAAATATTCAAACATCCCTCACCCCAAAGAGCCTAGAGGACAACATCTCCACTTGGTCATAACAGATATTCAGTATTTCTGTTTGTTTCCCAAAGTCTTACACAATGGCCCAGCTTCCGTTAAATAAATAACAAAAAAAGAAGGAAGGAAGGAAGGAAGGAAGGAAGGAAGGAAGGAGGGAGGGAGGGAGGGAGAGAGGGAGGAAGGAAGGAAGGAAGGAAGGAAGGAAGGAAGGGAGAGAGAGAGAGAGAGAGAGAGAGAGAGAGAGAGAGAAAGAAAGAAAGAAAGAAAGAAAGAAAGAAAGAAAGAAAGAGAAAACTAAGAGAAAGAAAAAAATAAAATTGTATCAAACACCTCTCCGGAGATACATAGGACCTAAGGGGTCTCAAGGCTGAACATTTAAGAAACAAGAATATTGGACTCACAGCATCGGTTTGGGGACACACTCTGGTCTGACACACGTGAATGGTAAAAATGGCATGTGAGCGTGAACTCTGCACATTCATCTGGGTGCTAGCCGTGGTGCGCGAGAGAGCGCCCAGCTTCAGACACTGCATCATCTGCAACGGGGAAGACAGGCTTCACTTGAGGACACTCCCACAGGCACCAGCCAACCTCCTGCCTGAGCTGGCGCTAAAGCCCACTGTGCTGAAGGACATAAAGGAAGATCTCTCATCCTGCCGTTTGTGTTACAGGCGCATTTGAGCTGACCTTCTCAGTACAATGGCGCATTCTCTCTCTTTTTTTTTTAACAAGGAGAAAACATTTACTTTCATTGTCCATCCTAGGCTGACATTTACAGCTTCCATTCTAAATGGTTACAGTAGGAAAAGGCTTTGGTACAATGAACTCCAATTATCTGGAGCAGATAGGCTACCCTGTTTAAGTTTCTTTCTTCTCATTTTCTATTTTTTTTTTTTTAGATTATTTTTTCTTAAATGTTTCCCTATAAAAGCCAAGATGCAATCCTAAACATCACAAGCAAAGAACAAATGGCTTAGAATCTCATACTTCAGCACTGTCTAGCCCTCGGTAGATATACATACACTGCACCCAACCTCAGACACTGCATCACCCGCCAAGGAGGACGGGTCTCTTGGTGGTGTTATGCTAAGGAATTAGCAAGACATAGGTGCTATGCTAAGGAAATTGCATCAGCCTCCCATTGAATTTGTTTTGGCATTAATTCACGTCAGTGTGTGTGTGCACGCACCACAGTACATGTGTAGGATCTGAAAGCAACATTTGGAAGTTTGGGGATTGGTTTTCCTTCCATCACGAGAGTTCTAAAAATGGAAGGCTGGGCACCAGGTACCTTACACATCTTGCTAGGACTCTCCTACTTTTATAGTGATGCTCTTTGGGGGTGAAAAAAAAAGCACAAAGAAGGCAGACAAGATTTTTAACTCCATTGTACAGAAGGAAAGCCATTTTTATGCATTTATCTTGAATGTTCTATCAGTAATGACAATTTCGAAAGCCCCTATGCTGTATCTTAACAACACAGTCACCTCCGGTTCTGTATTCACAGTGCGTGTTGTGACTCCCACAGTATAAATTCCCCCAGTTGAATCTTCATGGATTCTTATATTTGATTTCTTATTTTTTGCATCAATATCCCGAGTGGTATCAAACAAGTCAAGGACCTCTTCATTATAGAGCTGTGGAAAAGACACAGCAAATGGTTAGTTTTACTGAAGTGGTTCTGTAAGCCTCTGCCATGCTTCATAGTACCTTCAACATACTCAACAGCCCTCAAAATGACAGCTATTTCTTCATGTGGCTATGAATTAGTATATTACCATAAATTTATGAATACTGAAGAGAATGTCAGATTTAGCTACAAAAATAAAAAGGAAATGACTTAATCGTGACGAACAATCCAGGCACAAAAGCTAAGATGACCACTTTGTAAGACAGAAGCAAAGACAAATAAGCAAGCTTGAGCCAGTATGTCTCAGATGCAGGCAAAGCGCCAAAGGTTAGGGTGGAGATACTTTCTATTTGGGGGAGAAGGTTGGGGTTGGGGTAGTGGATGTGACGTGATGTCTCACTAGAGATAGCCCTGGCTACCTGGGACATCCACTTTCCCTATCTGTGTCATTTAAAAAAAAAAAAAAGCTTTCTTGGTATAAGCAAAGTCAACACAATTCAGAATTATAATGTGACAGTCCATTTAACTACAGCATTACTTAAGAGCATACATTTTCTTCTACTGACATAATTCTTACCAGACTAGCTATCATAAATTCATCCTAACCTAATAATCTTTGCACACTGCAGAGACACCATCAGCCACTGAAACTGTTGTCCTCTCCCTTTTGATAATAATTTCTTAATTCCTAGCACTTCATAAGCCCACCCAAATTACCTACAATAGTTTATCACTTGTTAGTGAAAGGTTCTGAAATAAACACTATTAATTGTACTTTTAATCTATAGATACTGTCAAGCATTTATAGTATAAATGTCAACATTATTTTGCATCCAAAAGTAAGGCATATTTGTTACCTATTAACTAATACTGTCAATTTCCTAAAACAGCATTGACTGAGTATTGTGTGCAAAGCACTATACAAAAGCCCAGCAATATCCTATTATAAGAATATGCAGTTATGGGTAGAATTTAAAGGAGACAACGAGTCTATTACCTCTAGGAATTGAGCATTCACTTTGAATTCAGGAGGGGGGACCCCATTTTTAATCGCTGAGGTCTTCTTCTCTTCAATACTCTTGAATAGGTGTCTAACAGCCCGGGAGATGATGCCCTGCTCTTCCTCCATGATGTTGACATCAAATCCAGTTCCCATCGTGTACGTTTTCCCAGCTCCAGTCTGAACAAAAGAACAAGAGAATGATGGTTCATATGACCAAGGCCACAAGACACGACAATGAAAGCGGAACTGAATTGCAATCCCCATGAAGACAATAAGGCATTTACTTGTCCATATGCAAACACTGTAGCGTTGTACCCTTCAAAACAGCCTTCGATGAGCTTCTCGATGCACTGAGTGTAGATCTGCTCCTGCTGGGAGTCGATATCAAACACATAATCAAAAGTAAAGGCCTTATCCTTCCCCAGGAAGACCTGGGGCTCCCCTGGGGTGACCGACGTGCAGATATGGCAGCCTTCGATCTTTTCTTTGGCAAGCTGTGGTCTTATTCTGTGAAGGAGAATCAGAAATTACAAATTATTATACTCAGAAAAGAAAGAAGAATCATCAGAAAAAAATTTAAGGACTTTTAATTCTTGGCCAAAAACTGAAATAAATCAACCTACCCTGTATTAACTTCAGTAAATAAAATGACTTGCCTAACAACTCCAATGGGTTACTGAGTAATCCCCCAAATAATGAGCAAGAGTATAAAGTTCAGCTTAAAATTAAATCTTTATTGGGCAGATACTTCTCATTAACTATAATAAATATGCAAATAAACTCTGCCTCTCAGTTGTCATTTTCTTCTTTATCTCCAATGATCACCATTAAAATGAAAGATTACAGATAAATATTTAAAGCCTGATACCTTGACTCACATTTTCCAACTTCTCACCAGCAGTTTCTGAACACATTAGACTGTGATTTATGGTATCTTTACATGTTTAAGTACATTTCCACAATACACACAAATATAGGTCATCACTTGCAAATGATACATAGGCATATAACAACTTTATTGTTTGGCCATGTTCTAAGTTACATCAGAAGCAAGAGTTTCCAAATACAAATTAAAAAAAAAATAGATACAAAGAGAAGTTCCAATATTTTCTCGCTAAAGCAAAAGCCAGGGAAGTGGGTTGTCCTCCGTCCACACAGAACACCGTGAAGTGGGTTATCCTCCGTCCACACAGAACACCGTGAAGTGGGTTGTCCTCCATCCACACAGAACAGCGTGAAGTGGGTTGTCCTCCGTCCACACAGAACACCGTGAAGTGGGTTATCCTCAGTCCACACAGAACACCGTGAAGTGGGTTGTCCTCCATCCACACAGAACACCGTGAAGTGGATTGTCCTCCGTCCACACAGAACACCGTGAAGTGGGTTGTCCTCCATCCACACAGAACACGGTGAAGTGGGTTGTCCTCCGTCCACACAGAACACCAGGAAGTGGGTTATCCTCTGTCCTCACAGAACACCGTGAAGTGGGTTGTCCTCCGTCCACACAGAACACCGTGGCACATAGCCATCCCACCTGTCCAGAGGCCAGTACTTCCCCATTCTGAATTCTATATATTCAAGGCTAGTTCTCAAAGAAGGAAAGTAAGTTTTATGATATGTTCATAATAGAACAAACTAGGCTATAGGGACCGTTCTATTTGCTCTCTAGACAGGCCATCCAGGGCATAAGCGCCAGTGCTCACTAGGTATCTTAACAGACCCCTGCTGGCCCTGGAGAAACACAAGCAGTTTAACACAGAAAAACATGACTACCACACAGACGGAATACAAAAGGATAAGACAGATGAAGTGACAGATTTTAAAGGCATTAGCGCCACATCCCTGTTTTGTGAGGCCAAAGGTCAAACTCAGGACCAGTGAGGTACAATAAGTCTGTTTATTAAGAGTAACTCAACCACAAGTTCAGATGTGATGGAAAGTCAGAAGGATAGAAAAGATAATGCTGAAGTAAGTACAAATCTCACTTACTTATACAATGATATTTCATTCCTTACAGTAGTTTTCTTCTTTGCTAGAGTTTCCAACAATGTTTGCTTTAATGGACCACAATAGTCACCAAGTAGTCTGCTAGGCACGGGGAAAGAGCGATGGCGTGCCCATCAAGAAGCTCCGGCTCCAGTTCTCTCACTGTGAAGCACCAATGTCCTCACTTGTGCTGGGGGATCACAACTCCCACAATTCTTTCTAGATCTAGCACTGTTAACTGAAGGACTCTGTATTATAGGAAGACAAAGACGGATGGGGGAGATGGCTCTCCAGGAAGAACACTGCTGCTCTTGCAGAGGATTGGAGTTAGCTCCTAACAGCACATCTGTGTCTACAGAGAATCCAACATCTTCTTCTGACTTCTGTGAACATATGTACACACACACACACACACACACACACACACACACACAAGGATGGGGAAGACATACATATACATAGGTAAAATAAAATAAACCTTTGTTTTTTCAAAAAAGAAAAGGCAAAGAGATAATATAGATCCATTAAAAAGCTCCTTGTAAGAGCTGTGAAGTGGGAGTGGTGGTGGAGGAGCACCCTTTTACAGGCAAGGGGAGGAGGGAATGGATGGGGGATTGGAGGGGAGACCGGGAAGGGGGACAACATTTAAAATGTAAATAAATAAAATAACCCAAAAAAGCTTCTTATAAGTTATGATTAGGGACCATATAATAGCCAGTACACCTAAATTTGAAGATATTTATGCATGTATCTATATAAATATGTATGGATCATAAAACTAAATGAAGGATCATGAGGTGGTGGAAGAGATCTTAAGGAAGATCATAAGAAAGCAGTTGGTGAGAATAAAACGGGGTGAAAAGAAACTGTTTAAGAAGGAAGGGTCATGGGAGAGGAACGAGTGAGAATAAATTCTAATAACACGTCGTAGATCAATGAAGACACCATGACAAAGCCTACCACTCTATATGCTAACCTAAAAAAATATTTTTTTAAAAAGTAATACATTTGCAAAACAGCCTATGGTAATAGCACCGTCAACTCTCTTGTCCCGTGTGCTCTCAACAAGCCGTGTTTGCCAAAATTAATATTCTCTCCTTTCCCAACAGTTCCTGTCCTGCTCTGCCTCGGTCAGTTATGGGAAGGAAGCCACATCAAACTCCAGCTCCCTTTGGGAGAATTGGCTGCTGATCGTCGTGAAGACGGAAACAGCCCTGTCAGCAGCACCTCAAGAGAAGATCAGTTCCGCCCTCTTCCACATTCTGTCCATCTAATTTAGCTCAGGAGATGCTAATTATTCCCGAAATAGCTCTTCGGTCCACCATAGTTTTCCTCATCCCTCACACCACCCTAATTAAGGCCCTCACTATCTCTTCCTTCTCTCAAAGCCTCCACCCAGTCCTGTTCCCAGAAGTCTGTTCTGCATATTGATTCTTTCTAGACAAGTAGCTCCTGGGGTCCCCAACCTCCTCTGCCAGTGTAATTCTCTGCTCCGGCTCAGTAGGCTAAAGAGGGTTTCCGCTGACTAGGAAAGCGGTGAGGGGTTTCACCCTTTCACAAACAAGCTGGACTCTTTTTGCTTCTGGGCCTTCAAGTCCATGTTCCCTCCCCCAGACACCTCCTCGTCTCCCCACTTCTATTCAAGGCTCCTTTACCAAACTGAACATCTCACGTCCAATCGCTACTCATGCTCCTATGATCTCTTTGCCCTCCAGCACAAAAATCATACATGAGCACAGTATATTCTCTCTCTCTCCAGAAGCCACCTCGTGAACTCCAGGCCCTGGGAACATGAGAAATTCATTAGGATCGAACACAGGCCCAACCTAATCATGAAACTGAGCACTGTACTCTTCTTTGGAATCGGTTACTTGATCTTAAGTACCATAACCATAAGCTGGCTTACTGGATTATTTACTTTCTGTTTTGTTTCGACACAACTAAGAAAAATCAGGAGCCATTTGAATTGCAGATCTGCCATTCCATTTTAGAATGCCATTGTCTTTCTGTCTTTACCTTGACCTCCTAACCTACATTCATCTGAGTACTACTCTTGCGAATTGAAGGGAGGATCTGCTTAAAATACATATGATGCCCAGGTCCATTCATGTGCATGGGCGGAGGAGAAAGCGTGGTATTAGCTGGCAACAGGCCAAGCTGAACCCTTTTTCTACCAGACACAAGCAAAGGGGATTTCTGAGATGGTCTCCCGCGACACAGACAAGTGGGAACTATCCTTGAAGGTTCCCTGCGAAATTCTTTCAACTCTCCTTCAAAACTTAGTCTTTTAAGCTGGCCAAACCCCTAATCGATTACACTTGAGTGAAATTTTTCATTGTAAGTTCAAGCCCAATTCATTGTTTCTAATGAAAAGAGCTCAACATTTGTGTAGCTACAACCACAATATTGAAGCTATCTGAGATCAGACAAGAAAAAAACAAAAAAACAAAAAAAACCCACAATGTCAGCCCTTACCAAAGAAAATAAACAAGAAGAATCTGAGATTTGCTGCTGCATATTTTCAAACTGCATTTCTTGGTAGTTTTATGTACAGTAGCACATCATGAAACATACTCATCTAATCCCAAAACTATGTAATATAAGCATTTTGGCTAATTAAAAAAAAAATCCCTGCAAGTTTTTAAAATGTATACTCATACAACTAGATATATTTCAAGTAGCTTCCTAAAGAAAGATTTGTATGAAATAAATGGTGTAACTATTTAGAATAAGATATTCTAATATTGTATATCAAGATTATATTGGTAAACTATATATAACATATAAATAATTATAGATTACTTATCTATAATTATATCTATACATCTACAAATATATAATTACACATATAATTATGCTACCTCTATAATCATAAAGTACTAAGCACTATAATTTGTTGTAACTGGGTTGACGGTGTGAAAGAGCACACAACACAAGCTTGCGAGTTTTAAGGTGAAGAAATGTGAACAAATGCAGCCCTCGCCTCACGTCTGAACCTTTCCTTCAGGTGCAGCAGCAGACCCTACGCTCACGTGGAACTCAGTGTTCTGACAGAATGCGGGTCATCTTCTCTCAGCACTCTTGGAAAACTCTTTCTAGGCCAAATGTAGGAACATATATATGCCTTTAATCCCAGCACTTAGGAGACAGGAGCTGGCTGATCTCTGTGAACTGCAGTCTAACTGCATAGCATATCCTTGAACATCCAGGGATGCATTGAAGAGCCTATCTCATAGATAGATAGATAGATAGATAGATAGATAGATAGATCGATCGATCGATCGATCGATAGATAGATAGATAGATAGATAGAGGAATGGATGGATGGATGGATGGATGGATGGATGGATGGATGGATGGGCAGGTGGATAGACAGACAGATAGATAATATAATTTGATCCACATGGATGGGTGAGTGGGTGGGTGAGAGGACAGATGGACAGACAGATAGATGGAACAGAAAAATATGTAATTTGATCCATAACCTCGTATTTTCCTGACTTCTACTGTGACATCCTCGTTTTCTGAATTCCAACTACATAACCAGTTCTGCAAACTATCTAACTTCATCAATCACTGCCAGGAACATGTCCACATTCAGCGCGGGGTCTAAGAATGCTGCAATCTGAATTCTTCCTGCATTATAGGAATGCACATCCGAGTCACTTCGATTCACATCAGGTCACTGTGAGGTGACTAGCTCTCACCTACGTGCTTCCCGTACTAAGGATGTGGTTTGCCATCTCCCTGGAATGTGGATCCCCCGTGGATCCGCTGACTGTTTATAGAATTTCAAACTCTCACAGACTTTGGCACCCTTCACCTTTCCTCAAGCTGATTTATTTTCCCCTCCCAGAAACCTGTTCATGATTTTCATATAGTAGGTATCAAACTGAATCTGTTTTTCCACTACTGACTCTCTAAAGATAAAGAATGTATCTGATAAATTACATAAATCGGAGTAATTCTCACGGACTCTGATAAACTACATCAGCTTAAAAGAGTTTGGCTCAATGCTGTGCACTGCTCCTGATTAGTTAGAAGAAACTCATTCTATGCCAACCTTTTAAGAGAAGCGATAAACTACTTTCCTGCTACACACCACACCCATCACTAGTTGTGTGTCTTGTCTTCTTTCCTCATTCCTTTTAGAAACTCCAGCACAAGAAGCCAGCCCATGTCCTGGTAGCCACTGGGGAAATGACTATGACTCTAGTGGTGCCATCAGAAAGTCCAAGGACATTCTGAGACTGAATCTAGGAACTTTGTCTTTGTCAAAATCCTGCCTTACCTCCTGGTTTGTTTGTTTGGTTTCTTTCTTTCTTTCTTTCTTTTTTTTTTTTTTTTTTTTTTAGCCTTCACAATAACCAAACTATTTTTATAGCTGACAATATTAAATAAGCCAAGAGATCAAGCTTTGTTTTCAGCACACATCCTTAAAAGGGAGCATCTTCCATCAGACAATGGCTGCTTGTGCCTGCTTCCCATATTAGCAGTGAATCCCCAAGCCTTCTTAGGAAGTTTCCTGATAACCCTGACTGCGTGCACAGCACCCACATAATGGGTGCATCTGCACTGCATGTAGCAGATCAGTAGGGAATGAAAAACCAGCTGAAAATGTATATATCACAGAACTGAAGGTACCGTGAGTAATGAAAGAACTTAGACTCCAACTCGAGTAGTGTACCCTCTGCCACTACTCATTAAATAGTAAAAGGCTACTTGGCCACCTTGTGATCAGATATCAAATATCAAACTCTTTACCGACACTAGCCCCGACTCTGGGTAAGTTTCTCTCAGCCTCAATTCATTTACCCATAAAACATGGTTAAGATATCACTGTCAAGTCTGCATTGCAGCATCTTGAACAGATGAGACACCGTGTGGTAATGAAAGCCAATGTATGTATAAAGTGCTGGTACTGTTACTACACGGTCACTTGAAAATCCCCTAAGCCAGTTTCTCTCCAGTCATCATAATATCTCAAATGAGTCCAGGTCTTCCACCAAGAATGTAATATTTACTTTTTTGGCTCCTTTAACTACTGCTTTAATTAAAAAAAAAAAATAGCACACTTGGAAAGTCCTGAGTCTTTGAGAATTTAAATGTGAAACTGCTCCTCTAAGCATATATAAATTCAGCACTGAGCATTATCTATGTATACAGTTGCACAACTGTATGTATACATAATGCTAAACAAAGATGATCAAATTGAGTGCTTCACACCTTCATGTGCAAAGAAAAGGCACAATTCCAAAATTGTTTATTTTTTTCACAGTAATGATTAATCAAGCCTTAGTCACACTGTCATTCAAGTCTGTGGGACATGAGAACTTTTCTGCATGTACTTGTGTGTGTCTATGTACATGTCTACCACATGTGTGTGGGTGCCTGACAAGGCCAGGAGAAAGCGTCAGGTCCCCTGGAGCTGGAGTTAGTGGAGGGGGAAAGCCACCTCACGTGGGTTCTGGGAGCTGAACTCGGTGTTCTGCAAGAGCAACCAGTTCTCCACAGAGTGAGCCACATCTCCAGCTCCATTAGGAACTGTATGGCATTCTGTTGATTCACTGGCGGTTTCACACATGTCTCTAATGAACTTGGTGTGTGTGTGTGTGTGTGTGTGTGTGTGTGTGTGTTATATGTATGGTGTGAGTGTGTTGTGTGTGTGGTATATGTGTGGTGTGAGTGTGTGTGTGTGTGTGTGTGTGTGTGTGTATGTGATAGAGAGGGAAGGTGTTGCTGAAAACAGAACCCAGGGCCTCTTCCCTGCCAGGCAAGAACACCATGAAATTGAGCTACATCATTACAAAATGGGGTTTTCTCCCATCCTTACTGTAATCATTTGTATCTCCCTCTATCACCAATAAGAGAACTTCCTTCAGAAAGGAACAGAACTCCCCAGGTAAGAAGTTCAGTTTAGAGGAAATTGTAACTATAATGATAAAGTAGGTCCTTAATCTGGATCGTGCAAATTGGATGCTAAAGACTGGAATGTTAGTGACTGCAAAATATGCCTGCTAAGAAAGAAAAAATAATACCATGCGGCTGGAATTTATAGCATCCCCTTGTTGGTATGCTACCCATATCCCATGGTATGGGCAGGGACCCATACGTCATTACAAAACTAGACCAGTAAACACTAATATGAACCCAAGTATAGGGATGCAGACAACCAAACCCATATTTTCAAAGTCATGAACATAGTGCTTATCAAACTTTTACTCTATCAGCTCGACAGTTCCAAAAGATAAGCCTTTCTTTTGCTAACTGACTGGTTAAGCTATTTTCCAAGAAGGAAGAGAACCACTACACAAATCCCTTCTTTCCACACTTGGCCACTGCTGAGCTCTTTACCACGTTAGAAAAAGCTCTGTTGTCCCTGTTCCAGTTCCGTGGGTACCGTGAACTTCCAGTGGCATGCAGGTCTTTGCTAACTCTGTTTCATTTTGTTTCATTGCTTGAGGGATTCTGATCTCATCCCATGCCACCACGGTAGTTTTCTAGTTCACCCAATAACCTGACCTGGTTCCCACTCTCCTAGGCTCTTTGGTCCACACCCACCGCTAACCTGCTCTTCTGGTACCTCCTTGACACCGCTGCTCTACCGAGGATCCTGCCCCCTGCAGATCCTGCTCACTGAGCCTTTCTCCTCCTTAGCTCTATGGATGTGCTGAATGATCTTCATCATTGCTACTACTTACCGTTTCTCCGGTTGAGTCTCAATGTGAATTTTTTTTATTTACTTTTAAATTTCTAAAAATTAGGGCAAGCATTATTTTGCCACTGAGGTTTCTGAGGTCCCCTCTAGTCCATTCCAGTAAACAGATACCATATCAAGACAGCCTTATCCCATTTTAACCATCTGCTTTCTGTTCTCGATGTCCCTAACACACTATAGGAACCCTGAGACCCCTTTCCCTCTTGTTTTCTAAGAGATAAGACACCGCACAAATACTAAAGCCAGCAGTGTAATGTCAGCACTCAGAAAGTAAAAGGAGGAGGATTCGGAGCTCAAGGTCAGTTTGAGCTACAAAGTAGCAAGTAGAAGGCCAGCCCGAAGCATAGAAAACCAACCTAAATAAAATAAAATACAACTTAGTCCATTACAATTATGCATGGAATTTCAAACGTCATCTTGCAAAGTTATAAATGAAACTATACATGCTTTTGGAAAATAAGAGTATCTTATTTTATTCTGCCTACTAATACTACATTATTCAATTATTCCTTTACAAGAAAAGCTGATACAACTCTATAAAAATAACGGATCAAAAACCAAAGAATACATGTGGCTTCATAAACAAGGCAAGACAACAATGGAAGATTTGCCCCAAAGCTTCCAGAAAGAATACAACCTTGCGAACCTGTTTTAGGATTTTTTTTTTTTTAATCTCTTGGAAAAGAATCTCTGTGCTCTTAGGCCACCATCCTTGTGATAATTTGTTACAATAGTAAGGGAACTAATACTTGACCTTCAACTTCTTATGAACAGACAGTGAGTGCCTCAAACTGTAAGTCGTAGTCAAAAACCATCTTAGAATCTACTGTGCAAGCCTGGTCACTTTTGAAAGAAAAGAAGACACAATTAGAAATCATTCAAAGGAACCATCATAAATAGGACCATCCGAGGCACCCTGTGACATAATCTCAGTCTACTCACAGGGCATTAATAGCAGGTAATCCTATAAGATGGTGGAGATGCATATCTCAGCCAAAAGGACCAGGAAGCGTATTAATAATCAGCACATCAAAAACAGGTTGAAGCCATGGAGGGAGTGTCTGCTACTGACAACAGATAAGAATGGTACCAGTTCTCAGGCCTGGCCCCATGAAGGAATGGCCTGGTGAGCTGCAATGTGTTGACTTTGTTCTCAGTAAACACTAAAAGCCGATTCCCACGTCCCACCCAAAACGCGCTAAATCAATAGTTCCAGAGGTGGGACCCAGATTCTAAATTGTGAATTAGCATTCCGAATGACTCCAACACAGTTAGGCCAGCACCAGACCTTCTGAATCAGTGAGGAGCAGCGATGTTTGGAGGTAGACCTTGCTTGACCCCATCTCTTAGGGTCCTCTGGGCACAACCCCAAAACAATGCCACTTCTTCCACTACATTTTTCCTAGTAAATGCAATCTCCGTGAGGCTGAAGAGAAGGCTCAGCAGTTAAAGAGCACTTACTGCTCTTAAGCAGGCCCTGGGTTCAGTCCTAAGTATCCACATGGTAGGATGTAACACCCTCTTCTGACCTCTGAGGGAACTGTACCTACATACCCCACAAACATACATGCAAGCGAGACATTCGTATGCATAAAATAAAGTCTTTAAAAATTGGCCTTATTACTCTGGTCCAATATGTCTCAAGCAACAATGTGGATGGCTCCTGAGAAATCTACTCAAATTTCCTCTAGTCTCCACCCATACATGCGCCTTATACCCAGGAACAAACACACACCACACTACACACACACACACACACACACACATACACATACACACACAACCACAACCACATCAAACAGACAACACTTATTACTAAAACCATAAATCATGTTTGAGCACTCTTTTTCCATAACACTGTGTGTTTAGTTATTTTAAAGATGTGTTACTAGAGAAATTTCTTCAGAGGTGCAGTATACTAGACATAATTCTTAAATTATTTTTATACTGCATTGGATTCACTATGAAAATAACTCTGTATCTTGAGCTACCGTGCTTGCTAAGTGTAATGAGGCAGACCTGACCGGAAGAATATCAATAAGACAGAAGGAACAAGTCAATTTTTGTTAAGTAATAATCATTTTTAAGTCTCCTACACAATTAGAATATTGGTTGTTTTTTTGTTTTTTGGGTTTGTTTTGTTTGTTTTTTGTTTTTTGTTGTTGGGTTTTTTTGTTTTGTTTTGTTTTGGTTTTTGGTTTTTCGAGACAGGGTTTCTCTGTGTAGTCCTGGCTGTCCTGGAACTCACTCTGAAGACCAGGCTGGCCTCAAACTCAGAAATCCGCCTGCCTCTGCCTCCCAAGTGCTGGGATTACAGGCGTGCGCCACCACCGCCCGGCTAGAATACTGTATTTTTAAAGACATGCACAGACCATACAAGAGCATGTGAAACTTCCTTTCAATAAAATCAGATTCTCAACAGCTAAGATCCGGCTGCTTTGTTTTCCAGGTTGCCTGCCACTTAGAAGGTCAGATGAAGGCCATTCATGGAACTTGACCGTAGCTCGTGCAGCCTGTGAAAGAACAGCGGCAAACAGCAGTCCTCTGAGTCCTGCCTGGTTAATCCGCCCCATTACCTTTAAAATGCCCATCACCACCGGCAGGTACTCAGAATTGAAAATGAAAGAAAGTGAGCAAGGTGGCTTTTCCCCCTCACACATTTTTCCTCCTGAATGTTCTAAAGAAACACTAGAGAACAAAGTATCTTTGATAAAGGAACTGAGTCTTCTTTCTGCCTTGACTGTCTGGAGAAACAGATCATGCCGTCCACTAGCTCTGGCAGTAAAGGTCAGGCCTGAGTCTTAGATGCTGAATGAAAAGCCATTAGAGGTTTTGTTTTCTTTTGTTTTGTTTTGTTTTGTTTTGGGGTTTTTTTTTTTTTTTTGCATTTTTTTTTACATTAAGAGCTATTGAAAGCCATTAGCTTTCCCTTAGAAGAGGTGACCATAAGGGCTCTTGCCTTCTCAACAGAACGGTGAGCTAAACTAGATTGGAAGCCAGCTCTAAGAATCAATTGTCTCCAGAAAGCAGGGAAAAACATCCTGCCAGAGTCAATTCCATTAAAATGAAATCAGTCCTTTTATTTGTATAATACCATGCTCTACATAGGAGAAAGAAAGAAAGAAAGAAAGAAAGAAAGAAAGAAAGAAAGAAAGAAAGAAAGAGAAAGAATGAGGGAGGGAGGGAGGGAGGGAGGGAGGGAGGGAGGGAGGGAGGAAGGAAGGAAGGAAGGAAGGAAGAGAAATGACGAATAGACTCTAAGTTCCTACCATCTATAACTTGGTTATGCCACACAGGAAATAAGGCAAACACAGAAACAACTGTAGTTTCACACGCTACATGACTATACAGATCACACGGGAGCTTAGGAAAAATCACATTTTGATGCTGAGGACACGAGTAATACAGAATAATCTTCGGGTGATACTGATGTCATACTGCCTCAAACCCTTAGATGGGAGATAATGAAGAAAAATGCTGTGTGAGGAGGAAGAGGAAAGAGCACTTCGACAGGCTCCCGAGGAAACAGAAACAGCAACGGAATCAATTGAGAGAAGTGGGGGTTCTTTTCACCTAAGAAATCTTATGATTATAACTACGATGTCTACTGTTTCTGTTGGGCCACGGAGATGACTCAGTGTGTGGAAGTCAATACAGCTATACACAGTTTCAGCATGGCCACTAAGATCGGACTAGCCCACCCTTACGCCCATCTAAACCAAATCTATCAAGCAAACAGGCACGTGGTATACAAGCTAAACTCAAACAAGGAAATCAAAGTTGAAATTTGTGGATCCAGCTCTCCGTTGCATTCCCCAGTCCCCCAGCTTTGGACAAGCAGTCCCAGTACAGGTGGTCACATCAGGATGTAGAACATGAACTTTTTTTCTTCTTGCCTCTCAAGCAGCAGGGTTTTAAATATTCACTTTTATTTCTATGTAACAAATTTACTGTATACATTAGATCTAAGAAAACAGAGGCTTTTGAAAGATGGATCTGTTGGTAAAATGTTTGCCGTGCAAGCATGGGACCCATGTTAGGTTATCCACAATCCATAGAGAAGCCAGGCTCAGCAATGCATACCTATAACCCCCAGCACGGGATAGACAGAGACAAGAGGGTCACTGGAGCTCACTGGCCAGGCAGTCTGGCTGAACTGGTGAGTTCCAGGATTAGTAAAAGATCCTGTTTTACTCTGACCTCAGCATGCACATAGGCCCACATGCACACACACACACACACACACACACACAAAACATACATGTCCGAACTTAGTTTCTATAAGTCAAAAGACACAGCTAGAGTATCACCAGAGTAGCATCTGAGCACTGGGCTTAGGGTGGTTCTCAGCTGGAGTTCATCTCATTCAAGTTATTGAAGAATTCAGTGGCTTACTGAGCAGAAGTGAGCGCCGCCTTTTCTTGCTGGAACATGGCCAGGTCCCCGATCTTAAATGCCACACTAACATCCAGCCTGGTGGACCTCCCACAGTGGGGCACTCGCTGCAGGAGAAGCTGCGGCCCCGATCTGCCAAGCCTTCATCTCTATAGAAGAAGGGACATCTCATCACTTTTGCGTGTTTGACTAATTTCCAGCAAGGCACAGACACGGCCTAACTCAAGCCACGGGGACTGATGACACAGAGTAAGGGACAGGAGGCAAAGGTCCCTGGATAGCTGCCCTGCCTCAGGTGCCAGGCACCACCGTCAAAACTTCTCTTTGGGGATAGGGACAGAGAGAAAGTACTGACTCAGCTTGAAGAACGAGCAATTAAGTATAGAGATGAGAAAGCAGCCACTGAACAGACAGGGAGAGGGCAGGCACCCTTTGGGATGTGGCCACGAACAGCCACACCAGGCATCTTTTAGTTCACTGGGCACTAATAAATATAAATCAAATCTGTAGCGTGAGCTTTGTATAAGAACTACCCCGGTCTTCACAACCTTCGAACTGAGCACTGCATCATGTAAAAAGAGAAAACATTCTGCACATTCTCCCAGAACGCAACTCTGCACTAGATAAATAAGAACTGTAAACATCACTGTGATGCACAGTGCTAGACCGTATATACAAAATGGAGAATACGAAATGCACATTTTAAGACTCAGAAATGTCCAGTTGAACTGTACATCACAGATTTTATTTCCTTGTAGTTAGAGGAATCTTGATGTAAAAGCTGAGACTCGATGCTATTTTGGGTCTACACTGTACTTTATCCCTCCTTAAATATTAATGAGAGGGAAAGCTCACGGGTAAAGAAATAAATTTTTAAATACACAGTTTCAGATACAATGCACACGTGCATGTTCACCACCGAGGTCTCTAGAAGGTGAATTGCAAATGAAATTGTTATAAAGGTTTTCTATACCATACAGGCAGGTACTAAACCCTAGACTATTGTGGCTTACAGCTAACCTACCCAACCATTAACCTTCAATGTGGTAAAAGACTTTGTTTGGGGTTTGGTTTTCTCTTAATCTTCAACATTCAAACAAGTACATTTTGTGGCATAAATTGCTAACCATACTCCAAAATCCAGTCTCTCATTTTTATTTATTTTATTTTTCATTTTACTTTTAACTCTTTACCCAGTTTCCCTACATATCTTAAGCCTCCGTGTCAGCAGCTAGATGGTCAAGTCTGGGTTAAAGCCAACAGTATATCCTTATATACAAAAGAATCATCCCAGTCCAGACAGCAGAGCAAAGTGATATACCACCTTGAATTGTGTGAACAGATCAGCACATGTAAGGAACAGTGAAACAACAGAACAGGATCCTGGGTCCCCAACACAATGAACTTATGGGCTGTAGGCTGTCTATAAATTACCTGTAATGCAGAAGAGCAGCTAACTTCTATTTTAATTGAGCCCTTGTAATTTGCGGTCTCTGTTCAAACAGCCCAACCTAACATGGACTCTGGCAGACAGAGGTAGTTGCCGCCCTGACTTTACTGACTTAGAGGTTGAACTAAGGAGTGAGTAAGTAATACATAAGAATCTGCCCAATGAAAAGCCACTGTGCTTTATGATGTCAGGACAAAACATTCACTAACTACCACCTTGACCTTTTTGGAACCAGAGTCAATACCAAGCACAGTTTTTTCTTCAATGGGACAAGGAGCTAAGCTGAACAGAAGTCAACACAGCCTGAGAACTTGGATTCGGGCTACCTGGAATAACATGTTCCAAAACGAAAGTGGTTACATGACACTTAAATAGTTAGAACGAAGAACCTCATATTAAGGCATATCCAAGAACACTTTTGGGAGACCACAGTGCCAATTACAACCAAGTGCAGGAAACTCTACTACAAGGCCTCAGATGCTACCTGATGACAACCCTCAAGTTTTGGATTGTCGGAAGCTAGCTCTCAGCTAAGACTAATTCTAAAGCTTCTACCTGATAGTCAAAAAAGATGTTAGGTGAGACACCAGGATAAACAATAAGTGGTTATTATGGGAACCAAAACAGCCCAAGATAATTTGCATCTGGCTTTGCAACGTCTTAATTCTCCACAATCACCAGTGTCTGATAGGACGTTTAGCTTTGTAGAATCTTTGTGCAGTCATGATCTTTTTTTCTGAGAATTTCCCTTATTTGTCTCAGTTAGGTTTTTTTGTTTTTTTGTTTGTTTGTTTGTTTGTTTTCTGTGCTCTCTTCCTCTTGAGGAAGAGAGGGCTTATTTGGCTTACATTTTCATATCACTGTTCATCATCAAAGAAGTCCAGATAGGAACTCAAGCAGGGTAGGAACCTAGATGAAGGAGTTGATGCAGAGGCCACAGAGGGGTGCTGCTTACGTCTTTGCTCCCCATGGCTTGCTCAGCCTGCTTTCTTACAGATCCTGGGACCAGCCCAGGGATGGCAGTAACCACGATGGGCTGAGCCTTTCCACATCAATCACTAGTTAAGAAAATGCCCTTCAGGCTTGTGTATGACTGAGCTTATGGAATCATTTTCTTAATGGAGGTTGACTCCGCTCAGATGACTTCAGCTGCGTAAAGTTGATATAAAAGTATCCAGAGCACACACGTAAAGAATGAACTAAGCTTCTGGCTTAAAGGGAAATGTTAATAATTAATTAGGAACTAAAATACTGGTGTGTTTCATCTTGGTTTCCTTTTGATGTTTAATGAAAGTCCTCGGAGACAAGTCAACTCTAAGTCTCTACTGGCTCCACGGAGAGCTCAGCTCTGTAAGGGAACACACAACACCTGCAGCTCGAAGCTGGCTGGTGTTTCGTAAGAAAAGGCTTCCAAAGCCTCCCCTGGCTCCACAAGGAAGCTCAGCTCTGTGGAGAGTCCTGTGCAACCCCTGCAACTAGAAGTTGGCTGACCGTCTAGGAAGAAAAGTCTTCATTGGCTTAAATGTCCGATCCTCTATGTTCCACATTAGTGTGGTTAAGACTAGAAGGTAAGGACATCCATCTTCGGGTGACAGAATCCTGAAATGCCACCACTCCCCAGACAGATGAAAGGAGCCAGACCAACAAGTCATCACCTCTTTCCCTATTCCTCAATAAAGTTAGGGATTTGCAGAGCACAGAAGCCAAAAATTAAAATTCAGAATTTTGATGGTAGATTTGACTGTGGTAACTTGGAGATAAGCCCTTCAAACAGGCCGAGAGCCCCAAGGATTTTGAAAAAAATATAGTGTTCAAATACACAGACACATATAGCTGGACCACAAAGGCTCAAACTAGTCCATAGAAAGGTCAAACCTTAGCCTCCTTAATGCAAGGAGTTTGAAAGGTACCTATCCTCCAACAAAAGAACAGTTACCATTAGATTAGACTATGAAAAATAATGCACATTAAAAAATTTTCCCCCAAATGAAGCCACAAGCCATAGAGACTGGAAAATATCATATAGATTGAAATTCATTCAACATTTACTTAAAATCGACTCAATAAAAACCTATGTGCACATCAGCATCTCCTGAAAGTAAGAGAACACTGAAAAGAATTAACAAAATAAGAAGCATGTATGGTCTGTTACTCTTTTGCACACACCCCATGGTGCTTTTCTTGTCCCTAAAGCACAGAGATCTGCTATACACACTCGAGTCAGATACCAAAAAGCAAACACTCTGTTACATAGCACAGACTTCAGAAGAGGAACATAGGATGTCCATTCATAAAGAATGTCCCTGTGGCACATAATCTGGATGTCCTAATTGGCACCAAAGAGCTGGTTTCTACACATCTCTTTCCACTGGGATCTGCTTGCCACTGTCACAAGCACAAAATTCCCAAAAGCCAAATAATATCTGTAACCAATTTACAGGCATAAGAGCGTTTCCCCGAGGCTTGAAATATGTTTATTCCCATTGGACGGCATTTCGGGAGCATGCCAGAGTCCCAGCTTGTGGCCCATCCTCTGCTGATCGTATATTCCCAGCCATTACTTATCAGTTATAATAACTGCCTAAAATTTTAATCCACAACAGCTTGAATAAACTCAGTCCACATTTACTTTGTTGACCTACTTGGAAATGTTACAAGCGGTTTCCACCTTCCATTCCTCAATCCGCTGGGATATTACACAATTCTGGATTTAATGTTTTGATAACTTCCTCACCTCCCCACCACTCCGTTATCACTGCACACCTTATCTTGGACCTATTTGCCATTCTCCCACCCACAGCAACAAATCTAACTAATTTGTGTTTTATGAGACTGTAAACGAATCGCTAATTCATCTTTGAATCTCCTCTCCCGTACACTGAACCCTCCAATGGCATTCTTCCCACCGAGCATTTTCATAGGAGGATAAAAAATGGAAGCTACTTAAGCTACTTAAAGGGGAAGAAGCCTTATGAGCCACTCTCCCGGTTGTGCAAGCCACTCCCTGCTTCTCAGAAGTCCCACATTATTTTCATGTATTTAAATAATTTAAATAAGAGCCTTTGAAATAACTTGCTTACTTGAGGTATACAACAAAGTTATAAGACAGAAATATGTAACATTATTATTATTATTATTATTATTATGTAAAACAATAGAGAGATATTCTAATAGGAAACCAATGAAAAACCCAACTTTCTAATGAAAGGCAAGCAGATGTTCTATTCTTAAAGGTAGTTCTCGGGGGCTACGTAATTTCCTCACTGGTTAAAAGCACTTGCTGCTCTGTGGAGGATGCAGACTTCATTCCAGTACCCAGACGGCAGCTCACATCCATCTGTAACTCCAGCCTAGGGGAACCAATGACGTCTTCTGCACTCTGTGTACACCCGACATAAATATGGTAACCCAACACACATGTAGGCCAACAAATAAATCTTTTAAAAATAATTTAAATGACAGTTGTCATTGAACAGACTAGAATCTATTCGGAAAGAAAAAAACTAAGACAAAGAACCTTGTTATATCACACAACTGCTGTATGAATTTCATGTGTTATTCCAAACATGATGTGTGATTCATGCCATACCATTTAAGAATTAACAAGAAGCTATGCATGTAAAGTAAAACAGTTTTCTAAACCATAAAACTTGCTCATTAAAAATCGAGGACTGGGCACGGTGCTATATGCCTTTAATCCGAGCACTCAGGAGGCGGAAGCAGGCCTCTTTGAACTCAAGACCAGCCTGGTCTACACAGCAAGTTCCAGGCAAGTTGGGGCCTTAAAGATTTATTTTTATTTATATGAATATGTGTGTTTAGAGTCTCCTGTGTGCGCAAGTGTCAGAGAAAGCCCAAAAAATGTATCTGATGTCCCTGGAGCTGGAGTTACTGACAACCATGAGCCATCTAATGTGGGTGCTGGGAGCCAACGTTTGAGCCTTTGCAAGAGGGGCGGCGAGCACTCCTAACAACTGAGCCCTAGCCTGGCTACTTCAAAGAAATGAAGATCTGTGCTTGTAAGAACCAAACGAGTTGACCCACGGTACCGAGGGATAGCACAACACCCGTCTTTCATTAAGTATTTATTAGACATCCAACCATGGACTGTTTCCATGCTGTGCAGCAACCTGAAAGAGAGAGCATTTTTTCACAATTTTAAAGATGAGAAAAGTAACTACTGAAAGGTCAAAGTTCAAGCCGACACGTGGCTCCTCCTTCTCCAACACCTGTGACGTTCCCTAGGGTTACGCCGTTTCCCTGGCTGCAGCCCTCACCATGATGATAATCGTATAATTGAGTAATCAGCATTATAATAATGGGATATAATTATTTATTATTTTCAAGTCAGAAGGAGCCGTGGCTGGGATCTCAGTATAATGTATACTGACCTCATCTCTGAAGGATGCATCTGGAAGGTGAGTATCTGGTGTACCTGATGCTGAGTAACCACACGGGCTTCCTCAGCTTGAAGAGAGCTCTGACGGCCAACTTCAGGGACAAAATTCAAATCTCGTTAACCCTCACGTTTAGAGGGTAAACGGTGGAGGTGTGTATCCTGAGGAACTCATCCAAAATCCATCAAAATTATCTTTCGAAAGCTAAATTTAGATAGCCGAAGTTCATTTGATACGAGATGCCGTCTGAACGGTGCAGAAAAATTTGAACCGTGTTTTTGATTTCACAGTGGACTACGATTTAGATGGGAAACACATCTGCCTTACAGACATTAATTAATGCAAACACTACCAACCAGGATAATGTCAAAAAAGCAGAGACCGATGAATATAAAAATAATCACAAAAATCAGAGAATAAGATAGGTACAAATAAACGAGCAGGACCTGGAGTTGTTGCTTTTTTTATTTGTTTGTTTGTTTTTAAGGCTAAATAAATATTTGAAAGGAAGGTCATGGATAGTTCAAGCTAGATGGGAGTAGACAGGCACGGAAAACTACAAAGAATGATCAGACGTACATCTACCCGACTCCACACTACCCACCACGGCACCCGTCAACCACCATTTCTGGCAATTCCCACCCCCAGTGCAACGGTTGGCCACCGCCCTCAGACTGCAGTCATGTGTATGATGTCTTTTGCTGTGCATAAAGGAGATTACCTCTGGGTTGCTTAGCATTTCCTCCCGGGCTCGCTCACGAGACCGGCTGCATTTATAAGCAGTCGGTCCCTCCTTTGTTTCTTTGCTGAACATGCAATTCAGCACACAGCATCTGTCAATCATTGATGCTGGCTGGGACAGAAACGGGCAAGTGGAAAGGCCAAACTGACCGCAGGAGGGGCTCCCTCCGCTGGGAACAAAGAGGCGGGCTGTGTTCTCATAGTCCCAGGCTGAAGGGATTCAGAACAGTCATCATTGCTCTCAACGGTCAAAGAGTCAATAAGGCTGAGCTTGTGGGAAAATACGCCCTATAAGAATGATATCTGATATTTTACAGTAAAAATGAACATCGCCACATGGAAACCTTTCAGAAATAAATAGCATCATCAAGAGTCTGCTGTGAACCAAACTCAGTCTTAATCCTTCACAGAGCTCTGAGCCCTTCCTGCACTACCGTTTAACCACGTTATCATCTCAGCTTCATCTAGAGGGAGCCCATAGCACCACACAAGACCTGCTGCAGCTTGGTTACAGAGGCCTTCTCCCGTTTCTAGACCCAAATGGAGGCCTACTCCATGGATCGAGATGGCTTGTAAGATCTGACTCTCCAGCAGCCCTGCACAGATGCCCAAGTAGCAAGACCATGAGAGCTATTGTTCAAAGGCTCACCCATGAAAATAACAGGGTAAGAAAAAAAGATAAAGGATTCCCCTTTCCTTCCTCTGACTGTTTTTGAACTTGTATCCCACAACTCTTCCCTGCTTTGCTTCATTTTTCCCCCTCAGTCTTGCTGCACCGAGACTGTACTCCTGAAAGAGCAAGAGTTCCTGGCTCTGTTGTCTAGGAAACCAAGGCTATGGTAAGCACTATTAGGCTAACAGACAATTTATTTTATACTTTCTCCAGAGGACTGATAGAAAAGACTAAAACTTTAATTATCAATATGATCACAGTGGAGTGAGAATTTCCAGAATGTATGATGTGTGTGTGTGTGTGTGTGTGTGTGTGTGTGTGTGTGTGTGTGTGTTACAAAGAAAGTTGGGCAAGATTGAGCATCGAAGCATGTACCGTGTACCTGGCACTGTACGGGGCTTTGGAGTGACTTCATATAACGGCATCTGAGTCTCACACTAAACCTTCCAGCTTTGTTAAGGAAGAAAGAGAAGAAAAGTGGGTGAGGTTTCAAGCCATGCAAGGCCGAGCCTGAGCCTCGAACAGCAACAGAAGCCTAAGAAATCGGATTCAGTGGCATGGCCAGCCTGGCTCTGCCAGGCCTTGAGTATCTCACAACAATGAATCAATCTGGCAGAAACCCTTAGTGCTCCTCATTTGGGAATGCTGGGTTTCAGCTCTTTTCACCCCACCATTCAGATGCTAATCAATGCTCAGGGGCAGCCAAGCAGTGCTTCTTCCAAGCCAAAATTTTTTTTTTTTTCGATAAGTCTGGTACTGTCTGGTACAGTCTGCAATGCACACGCCCTGTTAATGTGAAATGTAGTCTTTGTCTACTTATCTTATTCATTAAGTTAAATTTCATTTTCTTTAACCAAATCTTAAAGGAAATTATATGTGTTTCTCTCCAGATAATCTCCCTTGCTACTCTGGGCCTATCTCTTTGCAAATAATTAAACATAAATAAAACATTAACGGGCACTTTTTAATTTATTTTATTTAAACATTAAAACAGTTGTGAGATTTTTGTGATCCTCATATATTAATATTTTACAGACGGTATTCCTTAACCCTAAATAGTATCCAAAGTCAACAAAAACTACGAAGATTCTACAGATCTTGTCTATGAGAATTTGCATAATAGATATGATATACTGCAGGCTATTTTACCTTTATCAAGCCATTCATACTTAGGAACTTGGGCCAAAGAGAAGCCTCAGCAATTAAAGGTACCTGCTGCTGAGTCTGATGACCTAAATTCAATCCCTGGAACTCACATGGTAGGAATAATGAATAAACTCCTACGAGCTGTCCTCTGACCTTGACTATGAAGGTGATGAGACCCACATGTATACATGGGCATGCACAGACACACAAAGTAAATTATGTGTATGTATATGAGTTTATGTATTTAACTTGTGTTTAGGTATGGCAACACATCCCTTTCATATCAGCATTCAGGAGGCAGACGTATGAATATGTATCATTCTGATAATTCAGAAGCCCAGATATCTAAGGACAGACATATAATCTCTGAGAGTTCAATGCCAGTCATAACTACAGAGCTACATAGTATGTCTCTGACTTTTTAAAAAATAATGATAATTAAACTACAGGCATTCAGTGGCTGGAAGAGAAGGAGAATGAGTCTCTCCAGAAATGAGTCCCAAGAGCTCATCTAGTCCCAAAATGTCAGCCCTCAATACATATGCATATGCACATAAAATAAACACAGCAGGTTGTAGTGTGTGTGTGTGTGTGTGTGTGTATGTGTGTGTGCATGTGGGGTGTGTATAATTCTTCTTATTGTGCATATATTTACTTTAGTTTGCCTCTTATAAAATGATAAAAAATTCCTTAAGTTTTTCTACTAAAAAAACAAAAAATCGGGGGAAAAAAACCTTGCTGATGGGAAACAAATACACATTCTCTGTCTATAAAACAGAAATGGTCAGTGTTAAAACTAACTCATTTAGGCTGTTGTGAGGCTCAGAGCATTACAGGCTACTTAACGAGCCCAAAGACAAACACACAGATCTTCATCTTACCTGTTTGCATATCAGACACAATTCTATCTTTCAGACTTATTTTTCTATGTGCACCCATGTGCTCATGTGTACAATATTTGCATGGAGGAGAGAAGGCCACCTCAGCTAATAGTGCTCAGTCACTCTGCCTTTCTTTGTAGTGATTGTCTTTTTCAAAACTAATCTATTTTGATAATTTTTATCCTCTTCCAGCTCATCCCAGACCCTGTTCACATCATTCTCTCTTTCTCTCTCTCTCTCTCCCCCCAAATAAAGGCAAAACAAAACCCCATAAAAGAGGACACACACATACACCAAGGAGTCCATTTTGGGTTGTCCACCTCCCCCTGAGCACAGGACCTAGCCTGGACTGTGGTTGTCATACACTGTTACTCCAAGGAAAAACATTCTCTCTCCTCTCCCAATTTCAGATACCTTTTTGGCTAGTGGTGTGACTTTGTGCCCTCATCACCTTTCCCATGCTGAATTTCATCTGCATAGAACTTGCACGGTTCTTGTATGTGCTGGCACAGTCTTCGTGAATGCTTATTTGGAACTCATCCTGTTGTGTCTGGAAGATGATGCTTCCTTGGAGTCACTCAACATCTCTGGCTCTTACAGTCTTGCCATCTCCCCTTCACATAGATCCCTGAACCTTGAGCAAAGGCTTTTGATAAAGACATTCTATTTTGGGCTGAGCACTCAAAAGTCTCCCACTGTCTGCATACCGTCTAGTTGTGGGTAGAGCTGTTATTTACTATCCACTACAAGACTCTCCAGTGCTGAGCAACGCACTGGGCTATGGGTTTAGCAATATGTCACGTGGAGTCATTTTATTGTTATATTCACTTTCAACATGGACAACTTTGCCCTGTGTTCTTACCATTAACACCATCAAACATGGAGTAGGCCTTCAATCCAGCCAGACAGTGGTTGGTTACTACCGTAACACCTGCGCCACTACTGCACAAGCATATCTTACTAGCAGGTCACTGTTGCAGATCTCAGGGTGTGCGGTTGTGTGATATTATTTTTCTCTCCCAGTAGCATGCATACTACCTTCCAGCAATGTGCATGGCAGTCAGTAAAGGTGAAGCTTCTAGTTGGGCACCAGCTCTATTTCTCCCTGTTCAATGACATTCAGTAATGGAGCCTTCCCATCAGGTTGCAGACAGTAACCAATAATATTAGTCATAGACCTAATGTTTGAGGGGACTCCTCTGGCCATTGACTCAAGAAGTAACCCTTTCCTGGTACTGGGGATTTTAGTTGGTAGTATATGATGACTAGTTCTGGTATTGTTAATATTAGGTCTCAAAGAAACTGAGGACAAGTCTCACTCAGTACCAGTGGCCCCTTCCAGCACTTTTTATCCTACTCCCTATCCTAAACCTCCCCACTCCACAGGCTGGGCCTCACTTCTCTTCCCCAGTTTCTGATACCTATATGACACAGCCATTTTAGCTATGTACCCTCGTGGGTCCTGTGTGCTCTCTTGGTCCTCGTAGCCCCGCCCCTTCTCTTCCTCTCGTGGCCCAGTTCAGTCTGGACCCTTCCAGATGCCGCTGGGTGTTTTCTCTCTCCTATCTACAATAAAACCTTCTCCTCAACCATACTCAGGAGCAAACATGTCATTCACGACGGGTGCCCAAGCCCAGAATTGGCATATATGAGATCCAAGGGACCTGGCCTCTCTAGAACAAGCTGCTGATTTGACTCTAAGGTATGAACAGATAGATCATTTGATTCTGCTGGCTTCTGCTGCCCATAAATTTGACTCCAAATCTAATAGTCCACCTCATCAATTGCTTCTTCCCATCACCTGATCTAACCAACCACCTCTCTTCACCTCCCTTCTCAGGATGTATTTTAAATCAGTATCTCCAGGACTATATATCTTCAATTGGTCTATGAGGCTAATATTTCATGAATTCTAGGACAGACTGCTTGGTACTATACTTGATGACTATGCTTTCCAAAACAACAGACTGAAAGGAGGAGGTTCGGGTGGATGTTATCAACACATGTATGCATGAAATTGTCAACGAATAAGCAAAACGCTTTAAAAATTCACTAGACTGCCCAATCAAGAGTGGAAGAAAAACCACAGAAAAGCAGGTTACAGTCATGCCAGCACCCACAGACACAGGCTTTGCACAGGTAGTCAGTATTGTATGGCACCAATGAGCAGATTCCGGTGTCAGCTTAAATGATCAGAATTTGAATCCTGGCTCTGCTCCTTCACAGCTGAAAGCACAAAAGCAAGGGACCTGGTTCCCCTGTGCTATTGTTCCCATGTCTCAAAAACAAGACCATCTGCTCTCTCTGTGATTCTCAAGAGGGTGAGCTGCCTGTTCAGGCTCCCGGATAAACAGGCTTGGATGCCGGGGAACAAGGTCAGGAGCAGCCCAAAGCAAACAAAAGTGAAAGAAAGAAAGGAAAGTGAATACAGAGGCTTTCAACTACAAAGGCAGCGAGGCTCATGGTTTGTTATTTGATGAAAAGAAACGGTATCGGTATCACCAGAGGGCTCCAGAGAAGCTAGTGATCAAAAACTGATGTAATATTAACCTATTTGGGGGCAAGACTGGAGAAGACAAGATATAAAAAGAGACTAGGAGATAGATATGCTTAACCAGGGTGTCGTTATTGCAAAAGAGGAAAACCAGAAAATTAATCTGGAGTAAGAAAAGAAGACAGGTCCTATGAGGAACCCAGAGAAGGCACCTATAATAACGAACAAGAAAACTGAAAAGACTGAATCATCTAGCCCAAGCTCCAACCAATCAGGATGTCAGCTGTGCTGCAGAAACTCAGCTAAAGACTGCAAAACCTTTAGCAACAAAAAACTCGGTCAAATTTTCCATTAGGACCAAATTAGTATGAGATGTCTGCTGTAAAAGAAAGAAAATGAAATCATGCCATTCTCCCTATCAAACACCTGTTAAATCACAACCGACTAAATAAACAGACTTCCCATCTGAGACCCACGGGTAGAAAGCACTAATTTAGTAGATAGGGAAGGTAATGAAATCTAAATATATTTTATGTAAATCTACCTCAAATAATTATTCCAAATATTAGAGGGAATCAAAACAAAGGAAAGGGAGAAGAAGCATCCTTGTCATCATTTATGTACTTACAACATTCACCGCCAGGTCTCCTGTGTACAGCAAGGCATAGGTGAAGTCTTACAAGAAAACAAGTACAGTGTAAATAGAGAGCTAACACTGTTTTAATGTACTCCTCCTGTGGAGCCATCCATCCATTCTTTGAGGCTCTTTTTCTTTTCTTTTTTTTTTTTTCTTTTTAAAGATGTATTTATTTTATGTATATGAGTACAGCGTTGCTATCTTCCGACACACCAGGAGAGGGCATCAGACCCCATTACAGATGGCTGTGAGCACCATGTGGTTGCTGGGGATTGAACTCAGGACCTCTGGAAGAGCAGTCAGTGCCTTTAACCACTGAGCCATCTCTGCAGCCCTTAAGGTTCTTTTCTAAGGCCCAGCTCCTTGCTCAAGTTGGATGTCCCCCAGGCTTGGGCGCTCAGATCTTTTAAGGGCTGAAAGGGCAGTCTTAGGTCACACTATTTTCTTGCTAATGCTAGTAATATTCTAGAGTGTCAAGCAAGATTCGAAATTAGACAAAAGATAGTTTGAGATGAAGCTCTTCTATTTTATTCCTACGTGAAAACTGGGGAGAAATACATCAAGATGTCAAGCTCTGATGATTCATTAGAAATCAGGGTCAAAAAAAAAATTCTAATGTGTTAAACAACCATATATCAAGTAATAAAATCATCTTTGACATAAATTTCATAAGAAAAATGAAGAAACAAGTGATTTTTAGAGAGATATATTAATGGTAATTAAGAAACCAAGATAAGCCGGGCGGTGGTGGCGCACGCCTTTAATCCCAGCACTTGGGAGGCAGAGGCAAGTGGATTTCTGAGTTCGAGGCCAGCCTGGTCTACAGAGCTAGTTCCAGGACAGCCAGGGCTACACAGAGAAACCCTGTCTCGAAAAACCAAAAAAAAAAAAAAGAAACCGAGATAAGTAACACATGAATTTATTCTCACGATTTGTATTTCAGAGAATGGCAACATGTTACTTTAAAAATGCGAGATAAAATGGAGTGCTATAAGATGAATCCATAAATTCTATGGAAACTTAAAGGAGAATAATTATTTTAAAAGATCAAGAATGGAGCATTACGCAGCACAGTGGGGAGGACATCCGAACACTGATGCAGAATAACCACTGCAGTGGGAAACTTTCATTATTTTCATTAGAGCTAAGTGGTCAGAGAAGGATACCAAACCCAGAATTTACTCCCAGGTCAAAGCAACAAGACTGGTAGGTGGGAAAATGGGGTAATAAGCAAGCAAAACTCAAAGTAAAGTCTTTATTCACTTGTCTTCAAAAAGAAAATTTGGAAAACACGTTTTAGTGTGAAAAATGCTTAGGACAAAGTTTTAGGATATTGGCAATGAAAGGCCAACTCCAGGGGTTATCCAGACACTGGAGCAAGCTCAAACCAAGGCCTGAAACAAGCTGAGAGTAGACTCAGAGAGTCTCGGCTAAGCACCAAAAGCTGAATTTAACCAGTGCCCAGAATATTAAACAGGAAGAGCTTTGTAAGTGTGCAAAGTACTTCCTCTGCTTAAACCCTCCCAAGTAAGTTCATGAAAGGGGCATTTTAATAGACACATACCTTCAAGAAATAATATCTCAGGATTGTTGATTGTATGTAATAAAAAAAAAAAAAGAACTAAGCAAATACAGAGAAACCAGTTTTTCTAAAAACTTCATTTAAACCACTGATTCAATAAGCTTTCTCAAACTGGTTCTGAATTGCAACTGTACAGGGCAAATAAAGGAAAATAAGTAGCCTATGGAAACCACACCCTGGAAATACTATGAATGACTGATAAAGAGTCCAGTTCTAGAAGAGCAATGTGCCTTTCTTTAAGGGGATTTTACATACATTGGGAAGAGACACTAAAAAAATCATATTATATGTTACACAAATGGATCTCTCTACTAAACATGGAACAAAATATTAGAAACAATACTGTACTATCAAATTCACCTCTGAAGTGAAACAAGGAGAAACTTGGTTTTTAGGGCCCACACCAAAAACATCATGCTTCTTGATAATTGACTACTTCGTCTCCACCTATAAAAATACAGTGGCACATGTGCTCATGATTCAAGAATGTGTGTCCTCCCCACTTAGAAGTTGAAACTCCAATAATGAGCCTTCCCCACACTGGTGCAAGAATATGGATTTTTTTCAAATGCTCCTTGACACAGAAACCTATGAGTCATTCCTTCACACATGCATTCATGAGAGATTTGTTGAAATCCTGGACATTCTCTACAAAAGACCAGGCTAGGCAATGAGAAACAAAGAAACAAAATGAACGTCCTTTGCCCTTATGGAACTCAGTCTAAAGTTTTTAAGATAAGCAAGCTTATCATTTAAAAATATGTCGAAATCACCCCAAATCCCAAAAATTAAAAAGAAAAATTGCTAACATATGAGCAACATAACTTTTATAATTAGAATTTTCAGTATCTAATAATAGCTATAATATATATAATATATACATGTTCTGCATATTTGTACATGTATATTTTTGACACAACTAGACTAAATAATTTACATTATGATGGCATATAAAGAGTATTAGCCCAGGTATTGAATGCTATTTTCTAGCCCAGCTCAGCTGTCACTGTCATGACTTAGGCTTAGGGGAGGTTATTCAGTTTCCATTAGTCTAACTTCCGGGATGTAAAATAAAGATGACAGTTACCTGTGTACCTACCCCACAGGCTTTCTGTAAAGGTAAAATGGCAACGTGACCTCACAACAACAATTCAATCCTGCTATGAGCTAAAGCAAGAGAGACCATAGAAAACTAAAATATTTAAATATGTTTTCTAAATAAAACAATCATCCTTAACAGCGAAGTCTTGCTTCTTTTAAGACTAGCTTAAAACTAGTTTAGTAATGAGAAATGAGTTAATGCTGAGTTAATATTAATGAGTTAATTTTGAAGGTATATCTTTAGGCAGAAGTTTCTCAAAGAACCAGGTGCAACACCAGGAGGGAGCTTGCAGCTCATACTGACTCCTGCTTATGAGTTCTACTTGAACGGGTCTGAGAACCCACATATTTTAATTAAGCACCCATAGACGGATACACACTAAAATTCAATCTCTATTGACAGATGGTGAAAGGCCACTTCCTTCTTTTGACCTTGTTAACAAACAAAACCAGAATAACATACCTAGCTTGGAAAGGCAATTCCTATGAAATAATTACTATATTTATTATATTTTCTAGCTCCTTTTAAGTATTTTTAATTCAGAAAGGGTAAGTTGTTTTAGGTATAGATTGAGTTTCCTCCCTTACATAGTGGGAAAAATAATAACCTTTAGCTTTTTCGTAACTAAAAAAATTTATATCTAAAGGAAGTTAAGAAAAAAAGCCAGAAGCTTTTGGCCATTAAAGGTAAAAATTCTTTTTCCCCTAAGGATGATACTCTTTAGTATAAATGTTTGGACTCACAATGTAATAGAGTACCACTGTCTAAATCAGTGTTCTGTTGCTGTGAAGAGATCACAGCAACTCTTATAAAGGAAAATGTTTAATTATGAAGCATAACTAACTGGCTTACAGTTAAGAGTTGAGTCCATTGTTGTCAAAGCAGAAAGCATGGCAGCATGTAATAGACGTGGTGCTGGAGAGAAAGCTTGAGAGTTCTACATCTGGATCAGCTGACAGCAGGAAGAGACAGTGACACCCACCAGGCCTGGCTTGAGCATCTGAGACATCAAAGCCCACCCCCAGTGACACACTTCCTCCAACAAGGCCACACCCACTCCAACAAGGCCACACCCACTCCAACAAGACCACACCCACTCCAACAAGGCCACACAACTACTCCAACAAGGCCACACACCTACTCCAACCGTGTCACTCCCTATAGGCCTATGGAGGCCATTTTCACTCAAACCACCAGAATCACCATTCCAGATGCAGGTAGCACCGTAAGAAGGCATCACCTGTGCTGAAGGTGTGCCACACATAATTTTTAAATAAATAAGACCATTGCTATACTCCTAAATTGAATGTTATTTACATTTCAAGTAAATTATATAATCTTGAATTCTTTTTCTTGGCAAATTGACATGACATCAATACTACTTTCACACCATTTTAGAAATATCTATATTATTCCAAGTAAGATACGTTTGTTACTATTTCAAGCTCACAATCCTAAAAAAATTCTCCCTGCAGAAAGAAAATTTCCTCACACCTTTTTTTCTCCAAATGAAAAAAGAAATAGAAGATAGCTATTAAAATACATAATAGAGACTCTTAAACTATCCACATGGCAAACTTATAATTGACAATTTACTTTTTTAGATTTTCTTAACATTAAACGGCTTTCAAAGAGACTTAGTAGAAAAATACAAGATTAGTTTTTAAATGCCTTTACAAAATAACTGCAACATTTTAAAGAATGTCTACACTTTAAGAAAAAAAAGAATGTTCGTATAAAACAAATTAAGGATGTTACATAAAATATAGCCATCTATAAACATAAAACAAAACAGTTGAGCCGGATGGTGATAGTTAAGCAAAGCACTATGGGAAAGTTTCATACAGTTCTTCAAATAACCCTGAGGAAGGAACAAAAAGCTATGAGTGCTTTTCCTTGCAGCCGCTTTATAAAGTGAATACACACTTTCCAAAACTGACTGCTAGGAGTCCCACGTCGTCGTCAGATGTTTCCGACTAACAGACGGTTCTGTGTCTGAAACAGAAGACTGCCTGTTCATCCCGGTGACTGGAAGCATGGGGCTGGCCAAGCTTAACTCAGCCATGAAACAAAAATATGCAATGAGAACACGACAGACTCTCAGTGACAGACAAATAGTAACTGGACAGTTTCAAACTGTCGCTATATGTAACACTAATGCTTTATTTTGTATATAGAATCCCGACCTTCCGGGACACCCATCCTGTTCAAGTCAAAGCTGAGAACACTTCAAAACACTTCTATAAACTCTAACAGCAGCTTCAGGGTACAGAGCACTCTATGTTTAAAAGGGAGTGGGGGAGCTATTACTCCAAAAATCAAAAATACTAGGAAATTTCTTTCTAATTAACATATGTTTAGATACAATGCAAATTAAGGTCTTAGGGTATTTCAAGTTCCTTACAATGTGACTGTATCTCATTTAGCTGTAACAGTCTTCTCTTGTAGGCCACAGATAGTAGCATCAACTGATAAGGGACTCAGGGACTGAATTCCCAAAGCATCACACTGCACAGGAAGATTCGGACTGAGTTTCTGCACATGGTGTAATAATGCCCAAACAAAGCTGTCACTTCTCCCTCTGAATGGACACAGCCGGGACCACGCGGAGTCTGCAGAGGTCGGATCTGCTTCTTTGTGTATTTTTAAGCCTCTATCACTCCACCTGGCAGCCAGACTTTCAAGGGAAATGGCATCTCCCTTATTTCTTGGCTTCGTTTCACCAATTCATCTTTTGCTGTTGTTTCCTCTCCAAAACAAACAAAACAAAACAAACAAACAAAAAAACCTGTCTATTTTCTGATTCATTCCTCTGTTGCCTCATTCAGCAAATTTCAATTTTCCTCACAGTCAGCCCTATTATTGAAGTGTCTTCAAGAAATAATTTTAACAAATCGTGACTTGAGTAAGACTTTCGTCCCTAGGCTCGTAGATTTGAATGATTGGGACCTGGTGGATAGAACTGTTTGGGAACGGAAGAGGAGGTGTGTCACAGGACTTAGGCTCTGAGGTTTCAAAAGGCCACAGCAGGGCCTGTCTCTCTTTCCCCTGTCTCTGCCTGCTGCCTTTGGATCAGATTGTAAGGCTCTCACCTACTGCTCCAGCGCCATGTCTGCTTGCCACCACACTTCTCACCATGGTGGGCATGGACTAACCCTCTGAAACTGTAGCCAGGTCCCCAAGTGGGTATTCTTCATAAGGTGTCTTGACCATGTGTCTTGTCACAGCAATGGTAACCCACACTAACTACAAGTATTCCTCTAGTCAGTTCCCTCACAAATCAAAACCTATGATCTACCTACCAAATTATATACAGTGATTTCCCATTCTCACAGGCCACACCCTATTCTGGAATCCTATAAAATCTCCCAGTATTACCATATTTGGAGAAAATGGATTTCTTTCAGGAATAAACCAAAGAGACAAACCTTATGAGGGATATGAAGACTCAATCAATACTATTAACAATTCTGATGTAACTGGTATCTACAGAGCATTAAACATAGCCACTGTGGAACACGTACTCTTCCTCCAGTATGTATGTAACAGGCTGTATGTATGTAACAGGCTGTATGTATGTAATAGGCAGTATGTATGTAACAGGCAGTATGTATGTAACAGGCAGTATGTATGTAACAAGCTGTTAAGTTCATGTGTTCAACACTTGGTCCACAGCTGATGATTCAGTTCTGGAAGATGGAAGGAACCTTTCAAACACAGCACCTGGCTATCAGGATAAGGGCAAAGGAGCAGGCTTGCGGGTTCTAGATCAGCCCTACACTTAGCCCGAGCTCTCTTCTTCTTCTTTACTCTGTACTATGAGGCAAAATAAATTCTTTCCCTCTTCAGTTGCTTCCATGTGGCAATCTATCACAGCAAAAAGCATTGTCTTCATTTGGGTTACTATGGCTAGGATGGAACCCCATGACCTAAGAAGCTCGGACAAAATGAAAACACTTTCATATTGCTGTTCATCAAAGGAAGTCAGGACAAGAACTCCAACAGCGCAGGAACTGGAGGCAGGAGCTGATGCAGAGACCACATGCAGAGAGGGGTGCTGCTTACTGGCTTGCTCTCTGTGGTTTGCTCAGCCTGCTTTCTTATAGAACCCAAGATCACCAGCCCAGGATTGACCCCGCCCCCAAAGGGTTAGGCCCTCCCACATCAATCATTAATTAAGACAACACCCTACAGGCCTGCATATAGGCTGATCTTATTGAAGAATTTTCTCAATTGCGACTCCCTCCTCTCCAGTGACTCCAGCTCGTTTCGAGCTGACATAAAACTAGCCAGCACAAGCACAGTATCGGATACACAGCTCACATTATGGCCCCTAGGAGAGCTGGGATCCTCCTACTTCTGCCACGGTAAAGCTGAAGTGCAAAGCAGCCCTGGAGATAACGATAAAATAAAATCTTTCTACATATTAGAAAACTAAGAATCTGTAGAGCTCTCTCCCTCCCCTGCAGAGAGGATGCCCTGAGAATTCATGACCCTCATTCGGACTGGTCTCTCTGATAGCATCCTCCTCTCTGCAAAACCTTTCCTTTCACCTTTTCCCATTCTTCTTGCCTCCAAGGCCAACCTTAAACCTACCTTTGCCATGAAGCAGTCGCTGCTTACTTTCTGTCTATAGACATGTCATTATCCAACTCCCAGCTCTATGCCGTCCATACCTCTATTAGCTCCCAATCACCTCTTGTCATGAAGAATTATTTAAAGTCTGATGTGTCTAAACACTAGTCCTTAAATACAAAGGTCAACTATTTGGTGATATAATTTGTATCTTAGAACCTCGCTACTCATTGATCAATCCATCAGCAATGATGTTTATTAGGTAGCAAAGTCTCAGGTTCCACCCCAGACCTCCTCAATGATATGTGTACTTTTTACATTTATTTTTATTTTCCAACAGTGTCTTATTATGTAGCCCAAATTGGCCTCAAACTTCATATCACCATGAGCTAGTCAATTACCAAGTTGTTTTCCAGGTGTTTCCCTTGATTAGAGTCTGTACTATAACAAGTCAGTAGAAAATCTATTGAACACTATGCCTGATAGTATCAAATCCATGACATTTAAATAGAAGCAATTTAATAAATAGCATTCAAGTTTATCTAAAAATAGGCTGGGTTTTGTTTTGATGTTTGAGACAGCATCTTCCTATGCAGCTTTGGCTGGCATAGAATTCACTGTGTAGACCAGGTTGTCCCCAAAGTCATGATATCTTGCCTGCCTTGGCCTCTCACTCTTAAATGCTAGAGTTAAAGGGATACACCTGCACACCCACAATGGTTTCATTTTTACCAACCAAAGAACACAGGAAAAAAATTGTGTTTTGGAAATACAATGTTTAACAGTGCATTATAGCATACCTCAAATCCAAGCACAGGCAACATAGTGTGGCCATTAAAACAGGCTTTGTGTCTTTATCACCGCTCTAGGCATCTGCTAGTAAATGGTGATGTTTAACCAGTCACTAAGGATAATGGCACACCACAGGAGATAGAAACAGGATGGTGGTTTAAGTCTCTTCTACCACTAAGTAGATGAATATTGACATTTCAGATATATCTGTTATAACTAGTGCATCTGGTATAATTAGATACGTAACTTTAATACATATTTACTTCAAAATTGCCTTAGTATCATTTTATGCCTCAAGATATAACGCTTTTGCTTTTAAATGCTATCCTAAAACTACTTCTAGACTTACAAGCTTATACAGTTTACAGGAATACTAAAAAAAAAAAAATGCATATTTACAGAATAAGGAAAATATAATCTCTCACTTAAAATATGCAAAGATGAATCCCCTTTCTATTATTCTGGAGGACTTGGGATATGGTTTTGAGCTTTAACACCAAAGGGATCTTTCACCATGCTCCATTCTCCAGACCACACAATTTCTCTTCTAGTCTTTAATTCAAATATGCATCTGAATTACCTACTTCAATTTTATCTTTTAGATGAAGAAAACAGTATGTTAGAAGGTATGGTGCAGAATAACTAGAGTTGAAGGTGTAGCTCTTTGGTAGAATGCTTGCAGATGCTTACAAGGCTCCAGACTCAAGAGGGGTATGGGAAGAGAGACAAAGCCCACTGAAATTTTATTTTGACACAGTAGTATTCAAAAGCCATTGTTTCTAGGTTGAATAGGTAAATTAATAGCTTGGATTGGACGCCTGGTTTCTTTCTCCTACTTTGAAACAACTGGCCAATTCTTTCCTCTCGCTGATAGCTATTCTTCACTACTCCATTTAAACAGAGCATCAACACCTAATCCCTGGTCTCTCTGAACAGCAAAGGAGGTCTCCTAGGGACAAGCAGAGAGTGTCACCAGGTGTCACCTATCACACTCATGCCTTTGTTCTATGAAAAATAAAACAAGTTCTGACAGATACTAAATACTACAAGGAATCACTGACACAAATTATTTCAAAGATGACCATGACCTGGGAAGTGGAAAACTCATACATGCCTCCGGGGTTAAACGTGTTCAAGCAGCCTACTGTTTATCCATTAAATATAGGATATTTACAGGAATACTAAATGTGGACTATGGGATTAAAGTTATATAGGAAATCCTACATATTACTCCACAGTGTGTATAACGAATCAACCAAAGTTTTAATAAGGTATCACTTTATATCCTTCAAAAACCTGCCATTGCTTTGGGTGACTTTGGATAACTCAGTTCCACAAACAACAGAGAAACCAGGATGTATAGTCCTTTCCCTTTCATTTCATTGCCTTCGGCGTAACAACAGAAACCTTCAAACCCCTTCTCTGAATGTCTTAGATATGTCATTCTCCCTATTGCAAGAGACAGTGACAGAAAGTTTATGTTTCCACTAAAAACATGCTCTCTGGCTCCAAAGCTTATCCAGGGGCCATAGCAGAGCTACCATGGCTCTGAGGTCACTAACTACACATGCGTAACTGTTGGCGTTACCTTGTCAAAAGAGCTACTTGATATTTAGTTGACAGCTGTGCAATAACAACACAATCAGAAAAATCACGTTTTGGAAAAGCAATTTTAAAAGCTTTTAAATTGTTATTAGAAGATGTTAACTTCTAATAACAGATAAACATTTGATCCAACTCAAGTTGATACCTAAAGGACATATTGTCCCACAGGGTCAGACAGTGATGGTGTCACCAAAGCATCCCTAGGAAGAGCGGCCCCCAGGCAGGCAGGTCAGAATCAATAGACTCGGTAGTAGGCAAAGAGCATCCTGAATATGAGATAAAAGTCTCAATAGATGTATAATAGCCTCAGGCAGATTTCAGCAGGCCAGAGACACACCACAATGGTCTTTTCTGTTTAAGAGCAATATTTCAGTCAGCCTAACAAACAGTAAAGGTCTTTCATGAATTAATCACTGTCCCAGACACTGTGAAATTACTTATTAATCGACAACAACAACAACAAAAATGCTTACTTTAATAGATGGGAGTCTGGGCTAAGCATTTGAGAACACAGTGATGTCTTGTTGCTGATGTTAGTCCGAGACAAAGTCCAGTGATGAACCGAGCAGTAAGCACAGGCAGTATCTAAGGCACAGTGAAGGACAACTCAATGGCTGCCCCAGTGATACGAGGCAGGCCAAACGCTCAGGTCCTGGAATCGAGCCATTGAAAGACCCAGCATAAAGGTTTAGTTCATTCAGCAAAAGAAGTTTATGCCTGCATTAAGCATTTTTAAAAAATGAAGAAAAATGATTAAGCAGAAGGACTGTTCTGTTCTTCTGCGCCCCTGAATGCACCTTTGACAAGTGGAATGGCCCTGTGTGTAAGAACAGGATCCGGTCAGACGTTGGGAGTCGTTAGAAATACATTAGTGTTAGAAGGTCTAACCTCAAAACATGGGCGATGTCAGGAACAAGGAAGCAAAGAGATCAGTGGACATGTGTTTAGAGTGATAGCGGAGATGGAAAACAATCTGAAGGCATCTAAATGGAATTCTTGTCCCAGAAGCCTGGAACAAGGTGGAACAGAAGAACATGTGGCTAAGTCAGAAGCCCTGACGCAAGTCCCTGCCTTGTAATTCTTGTGTAAATGAGTCCAGCTCATCTTTTTGTTTATTTTTTGTTGTTTATTTAGTTTTCAAGATGGGGTTTCTCTGTGTAGCTCTTATTGTCCTGAAACTCGATCTGTAGACCAGGCTGACATGGAACTCAGAGAGAGCTGCCTGCCTCTCCCTGCCAAGCGCTGGGACTAAAGGCATGTGCCGCTATCATCTAAAAATCAGAATAGCATAAGCCGATTAGAAGACGCAGATAAAAAGTTATGAGTATTCGCTCTCTATTCCACGAGGAACCAGGGGCTAGATAAAATTTAGCTACATTCTGCCTGTGGTCAGCAGACTGTAGCAGTCAATCAATCACTACAGAGTAAAAAACAAAGTTAAAAAATAAAAAAACTGATGTGAACTCTTAGCACAGGGAGAGGAGAAAAATACAAGTACGTACGGCTTTGCCAAGACAGAAGTTACACTCCTGGCGTCTAGGGGTATATGAATGAGAATTCTTATAAAAATATAAGGATTAAGGGGTGAGATAGATGCCATATTCAGACAAGGTAGGTCACACAGGCTTGAGCTACTCTGGAGGCCAAAGCAGAAGGAATGGAGATGTTCAAGACCTTCCTGGGCCATAGCAGGGTTTCAGAGTCCCAGATAAGAACCTATCTCAAAGTTTAAATACATAAACAAGGGGGAAGCAGTTGTCAATCCCTGACCACCAAAACAAAAACCACATGCTATTGTATACTGACCCTACCATGCTATCTGATTTATTCACACAAATCTAATTTTCATTCTTCCAGGGTAAATGCGCGCATTTCCCTGGGTGCAACCAACTAAATATTGATCTTCAAAGCGGACAGCTTGTTGGCATTCTGTCCAAGCTCCACCCCACAGCTACCTGGCAGTAGCCAGGTATGCCCCACCCCATATACCTGGCCCACTATAAAAGGGGCTGCCTGCCCCTCCTCGCTCTCTCTTTGCTCTCTCATAGCTCTCTCTCATCGCACTCTCACCTCTCTGCCCCTCTTGGGCTCTCTTCCCCTCCCCCCTCTCTCCACATGGTCATGGCCAGCCTCCACTCCTCTCTACTCTTCTCTTTCTCTCTCTCTCTCTCTCTCTCTCTCTCTCTCTCTCTCTCTCTCTCTCTCTCTCTCTGCCTCCACTATACCATTGACTCCCATCCTCTTCCCTGAATAAACTCTATTCTATACCATGTTGGTGTGTGTGTGGTCCCTCAGGGGGAAGGGGTGCCTAGGCATGGGCCCGCCTTAGGTATCCCCTTTCCCCCACGCCGCCATGCCACACTCCCTGATATCCCTTTCTCTCTTTTATATCCCATCATATGGTGCCGAAACCTGGTAACAACAACATTAAAGGACAACACTAAACCATCACAGCTTCCCTATGACCCAAGCTCATACATCCAGAAACAACTTGACATCTTCATATCCCAATGTGCAGTTTTTAGAGCAACAATAAACAGAACACAGAGCTATTGATCTCATCGTCTCTAAACAGAACACAGAGCTATTGGTCTCATCATCTCAAAAACATCAATCTCCTGTAAAACTCATCTCCCTCTTGGGAAACCATGTGTCTGCTACCGTCTTACGACAAGAGCAGCCTACTGGAAAGTCACACCTAAGGGAAGACTGAAGAGCTGTTAATGACAACAGAACTCTACCATGGGGGAGTGTTCAGCATACCTCAGGCCCTCGTTGAGATCTCTGTATGACACCATCATTCTACCCAGGAAAAACAAATCCACAGGAAACCAGGATTGACGAGGACACATAAGAAGGAAGAGATGCAAATCACAGAGGACTTTTAAGCTGTATCAAAATGGCAATAGGAAGGGAATATTCTAAAAAGATTCCACAGAGGCTTCTTGTCTATCACAGTCAAATCAAAACTGACCAAGCAGTAAATGTTATTAACTATCAAGAAACAGATATATAGCTTATGTGTGAGGATGTACATGCATACGCAGATGTATGTATGTGTGCACTTATGTTTCTGTGGGTATGAATGGACAGTTGTGAATAAATCTTTGTGATCAATATATGATAAAATTTATACAAAGGAAATGAAATGAAAGACAAAATTAAGCAAAATCGAGGAAGCATTACAAAGGTTAAGCACAATGCGAAAGATTATGACATTTCAAAGAGTGGATTTCATGAGACTTCATCACTAAGTGCTTACACCGCTACTATGGAAAATATGAAGTCCTTCCTGCTGCCTACAAAGGCGGCTATTGTGATCACAATGACTGCCAGGGCAGACTCCCCTGACAGGTTGCACATAACGTGAGCACATTCGTTTTTGGCATGTTTTATGGAATAGCCATTAGGTCTTGTATTGACATGCAGATTCTCCTAACTAAGCTGAGTGTATCTGTTTCTCCGCCTGCTTTCTTCTTTTAGGTATTAAGTCAAGGGCTCCCCACGTGATGTGCAAGTCATCTTCTATGGCGTCACACCCCCAGCCCTTTATGCACTACCCTAGCTAGGCAGGTGGAGCCATTTGTTCTCTGCTTCAATAACAAGTTGAAATGAACTAAAGTGACATATTAGTCTGAGGCAAATCTAAATGTAATGGTCAGAGATAAGAACCATTACTGTAGCAGATTTTCCCCAGTCCAATCAATTTAAATATTGATACAACAGGAAGCCTGTGATTGGACAGGGAGAAGGGAGGCGGGGCTAAGAGTCTAAGAGACAGAGACAGGAGAAGGAAGGAAGATGGAGGAAGAACAAGACGGTCCTCATCGCTTTAAATAGCCACAGGTAGCTATGAATTTGATATAAGGGATGGATAATTACAGGACAATCTGTCTTATCTAGGTGGGCAATTTATATTCTTATCTATTGGCTCTGAAATTATTGTGTGGGCATCCCGGAATTGAAAATTTGTTGATATATAAATCTGACTGATTAATTATAAGTTTCTAGGGTTTTGAGTTACTGGGTGACGGGGATTTGTGACAAGCAGTCACAGGGGGTAGATGGCTGAGAAGGAACTAGTGTCTCTGAGGCAAGTGAACCAGAGCTGGGAAGACTGTGATCGATCGGTCACTACACAGGGGTAGCCATGGACACGGTGAGACCTAGACCACTGGGGCAAAGTAACTGGGTATAGCCAGGATGGTGCCGCTTTTTAAATATTTCCTGTGACATATTACTGTCCTTACAAATTCAACTATTTTGATACTAGGATATGTCTAAGTAACTCCTCCTATACTAAAATGTACTAAAAAAGCGTTTAAGCTTTTTTTGGTACATTTTTATTAAATGTAATATACACAACAAAATATTATTCACTTCTCACTCAAGACCTGAGTCATAAAGAGGTATCACATAATTTTTCCACAGGATGCTTTTTACAACGCCATAACTTCAGAATGAATCAGGGGAACTGGCGTAAAGAAAATTCAAACTCAAAGACTAACACTGGCAAAGACACATTTTTAAAGGCTCAATTATAAAAGAAATGTTATTATACACATATAACTATATCTAAATGTTCAAAAAAGTATACAGATGATTGCTTCTGGAAGCAGAAATTCTTGGTGGTGTTTGTTTTTCAGGTAAATATAGAATCTGACTGATTTAAAGATACAGAAAGCACCTAAAATATGTAACCTGTACTGTGGATATGGGGATTTCAATACTATGATTGTAAATGGTACTTATCGTTACTACACTGCACTGTGGATGTATTAAATGTAATATACACAACAAAATATTATTCACTTCTCACTCAAGACCTGAGTCATAAAGAGGTATCACATAATTTTTCCACAGGATGCTTTTTACACTGTGCACTGTGCACGGATGCTCAGTTTCTGAAGCTTATATTCAGATGGCTTTTCTGCCTGGTGAAGATAGCGAAATGTCTTAGTTCTCTGAGCAGTGAGTGCAGATCTCAGCTCTAGACAAGCACTTCTCATCACTGTGTTCATTTAACTGTAGGTCAGCTTGGAGGACTGACTGAGCTCAATGAGGAGAGGAGAGGTCGGAAGAAATGAAACCGATGGGGAGAGCTCAACACTCAGAAGCAAAAAGTGGGAGAGAAATAGCCGAGGGCGAGAAGAGGAGGCAGGCCAAGGAGGACTCAGACACATGAAGGTGATTAGTCAGGCCAACGAGGACTCAGACACAATTAGGGAGCAAAAGCAGTCCCAGGGCTGGAGGGCACAGGACATCTACAGTCTACAGTTTACAGAATAACCAAAGAAGAGCCGGAAGGTCCCCAACACCCTGATGTCATGACTACATGTTTTACAATTTCTTAAATTATAAATCTGTATCTCATAAGTAAGCACGAAGATGTCAATTTTAGAAAGAATAAAACTGAATTAATAGGAAATGTGAAGCAAAAGGAGAGAGAAAGCAACTGGCCCTTAGAAGTTCCTCCGTAGACGCTATGCTAACACGGCTTTGTTGCCTCGGAGTCATCGGGTTTTCGCTTGGGAATACAGGCACAGCTCAGAACCAAAATGGGTGCCTTCGAACCTTTCCACTCTTCTGCACTCCACCCTATGGTAGTTCTAATGAGAATGTCCTCAAAGGCTACGTGAATGCTTGGTCTGTAGTTGGAGGAAGTGCTTGAAAACAATTATCCACCCATCTATCCATCCATCCAACCATCCATCCATCATCTATCAATCCATCCAACCATCCATCCATCCATCATCTATCCAACCATCCATCTATCTTATATCTATCTATCTATCTATCTATCTATCCTATATCTATCTATCTTTGTATCTATCTGTCTATCTGTTTGTCTATCTGTCTGTCTGTCTGTCTATCTTGTGCCTGTGGGTCAGGATGTAAGCTCTCTGCTCAGGCACCATCCCTGCCTGCCTGCCACCATGCTCCCTGACATGACGATCATAGACTTTAACTAACCCTTTGGAGCTGTGAGCCATAATAAACTCTTTTAAAACTTCCTTAGTCATTGTGTCTCCTGACAACAATAAAAAAAAAAAAGTAACTAAAGCATACATACCCCTAATTAGTGATGTTTCTTTGAAAAACACAAAAACTGACCTAGACATATTAGCCTCTCAGTGAATAACTACAATACATAAGTAGCTTAGTCTCATACTGCTGGCTTTATCAAAAGGTGCCAGGCTGTCCCTGCGCACACATTCTAAGGCCACAACAAAAAGCCAGTCAGACCATTATTTTTATATTTATGCAAAGGTAAGCACAAAACTTTCAAAGTTTCTCAATAAACTCTAATCAGTGACTATTGAAAACAAGTACCAGTTTGTTCTGCTTATTAATGCTAATATATTTTATACTATATTATCCAGGTTCATGCAGATTAGTGAGTTTTGTTCAGGGGTATGTTTGTATGTGTGTGTCTGTTTCTCACATTAGTTTTTATATCAAAGTCATGGCTTCTTGATTAGAGTATACATTAATCCCCAAATACAGCCTCCAGGGTGTCCTAGGATAAAAGAGAAAGCTGGACAGCTAACTCCCCACAGGCCTGGGCTACATGGAAGTGGAATGAGGTACAGAGTGTCCTAGGTTAGACCCACGCCAGCACCTACATGCAAACACAGTCTGATGGCAACTTTCACTTTTGAGGAGCCCAGGTAGGTTGAAAGAGATTCCAGTTGGAATAAAAAAAGGTTGTTTCCCTCACAGCAAGGAAATTTTCAAATTTTTACTTAATCAATTGTGTTTGGTTTCAACATGCAGGAAAAAGTAATATAAACCAACCAAGGCAAAAACAAGACAGGACAAACAAAATAGGTATTTAAAAAGAAAAAGAGAGAGAGAGACCCTAAATGTACAAGCATAATCAACAATAAGTTGTACTGCTTGGAACAAATCTTAAAATAATAGCTTGGTATGGCATAAGATCTCTGCTCTTACCTCCTTGGGGGTTTAAGATTGATCCAGACATTCAAAGTAAGGTGCACTCACTCATATGAAAATGTAAATTAGGTCCAATGCCCCTGATTTTTAACAAAGGATGCCAGTGACCACTGTCTTACAAAGACCCATTAACTCGGGGTAGGGAGATGAGGAAAAACTACCCACAACAAATGCCTTGAATGAAATGCATCACCACTGAATTAAATAGTTCCTCTGAGAAGTTATATGTCTGCTATAGACAATAATAATAACAGCAGTAGTAACTACCACTTAAAATGATTTACTAAGTGCCAATGTATATTTCTGGCATCATTGCCAGAATAGATATAGCTAGTTATTTAATAGATACCATACAAATTTTTATCTATACAAATACATAGAGAAATACATATCATAGACCACACTTACCTACAGACATGCTCTTATACATACATATATATATATATACATAATAAATAACACACTAGTGCCAATAATATAAATGTTTAATATATTATTCCTTTAATTCCGTCAACAAACGTATTACATATTATTTTCGTTTATTTAGGCCACGTACACTTTCAACATTTATTGTGCAACTAAAGCACTATTTCCACTTGTAGTGCTCTAGTGAAAGGGAAGAAAATTCTAGAACATGAATGGAATAGTTTTCAGCCACATTAACAGACCATCCCAAGTCACCCTCGCTGATATTCAACCCCTGCTTCTGGAGAGAAGCAGTTGCCATACATTACAAATGAAGGAGTCTGGCGAGACCATTAAGGCACCACCTCGGAACCTTGCCCTATCCGCCTGAAGCTGAAATCACCCGAGCTGACAGATGACAGCCACCCACACGCTCTAACAACATTTTAAAAATAGAATAAAGATGATCAAAGTATTGAAAGATACTAATTGTCACAAAACTGGTATCGAATTACGCTCAAACTTTAAAATCCAGGATCATTAAGAGCCTTTGAATGATCCAAGGTGGAGAGCGGCAGTCACTGGAAACATGTAGAAGATAAATGAAAAATCAGACATCCCGTAACAACAGAAAACTATAAACCAAAGGAAGTTTGACATTCCAAGACGAGAACTGGATTGTGGGGGAGGGAGGAGTAAGGTCTAATTATATAAGGAGTTAGTTTAAAAGTAAAAGCAAGGACAGCTAGAATGTGCTGCCACTGAAAGGGCAAGATGGCCAATGAGAAGCCAACACAGAACACACTACTGTATTGTATTCTGCATACATTGGCAATCAAAGATGGCGAGGCCCCATTTGACTTGAGGAAGCCAAAGAGCCGGGGATGAGATCTGCAATCTCTCGCGTTCAATGGGCAGCCCACAGCTTCCGGTTTAGGACAGGAGAGATGCAGACCAGGGCAGCAATAGGGTGCTGGAAGCAAAGTGCTCTGAGAAGGGAAGTGAGAGAGCTGCCTTACAGAGACTCTCACTTTCAAGGACCATGGCCGGCCCAGTTACAACCTTATATCCGGCTCATCGCTGGTTTGGAATAGTACTTAGGGCAAATGTCTCTAATACTCTCATAAGTATGTCTTGATCTGGGTATAGGTGAAAAGTTCAAATTAACCATCCACACATCTTTTTTTCTCAGAAACATACCCATTCTCGGTGAGCAGCGTCCCCAACCTTTGACCCCAGGAAAAAGTCGCGTGTTAGGTTACCACCAGTGAACATGCATCAGTAACAGTATCAGGAGGCAGCACAGCATTTAAATCTATATCCATATTAAACAATGCTTATTGATTAAATTTATAACATCTATCAACATTAAGTTACTGAGAGAAGGGTAATGTGTGTTCAAAATGTGCTTCCTTAATGGAAGTTTCTGGAAAAGTATTATTCACTTCACTGTGAAGTGAAGATGTCAGGCTAGAGAAGATACATGCTGATTATCTGAGATGGGAAAATGCATAAGAAAAGAGACTGAAAGAAATACAGCAAAATTCTGTCCTTGTATTAGACAGTGAATGACTGCTGCTTGTCTTCCTCATCTGTCCCGCAAGACTTAATGTGATATTACTTCAGTAATGGAGGAAATTGAATAAAATAGTTTCCTTATAAAATTAAAATGGACCTAGACAATCAGACTTGAAGAACTATGGATGCATTTCCTGTTTCTAAGGACTGATCTTCTTTGAAAATATCCACAAATAAGGCTTCTAATGGCTCTGTGTATCTCATTACCCCCATCAGCTCCAGATACCAGAGAAAATGAACACAGAAAAAGAGGGCTTGGTCAGACAGCCCAGAGGCTAAAGGCCCCGGCTCAGTAAATGTAATTATTGCACAAACCTGAACCTGAATTTAGTTTCCAGATCCCATATGAAGTTGGAAAGAGACAACTCACCCTACAAAGCTGTCCTCTGACCTCTGTCCAAGGGTCCAAACACATCATTTTATACATACACATCAACAATAGCAAATAAATTTACTGTAACATTGATATCTCTGCCCTGCTAGTTTACGCACTAAAGTGTTCTTGAATCCATTCTACAATGTAGTGATCTGTTGCCAACATCGATGCGAAAAAGCATGAAAAATATGATAGCTATAGTTTCGAAACTCATATGTAAGCAATCCAGAAAGAACATTCACAATTTAGGATCTAATTTTGTCCATGTGCTCTTATGTCATGTGACACAAATAAACAACAGTTCAACTCAAAACTAATTGTTAGTACGGTAGTAACCCTTCCCCCCTGCTCGATTGCTCTCTCTCTTACACACACACACACACACACACACACACACAAACACACACACACCATGTCAACTGAAAGACTGTGTTTGGGAAAAGAAAGAATTAAAATGGTGTATTCTACTAAACTGTAAAAGGAGAACTTAGGTGCAGCACAGCAGGGTGGTACGTGGTTTCTAGGTGTTAAGCTGGGTGGCTAGTCAGGGAGGGGCTTAGGTATTTACACACTGTCATATCATTCACTGCGATAAAAACAATAAAACAATCAAAGATAGGCAGCAATAGGTCACACAACTTAGAATGAGTAGCCAATCACTGGAGTCTGTAGTACAAATGAAAGCTGCACTCTACCAAATTCATCTGTACTATTACTTTCACAGTCTATGGCAAAACCACTTTCCATGTTCATGGGAAGCAAACGCACTTTTACTCCATCATCTTTTTTAATACTTTCCCCAACCCACTGAAGTAAGTGAAGAGAGTACCCAGTCAAGACCACGTTTGTCACCGGCAAGATTTCAACAGACACCAGACCATCTATCTATCCAGTGCTCGTCCTACTATTTTCTAAGTCTTGATAGCACTTATTATTAATAGACCAAAGTGTGGATACTTTGGTCCTTCCTAGATAGGGTACAAAATACCAATGGAAGGAAATACAGAGACAAAGTGTGGAGCAGAGACTGAAGGAAAGACCATCCAGAGATTGCCCCACCTGGGGATCCATTCCATATACAGTTTCCAAACCCAGACACTATTGTGGATGCCAACAAGTGCTTGCTGACAGGAGCCTGATATAGCTGTTTCCAGAGAGGCCCTGCCAGTGCTTGACAAATACAGAGGGGGATGCTCAGCCAACCACTGAACTGAGCACAGAGTCCCCAACAGGGGAACTAGAGAAAGGACCCAAGGAGCTGAAGGGGTTTGCAGCACCATAGGAGGAACAACAATATGAACCAACCAGTACCCCCCAGAGCTCCCAGGGACTAAACCACCAACCAAAGAGTACACATGGAGGGACCCATGGCTCCAGCCACATGGATAGCAGAGGATGGCCTGGTTGGACCTATGAAGGCTCATTGCCCCAGTGTAGGGGAATGCCAGGTCAGGGAAGCAGGAGTGGGTGGGTTAGTGAGCAGGGGGAGGGAGCACAGGATAGGGGGTTTTCCAAGGGAAAACGAGGAAAGGGGGTAGCATTTGAAATGTAAATAAAGAAAATATCTAATTAAAAAAAAGAAAAAATGTTTGCTATCACAATAGTTTATGTAATACCAGTGTACAACTGATCTTCAGTAGTTATGTGATGAATAAATGAATCAAGATCCAAACACTAAAGATTAGAATGAGTTCGGTGGAGGACGGAGATGTTCTGTGCCTCATCAGCGCACCGTAATAATGGACTATCCCTTGTCTTTCCTAAAGCTTCTTATTTCTGCTGGTAGGAAGAAGTCTCTCTGGTTCAGAACACTGGCTGACTTTGTAGCTATGCCAAAAAAATGTGAATGTCTACTCTCACATATTTATATAATATTTCATATTATATATGCATACATATTTTCCTCACCATATTCAGAGATCTGAGATAGCTTCATGCCTAGTGACAGACACAGCTTTCCAAAGTGGAGAATTATGTCTAATCCTTGATCTTCCTTGGATGTTTAGCCGCTGAGGAGGCCTAAGAGTCTTATCTTTCCACACCCACAGCTGAACTCTTCTTGTTCTTTCCTCTTACTGAAACAGAGGATGCACCTGAACAGTCCCAGTTAGATTAACCCTGAGGTTAAAGTCTGAGTGACCTCTGGACATTTACAGATCTATCTGCTTCGTGTCAATAATAACAAACCTTCAAATATTCGATTGCGATGATGCCCTCAGTATAAACATTACCACCTTCTTTATAAAAGAAAAAATAAAGGCGCTACGTAGCTTATTGTGGAGGAAGGAGGGAGGCATTATAGGAAAATGACTGTGACCAGAGTGGCCCAGAGAGCTCTCTATAAGGGATACGTACATTTTAGGTGACCGGCCTCCACAGCCCCGTCCCAATCTCAACAAGCAATCCTTACCCAGGGCTATCCCATTCTCCTGCCCTCTTCCCTAAAGTAAGATTATCACTGGAAGATGTGATAATTCTTTAGTATACTGGAGGAAAAAAACAAAAACAAAAACAAAATCACTTAAGAACCCAAGATGGGGCTTAGGCAGTAACCACATGCCCCAAGCCTAGAATTCATTAAGGAAGGGAAGGGAAATGGGTATGCTTTAAATTATTTCATAATTAGACTGTTAGCGATTGCATTTATAAGACTGTTGTGAAAGCATCAATACATTCAATATAAAAACTAAAAATAGCTTGTATAAGGCAGGTGTGGCAACACATGCCTTTCATCCCAACACTCAGGCGAATCTCTGAGTTCAAGGCCAGCCTGGTCTACAAAGTCCAGGAAAGCCTTCTGCTACCCAGAGAAACCCTGTCTTTAAAAAACAAACGACAAATCAAAACAAAAGTCTGTATGATTTTTTTTTTTTTTTTTTACAGCACGGTTCTGATACTTTTCATGTTTTAATATGACAGAATCTCAAAACCTCAGAGCTGGGTTTCTGTCACAAGGCTCTCTCTTTACCTTTGCAAGGTCTTTATTAGAATTACTAGTTGAGTCCTAGGGTTGAGGAGCTCAGAAAGCAAAACAAACGGGCAGCAATAGTGGAGATAGCACCAACTAAAGTTTCCATATATATCCTTAAAGGGCTAAAACTGTTGGTACTTAATGTTATCAAGTTATATATGATACTTGATTTCAAGATGATTCAAGAAAAACATGAAGTCCTAGATCCACACTGCAAATCAATAGAAGACTGCTGTGTGACCTCAGATAGAGGGTTCTACATCTCTGGGCCTCTGCTGTCAACTCTCAGTAAGTGGCCCTGAGCAGCGAGCCTCCTAAATGGACCTTTCGGCTTTAAAAATCCACTTTGCCAATAATTCTAGGACACCAAAATTATGCTTAACACACAATTTCAATGACTTATAAGAAACAAAGGGCAAGTGAATTTTAATGTAATTCTTAAACGTGCAGCAATATTTTGTAGTAATCATGGAATATTCTCTGACTGGACTGTCATTTGCTTGACATGAAGCTGCACCCAAAGGAAAACTATTTTAATACTCTGAGAAGATTACATAGTTAATCCATAGGGAAAATCAGATGAACTACAGGTAGTTCACAAGTGACCAGTTCAGAGGGAAATACTAAAATACCAGCAAATTTGCTGCTTATGGTTAAAACAGCCCTAATCACATAAAGTATATATTGCCCTTTACAAATATGCATCTTGCTTCCTAATCTGGATAATGCCAGATCGTGAATGATTTTGACAGAAAATAATGATTTCTAAGTCAGAATCTCACAGGCATGCAGCATGGCTTAGGGAGGAAAATCCAGAATAATAAATGCTGCATCGTTTGGAAGAAAACTCGACGAGAACCAAAAGGCAGATTATGGTATTAGCCTCCGGGGTAATTTCTGTTTTCACGGCTTCGCTAAACTGAAAGTCCTGGTACACATCCACTACCCCATAATTACTCATCAGAATAGTAAGCAATTAGCAAATCAGACAGCAGGAGGGCAAGCAGCAACGATAATGAAATATGAAACCTGAAATCCAATGCCATGCTAACTAATAAACTTGTTCCACCACACCTTTTACGCTTAAGGAATGATTATTTTTTTGTCAACTTTACACAAACTCTAGAGTCACCTGCAGAAGAACCTCAACTGAGGAGTTGCCTCCATCAGACTGCCCTGTGGGCGTGTCTGTAGGCATTTTCTTGACCAATGATAGATGTGGGAGGGCCCAGCACACTGGTGCTACCTCTAGACAGCTGGCCCTGGGTTATATGAAAACAGGGTCCCTTGACTGTTCGCGCTTGAGTTCCTGCCCTGATTTTCTTCAATGATAGACTGTGATTAGTATGTGTAAGGTCAAATAACCCCTTTCCTCCCCAAGTTATTTCTGGTCCTTGTGTTTATCACAGCCATAGAGAGCAAAGAGGGACAGTTATTAATCCCATGGGAAGAAAAAGAATAAACCCATGTTTTATAAATAAAAGGATATCGTTGACTTTCAACTCATAGCACCTTCCTGTCTCTTTGGTCTGTCTCTTCTCTTTCCTGTCTATTATTTCCTAAACTAACGATCCCAGCTCTCAGGACAAAGCAGGCTGATGTAAAGGGATCTCTGAGTTCAAGCCAGGCCTGGTCTACAAAGCCAGTTCCAAACTAACCAGTGCAACTCAGTGAGACCCTGTCTCAAATACATAGACAAACAAAGCAAGCTTCAGCAAGGTAAGAACACAGCAAACTGAAACACAAATTTGAGCAGGGCATGGTGGGGCACACCTTTAGGCCCTACACTCAGGAGGCAGAGGCAGATGGATCTCTGAGTTCAAGGCCAGCCTGAGTGAGTTCCAGGGCAGTCAGGGCTACACAGAGAAACCCTCCATAGAAAAAAGGAAGGGAGGGAGGGAGAGAGAGATAGAAAGACTGGATATTATACACTAATCTAAACTCACTGTCAAGGATATTAGAGCCCTGCCAAAGCCAAGCACAGAGATTTCAGTTGCCATATACAATCATATAATAGGCCTTTCTGAAACTCCGTTGCTAAGCACTCCTTGGGGAGTTCTGCAAGCTAAGGTTTTTGAAAAGGAAAAAAAGTAACAAAATTCTTGTCAACCTTCAGAGAAAGGAAACCAAAAGGGCCACATCACTTCATGATGTCTCAGTGTCTTACACAGAGAACCTAAACTGTTTAACTGATTTTTCAATTTCTAGCTAAGTGAACGGTCAATCCAGTATAAGAGGACTAAGATGAGAGGGAAGGATGAGTGCCGTGTTGGGTTCTGTAAGCGCCACCCACCTAAGCCAGCCATGCAACGGAACTGCTCTGAAGCAGCTAGCGTCCTACAAGTACGAACGCTCACATGGGCCTGCATGTGCATCTATGCACAGAGAACCACACACTTTAATGCTCAGTGTTCGGTATATTCTCCAAGGGTATGTCTGTCTGTCTGCAGTTCTTTCTGTGTCTGTGAGCAGCCGCACGTGGTACTTCTTCCTTACACTTAATTAAAGCGGCGTCCCCAGTAAACATATAAAACAACACACATGGCTTTCAAAGTTCCTACCATCCACATCTCTAAGAGAAAAATCTAGACAAAATTAAGTTTAATATCTTATTTAATTCAATGACATTCAAAATATTTCGATGTGCAAACAAGATAAAGTTATCGAGCTGAGAGCTTTCTTTTTTTTTTTTCAGACTGAGGCCCTGAGCATATGCGTTAATGCACAGATTAGTTGTAACACAAAATTTTCATCAGAAAGAGTTTATTGGTATGTAGATATCATGAACTTTACAGCTGGAAAAGTAAATCCATGTAACTAAGATACTCACGCATACGTAAAAGCTTCTAGTCACTGAATCAAAGACCAGCTTTTAAAAATTTAAATTTAAATTTGGGTCAAAAATATTGCTCAGGTAAGGAGGTAGTTGCTCTCCAGGCTTAAAACCTGACCTGAAAGCCGGGCATGGTGGCGCACGCCTGTAATCCCAGCACTTGGGAGGCAGAGACAGGCGGATTTCTGAGTTCGAGGCCAGCCTGGTCTACAGAGTGAGTTCCAGGACAGCCAGGGCTACACAGAGAAACCCTGTCTCGAAAAACCAAAAAAAAAAAAAACAAAAAAAAAAAAACAAAACTGACCTGAGATAAATACCCAGACTCTCCATGGTCAGAGGAGAAAAACGAGTCCCACAGATTGTTTTCTGATTGTCACAAAGGTGTGTGTGTGTGTGTGTGTGTGTGTGTGTATGTGTGTATGCATGTACACACACACACACACACACACACATACACACATGCACACACCACAGATAAATGTAAAAAAAAATTAAACTTAAATTTTAGTTATGTAGCTTAACCATATTTCAGGTATTCAACTGCCACATGGGATTGAACATTATTAGAATTATCTTCTGAATCCATATCCCGTCTCAAGGAAAGACAACCTACAGACAACTCAGATACCAAAATATCCTCTGAAACCGAATAAAAACCATTCTCCCTCAGTGAGAAACTTTCTGTTCAGCATCGTTTCCCCCCAAAGGTGGATATGTCTCAGGCGCTTATCTTACAAGGCCTCTGAGTCCACTAGAACACAAGCATGTGCTTGCTTTTATGAAATACAGCCCCAGTCTCTACTGCCCATCTCTCGTTCTTCATAAAGGAGAAAGATAGGTCAGATGCCTCTGTTAATTTTGTGTCTAGACCCAACATTTGTATACATTTACTTCTGCTGATGAAGTTTGCCACAACTGGAAAACAGTCTGGATCGGAGGGCACAGGAAAAGTTCGGTTCGGTCCCTCTCTTTGTGAACTCTCTCTTCTAGGAGGTCAAGATAGGAATAGTCTACCAAGGCCATTCTGCTGTTATTGACCTACTACAGGATCAGGAGGAAGCCGAGGACCTTTCACGCTGAGTAAAACCTGTCGAGACATTGTCTTGTCCCTCACCTGTACAGGCTTTGGGGGTAAGAACCTGGGCTGTAAATGTAAGCTTTCTGGGTTGGAACCCTGTTTTCTGTCAGATGCTACCAGTTTAACTTTGGAAGGTTGACTTAATAATCTTCCTGTTCCCATCAGTAAGATAGACATAAAAATAGCAGCATTAAAGTCGCAGATTATGATGAGGAATGAGATTTTTTTTTATCTGATATAAAACACATGTGCACTGTCTTGACTCTGATATATGCGCAACACTTATTACTGATTTTAACTCAGAAATCGGGATAACGGACGTAGGACAGAATTCCAATACATGTGATAGAACGCGCCTAAGCCAGTGGTTTTCAACCTGTGAGCTGCAACCTCTCTGGGGATCAAACAACCCTTTCCAGGGGTCACCGAAGACCACTGGAAAACACAGATATTTAAATTATGACTCATCGCAGTAACAAAGTTACCATTATGAAGTGCAATCAAAAATAATTTTATGGTTGGGGTGGGGGTGGGGGGCTCACCACAACATGAGTAACTGTGTTAAAGTGTCGCAGGCAGCATTAGAAAGGTGGAGAACCACTGGTGTAAGTACCTTATAAATATTGTAATGATTTGTGAATATAAGCTCTTTTCAGCCTGAACTCTTTGTAAGTTCAAAGAGTCCAGACAAGAGAGCAATGTATTTAATGGGGGGGGGGGGGAATACCAGTTTCACCAAACTGAACCTTCACAATGTAGGTCAACAAGTTCTGTTCCCTTTTATAGCCGCCCCGATGGCTCATACCTGTTTCCCTAGCATGTGGAAAGCCAAATGGCAAGATGTAATGTAATTTATTTATTGGTCATCACCTCCTTAGGCCTAGCCATGACTCTGTTCACGTCCATTGGAAGCAAGATCAGATTTAATAAAATGGTCAACAAATTCACCAATGACATGGTGGAAGATACACACATACGAATCTCAAATCTTTATTAAAAGATGCTTTCTCACAAGCAAACTCTCAGTTTTCATGTTCATGTTGTGTTTTGGGTCCTTCTCCCCCTCCCCCACCCCACTCCCCCACTCCACCCACCCCCGCCCTCCCACCATTCATAATCAGAGGTCCTAATAAAACTGGTCTTCCCATCTTTGCCTTCCATTCCCCTGGTCCTGATGCACACATTGATTCATGTTTTAAGGCCAAAAGAAAGTTAGTAGGATGAATAGGAAAAACAATCTTATCTAGTAATGGAAAACATAGTCCGGGAATAACAGAAAGGGGGGGGGATAAAATTTTCAGTGCTTTTTGCAACAGGAGTGTGTAAAGAATTGTAAAACTGTCACCTCCATTCTGTGGTAATTTCATTATCTGCAAAATAAAGGGGATCAAAACGCCTTCCCATTCTTTTTATTCTTTAAGACAAAGACCCAGAACATGCAAAACTGCCACTTCTGAGCTTAATCAAGAGTTGTCACTAAAATCACCACAGGAATGCTTACATTATGTAACTTTCAATAATTTTTCGACTTAGGCGCAGACAGCAGATATTTACTAATTCTGCCTTTCTCTGAAGACAGGCTATCTTTATAAGCTTTAAATTGTAAATGAGTTAGCAGTATATTATCAGAGCGATGGAAGCCAGGCACTTGGTCTAGGATGAATGCTTCATTAATTTTTCAGTGTGATGATGCTGCAGTTTTCCAAGAACAACCGTCGGAGTTCTTGCGATGCATCAAAACAGCCAAATCGCATCAAATATCCATGTCACCGTCGCTAACCACAACACTGTAACATAGCCAGCATTTCAAAACTCAACCCCAGGCGAGTGTGATGTCACTGTCAACATCTACCCGTGCTTAACTAACCTCAGGTTGTTTCTCCCAGTCGCCCATCTAACCCTCCGGCTGGCTGACGTTGCTTAGCTTCTCCAGACCTCCCGCGGGTGCCTATGTCCCGCAACACACTCCCCGCCAGCACACCTGCGAGGCCAGGTGTCGCGACGCGCGGCGACGCGGGGACCCGAGTGGGCGCGGGCCGCGCGCTTGTCACCGCGACGCTTTGTCTGCGCGGCTCCGAGCCGGCGCGGCGGGGGGCTGGGCCCGGGAGGAGGGAGTGGGGGGTGGGGGACAGACACCTCGGGCCCACCTGCAGGGCGGCAGCTGCAGCCGCAGCGGCGTCTCCCGGGGACACCGGGCGGCGCTCACCCGGAGGCCAAACGTGTGGCGTCCGTGCAGCGAGCGGCGCCAGATCCGCGTGGGTGTTGGGGTGGGGGGCGGCCACTGCTGTTCCCGGAGAAGACGCGATGCGACACACCGGCTCCAGCCTGCCCGTTCGCTGGCTCCGGCTTTCCTTCCCACCCGCAGCTCACCTGACAGCCACGCGCACCGAGCTCTCGTCCGCGGTGCCCAACATGCCTGCGGCCGCCCGGGGCTCAGCCCGGTGCCGAGCGCTCCGGGCGGGCGGCGGCGGTGGTGACGGCGGTGGCGGCGGCGGCGGCGGCGGCGGCGGCGGCGGTGACGGTGGCGAGGGCTCAGCGCCGTGCTCCAGCCATGTTGGGCGACTGAATGGAAAGGTGGCGGCGCGGAGGCGCGGGAGGGGGCGGTGACTCCGGGCGGCGCCGCCCCTTGCCCCCACTCGCCAGGCTCCGCGCTGCCCTGCGTCAGCCGTGGCCGGTCCGGTGCGCCCCGCCCCGGCGGCACGGCCAGGCGGGCGCGGCACCGTGCGGAGGCGAGCCGACCCCCTCCCCCTCCCGTCCCCGGGAGGCGCGTCCCCGCAGCCACCTGACCCCTCTGCAGCACGGACCTTGACCCCTTTCCCAGGCCAGGCTCTGCCCTCTGCCCATCCCTCGGGACGTGGAACGATTTTCCCCCGCCTCAGTCTCTAAAGTGCATTATTGTTCAGTCCTATGCACAAGCTAAGTGCCCCGGACCCTGGCACTGCCAAGCGTTTCCCCAACTGCTTTCCATGGAGGCGTGCAGCGTGGTAAATCCTTGCAAACGGATTTTCTTCCCCTGCTGGCCTTTCCAAAGCTCCTCCCGGGATCCCGGGATTCTGTCAACAGTGTTCTATTGTGTGTTCTGCACGTCATCGTTGTCCTTCTACATGCCTTTAGATAGCTCTGTGGAAACAGCCTTTGTTGGCTTTGCCACAGAGTATCTTTTGTGGACTGTTCCGTACTTTTCTGTAAATAAACATGTGGGTTCACACAAAACAGTATAATAGATTAAATGTCGCTATCTAAATAAAAGCACAGGGCCAAGCAGATATAAGCTAAAATCACACGCCTGATCGCCCTGCTCAGAGAGTATCAGAGGAGGCAGTGTGACTTGGGTTAGGAAAGAAGTTTGAACCTTATATACCCATAGAAAGACGGCCTATGGTATTTATTCTTAAAGATAGTCCTTTGTATGTACTGTTTCTTACTGTGCAAGCTTTAAATCGTTACAAACAACATAAGTAGAAGGTAAAGAAGGTTGTGTCCCTTTGTTTGCCAAAGCAAAGCTGTTCTCTGGCTTCCCCCCTGGAAAGTCTGCCCTAGCCTCAGTATTTATCCAACACATTTTGTCCTAACTTGACAGGTCCAGGCCTGGATGGATCTGGTTGGACCACTTTGTTTCTGCGATAAATGTCACATAGAGGACAAGAACAAGAGATCAACATATAGCAACAAAGCAACATACATTACCTTTCCAAAGTCTTCCCTTTAGATAGCATCGGTACTTATGTGTTCGCCAAAAGGACCTGTCACAGAACATATGCTACAAGAACTGCGTGGGTAGCTTAAGAGAGTGGAGGAAGCAAAGTCAGAATATATAAAATAAAACAGGGAAGGCGGGCCCTTCCTAAGGAAGTGGCTGTCTGAATTCTGCCTGGACTCGATCTACCGGAAGGCAGATCCTGTGCAGCCGCCACACGTTTGGTCCGGTTGTACGCTTGTCGTTCCTCAAGCGAAAGGGGAAAATCAGATCTTTATGTGAAAACACCTTAGTTTTAAAGACTTACAACTAACTCAGCACGATATTTACACACCACGCAAAAACAACCTCAAACTGTGCCTGGCCATCTCTAGTCCCAAGCCACCAGACTGAAACATCTGGCCGGATAGCATCAATAATAGCTGTGGCTTTGGGTTCACGTTGTATGTGGTTTCAGGCGAAGGCCATATAAAACTTCAAATTCTAAATGCTGAACGTTCTAAACTTGATGGTTATAACTGATTGATTGAATAATAATTTTTGAGATTTCTTTGTAAATATTTTTTCCTTGTAACTCCTCTAATTAATACAAACTTACATTAAAGAAAATCCCAAAGTGGGAGCTTTGACCATGCAAGGGTTTAAATCTTGTTTACTGAATGTTTGGGAGATGGCTGCTGTAGGCAAATAGTACTAGACCCTAGTGATGCAGAGAATCAGCCAAGGCCATGACTATGAAGAATTAACTGTTTGAAAGTCTGTAAGGTCCATTAGAAATGATGATAGGCCTATAACAGATGCTACAGAGACGGATAAATTCTATAATATGAAAAGCCCAGGATGGGCTCCCAGAGTCCCCTCTTACCTCCATACTAACAGTATGACATAAGTCATCCCTCTCATTCTGTGACCTGGAACTTTCCAATGGTCACCTAACACAAGGAGTCTAAATTCCTCTAGACTTAGGACTTTCACACTCTGGTCTCATCTTTAACCACTCTGGCCCTTAACTACTGCTTTTTGGGGATGTGGGTCTTCTCGTTCTGGGATACCATAGATTTTTTTGCTTCCTGGAGGTCTTTAGAGTAGCTATTCCCTTTACCTAGAATGTTCTTTCCTGTTCTTTCCTAAGTCTTTTCATGGCCTCCTTTTTTTTTTTTTTTTTTGAATATTTCAATATCAGCTTAAGTGCAGTTTCCCCAAGGAGGCTTTTCCTGACAACTCACTGCAAAGTAGCACCACTTAGCAAGGATTGACTTATAGGTTTTCATTACTAATGCATAACTGTACTCTATAAATAATTGTGTTAGAGAATAAAATGCTACTGAATGGATGAAAACGTGAGGCTTTCCACTTCTAAGATCTCTTTAGTTACCATGTTTCATTTGCAAAGAAACATAGTTCTTCTCCATTCAGTAAAATGTTTATATTATTTCCATGAGTTTTTATTGTTCATCCTCATGCCATGCGATGCCAGCTCAAACGGGAATACAAAAGCATTTGATGCACGTGAAATCATAAAAACGATATAATTCCTATTTATAAATTCACACATGAATACGTATTTCATTCATTCTTTTTTTTTTCTTTTTTTTTTCCAGGACAGGGTTTCTCTGTGTAGCCCTCGCTGTCCTGGAACTCACTCTGTAGACCAGGCTGGCCTCGAACTCAGAAATCCATCTGCCTCTGCCTCCCTAGAGTGCTGGGATTACAGGTGTGCACCACCACGCCCGGCTTATTTCATTCATTCTTAAGTGAACAGTAGGAAGATTGCACAAGAGTAACTCAGACATTGGGATATCAACTTGGGACTGGGGAGGTCCATCCCAGAGCACAAACCCAGGGCTTGGTACATGGTGCGTGCTCTACAACTGAGGTCTTTCACTTCTTAGTACATCTTCTTTCTACTAACTCAGGCTTGTGATGAACCAGCCTGCTTTCCTCTTGGGCTGGAAAGGCATCGTATAGTAAAGACAAAGTAGGCTCCTGATTATGATGCAATCTGTTTCCCAAGGATTGAGCTGTGCTCCACCTGTGAGCATAACTTCAAATGCTCCCGAACTGCCTGTTCCAGGAAATGACAAACCATGTCTTTGCTTCAGAAAGTTGCCATAACCATCTTGCTACCCTACCATTGTTTCAAAGGACTACCTGTTGTCATGACTACCTTATGACCATCTTGCAAGCGTGTCTTTGTTTCGGGAGGTCATTATGACTAACTTGCCGTGCTCGTGTTCTGTTCAACCCCACCTGTTTTGCCCACTAAATCCCCCATTTGGAAACCTCCTCCTCCTCCTCCTGAGCTATGAAAACCTCACCTTGCGTACATCCAAGACTGACCTCTTGAGCCCCACCTTGGAGGGAGGCAGCCTGTGTATAAGAATAAAAAGGCTTGCTTCAATTAATTTGGCCATGATGAGTTGGGTCTGTGGTCTTTCTTCTCACATCGTTGGGATTAACACGTGTAAACAGGAAATGAGGAGGCTAATAACCAGGCTCAGCCGTAAACAGCTTGTACGGTTTCTTCCCAAGCCCCTGGACCAGGAGGCTCACAACTGCCTGCAATTGCAGTCACAGGTGACCTGACATGGTCCATTCAACTCTGAGGATACTGATACCGGCACTCAGACACACACATACCTATCCCTGACCTACATATGCATATGTTAAAAAGAACAGCAGAAGGACTGTGAAGAAAAACTATCCCCCCCTTCCCTTTCGTTCTACGTTGCCCACGCCAGTGGTTGACTGAGTAAGAAAGAGTACGGCTGCTGGGCAGTGGTGACACACGCCTTTAATCCCAGCACTTGGGAGGCAGAGACAGGCAGATTTCTGAGTTCCAGGCCAGCCTGGTCTACAGAGTGAGTTCCAGGACAGCCAAGGCTGCACAGAGAAACCCTGTCTCAAAAAAAACAAAAAAAAAACAAAAAAAAAACAAAAAACAAAAAACAAAAAACAAACAAACAAACAAAAAAAGAATCACAAGAAAAAGGAGCACTAAACCAGGAAGCCCTTCTAAGGATAGGGTTCTCTCTGTGTGACTGGACAGACCTCTCTCGGAGGGGGCTGGTGCTAAATTCCTGCATGATCAATGGTTTGTTTCTTGTTGGTCATTATCACTAGATGATGTTCGATGTTCTCCGGGCTTTGCTGTTCCTCGTCTCCTTCCCTCCATTTCTAATGTCTGCTTCAAGATAGGAGTGATGGTTTCTGGTTCACTCATCAGTCTTTACAGATATTTTATAGATCCGTCAGCTATAGAGGAAATGTGAAATCATAGGTATCTCTCTTAATATTAGCTGCATGATAGTTTAGCTTTGGTCAAGATAGGCAAGCCTTCTACCTTTCAGCTTCCTGTGTATAAGATATGCGTTGTCTTCTAGAGGAACTGTTCTGGTTATTGAAGGAGCCTGATTTGGCTAGTTCCCTATAGGCGCACAACAGACTGCTGTTTTATTATAAGTGTCTTTTCAAATACAGTACTCCGTAACTTATGAATAACAAATTTACTTCTTGCAGTTCCAGAGGTCGTGACATCCAAACACCAACGCAAGGCGGTGGCCTGTGGGTAATTCTAAGGTCACATTAGAGAAGGCGCACCTGTCTAACAGAGGGAGAATCTTCCAGAGCATCCTGTACAGAGAGCCGCAGAGAAACCACAGCACACTGGAGCAGCAGCACCTCACGAGATTTCTCCCTCTAGGCCATCTCCTCTGTTTTTCTGGTTTCCACATTCTAATCACTCATTAAAAGTTATTCAACTCTTCCTTTTGGCTGCAAGCAAAAGAGATTTTTTTTTTCTTTTAGCTTCTGATTATAACTCCATATGCAAACAACTGGTTTTGAAAAAGCATGCCTAGACAACCATCTGCCCAGAAACATTTGGGGTTAAAAAAAAAACCTTAAACAAGCTAATATTTAATGTCGCAACAACAGCAATAGCAAATCTGCTCTCCCTGGATGGTTCTCCTTATGTAATTTTTTCCAACGGTAACAACGTGTACTGTGTGTACTGCGCTAAGTACTGAAATACATAAATTTTCTCAATGACTCTAAAAAGTACATATAAACATATAACTATGATGTCTGCATTACAAATATGCAGGAAATGAAGGCTTTCCAACAACTTTTATTTATAAAAACCATATCTATATTTCAGGTTCAACTGAAAACAAAACACAAGCAAGACCTAAGTCAGTCCTCACTAACTCCGCCCCTCCTCTGGAACCACATCCAGGACTTTTCCTCCTGCCAGATCTGTACTGTGTTTTCCTTTTGTCTTTGTTGTGGTAATGATCATTTTCTAACTCTTCCACCAGGTTAACAATAAAGGGCAGAACTTGTAGAATACCCAAGAGGGCAGCTCGCACTTATCAGGTGAACGAGGAAATCAGTGGCTTCCAGAAGAAGGGTATGCTTTGATGTCCACACAGAACACGTTTTTTTCCATAGTAAAGAAGCAGTTGTCTCCAGGTTGTACTTCTCAGAAGACTGCTTCCAGACCACAGCGCCTGAAAAAGGGAGTGTCCGCACGCTCAGGAAGGAAACCAGGGCACCTGACTTCTAAACCAGCACACTTCAGAGATCAAAACCATCTTAGAAGTCAATCGTCCTCCGTTCGTTCATCTTACATAAGGAAAGAACTGAAGGTGGTCACCGTTGCTACCCCTCAGCGTCCCCCACAATCCTCACCTAACACAGGAGTTACACAATAAATTACTGGTAGGTAGACTGCAATAAATTAAAATCCAGGTAACATAACTCCCTGCCTGGGGCTTTTCATTCTCCAAAATTAGATTCACTATGTGCTTTTTTTTTCTTTTGGGGGTCTAGAAAAATCATATCCATGTCGTTTGCTATTTATGATGATTGCATGCTGAAAATTAAGAAAAGGGTTAGCTTAAATTCTTGAAGGAGTCATTCATTTTATAGAAAAGCAATTTTTTTTTTTTTTTGGTTTTTCGAGACAGGGTTTCTCTGTGTTGCCCTGGCTGTCCTGGAACTCACTCTGTAGACCAGGCTGGCCTCAAACTCAGAAATCCGCCTGTCTCTGCCTCCCAAGTGCTGGGATTACAGGCGTGTGTCACCACCACCAGGCCAGAAAAGCAATTGTTAACATGTTTGTGCTACCTACATTTTGTGGTTCTGACACAAGTTCTGGGATAGACAAACCAGTCTGGCTTTAAAGTGCCTAGATAAGTAAAGATCACTTTGAATTCCATATTTTCCTACCTCTACCACCCACCCAATTATGTTAATTTGTTTTTAATAAATCTTGACATTACTGAAAATTTTATCTATATATCATGTGGACATTTTCTCATCTCTATTTTTAATATTAATCGGAATTTCTCTTTTTCCTTTTTAAAAAAAAATCTATTTATATTGCTAGAAGTTTGTGGATCACTTCTGCTAAAGCGTTCAAATTCTTTTTCTAAGGGGGAAAAATGGCAAGTAACTAAACTTCCTTTAATTAAAAATCTAAAAAAAAAAAAGTTTGGATAATTTCTAAATGGAAAATTATACCTAAGATACCCACATCTCTCAGGGAAATTCAAAAAACAAAACCCCCTGTAAGTGTTTTGGGCTTTTGTTGAGTTTCCAGCATGCGAGTATTGCAGACAACCTGATTACCCTAAAGCACTGGCCCAGTTAATTGCATTCAAATGCAAATCACAGCTATTGAGTCATGCTGGCTTAGAGCCAAGCTCTTAAGAGGCCTGCTTTCCCCCTTCTCTTACTAACTGTGCAGGACCAAACTTGACTGGCAGTTGGAGATACTCATTCATTACAACTTCGTTCTCGGAGGAAGGAGGGTTGTGTGTTTGTTGGGGGTTGGGGCGTGGGGAAGAGTACTAACTTAGAGCTGAATTGCTAAAAGATAATTTTATCTGATTTTGATTTAAAAAAAAAAAACTTCCTTTACCTCTTATTTATGCATCAATACCATCATTGTCTTTCGTTGTGTTGATTGTTCTTTTAAACTTATCTATTTCCTAATTTCCTCTTGAAAGAGCTGGTGTGCTTCGAGGTACGCGGGTGTAGAGAACCCCAGCTTTCAGACTGAGCCTATCCCTGAGTCATTCCCCTTTATAAAGCAGTGGATTTTAACTGAGATCTTCTGTGTTGAGTACGAGCGCCAAGGTAGAATGACTGCATCAGTGTTTGTACAAGCAAACGGCACCCATTTGCCTGCACACCACAGGGCACACACTGGTTGGTCATTTATCTGCATTAATAAACAATGATATCAGTGACTTTATCAAAATGCAGCAGTTCCCTTGACCCTTGATCTTATCAATTACACAGATTTATCCACCCACCCCCTCACCGGAGACTATAAAAGGACAGATGTGGCAAGCAGAAGTGACCCATCACCTGCCACTTATCCCAGAAAATTGTCAAAGGGTAGGATCTCTGTCCCCAGGGCTCCAACACATGACACACAGCTCACTTTGAAGCGCTACTTAACCCTGCTTGTCACCTGGCCAGCCTTCAGGTGACAACTTCTTATCTGGTCTCTATAGAGACTTGCCTGACATCTGTGTCAGCTCTCAGACTTCAGCATAGTAGTACCAGTTCCATGGAGTCTCTAGCCCTGTTAACCCCTTCTTGGCCTTTTATATAGTTACACATGTATGTAAGCATAACGGATGATAACGTGATTGAAAATGGTAATTAGAGTGAAACAAAACAAGTTTCACTCTAATTGAGGGTGGCTGGTGAGATGGCTCAACAGGTAAGAGCACTGGCTGTTCTCCCAAAGGCCCTGAGTTCAAATCCCAGCAACCACATGGTGGCTCAAAACCATCTGTAATGAGATCTGATGTCCTCTTCTGGTGTGTGCGAAGACAGCTACAGTGTACTTACATATAATAATAAATAAATTTATTTTTAAAAAGTTGTCAAGAAGCCGGGCCGTGGTGGCGCACGCCTGTAATCCCCAGCACTTGGGAGGCAGAGGCAGGCGGATTTCTGAGTTCGAGGCCAGCCTGGTCCACAGAGTGAGTTCCAGGACAGCCAGAGAAACCCTGTCTCGAAAAACCAAAAAAAAAAAAAAAAAAAAAAGTTCTCAAGAGCATTTTATGCCCTACCCTGAGTTAATCTATGGTATGAAAAAGAAAGGGGAGGGAGGGGAGAGAAAAGGCGAAGTCTCTTTCAGGCTGGACCTTGCCCTGAGGCACTCCATTTTTAAAACATCATTTTACTCCACTTTGAAGGAGGAGGACTATTGCGTCCCAGGCTGGACTAGCAAACCACACCATCCCTCTGGCGCCATGCAAGCAGCACAGATGAAGAGAATGACTTCTCCCTTGGAGTAGAAAGGAAGACATGAGGGTGTATTGAGACTGTATTCCTTAGAATAGAAAGGAAGCTCTTATATTATGTCTTCAAGGTGAACTGAGACTGTAGGGGGCTCATGAGATCTTAAATCCCATCAGGGAACCAGGCCAGGAACTTATCAGACTGAGGAAGGGGTGTACCTCCTTCACCTAGCCCCCATAAATGCTGGCTACCTCGCATTGCCCGGTTCCTTAGTCATCTGACACCCAGTGTGAGTCAAGGACCAATAGGCAGAGAATTCCTTACCATCCTTGAGCCTTTGGCTGGGCTGGGGCTCCAGCTGTTGACCCAGCGGTCTCAGTTCTTGTCTGCCTGCCTCACCCACCCTTTTGAACCTGAATCCACAGTTTCTTCCTTAACCTGGTAAAGACTTTTAGATCTCAGTTGCTCTCAACTCTGCAGTCTGTCTTAAAATCTGCTGTAAACTCCCTCTCCCCCGGCCCCCCTCCCCTCCCTCCCCCTCCCTCTCCCCTACCCCACCTTTCCCCTCCCCTCCCTCTCCCCTCTCCCTCCCTCTACCCTCCCCCTACCTCTCTCCTCCCCCTCCCTTCTCCCCTCTCCCTCCCTCTCCCTTCTCCCTCCCTCTCCCCTCTCCCTCCCTCTCCCCTCCCCCTTCCTCTCTTCTTCCCCTCCCTCTCCCCTCTCCCTCCCTCTCCCCTCTCTCTCCTTCTCCCCTCCCCCTCCCTCTCTCCTTACCCTCCCTCCGTCCTCCCCCTCCCTTCCCCTCCTCCTCCCCTTCCCCCTGCCCCCTCTCTTTCTCTCTCTCTCTCTCTGAGTGCCTGTGTGTCTGTATCTCTGTCTGTCTGTCTGTCTGTCTGTCTGTCTGTCTGTCTCTCTCTCTCTCTCTCTCTCTCTCTCTGTGAGGGAGGGAGGGAGAGAGAGAGGGAGAGAGAGACAGATTGAAAGAGACAGATTGAGAGAGAGAGAGATGTGTGCTTTCACTTAGCAACATCTATCAAGGATATTTTTTCTGATTGTCACAATTTTGTAATTATTCCAAATACTAAATTTTCTTCTTCTTCTTCTTCTTCTTCTTCTTCTTCTTCTTCTTCTTCTTCTTCTTCTTCTTCTTCTTCTTCTTTTGTTGTTACTAGTTCTATCATGTCTTGACACATTACAGCTCCTGCCTTCCTTCCTTACCTTCCACTTTGGACTCCAATCTTAAGATATAAGCAAATGCTAGAGGACAGGCCCCCGGTCCTGTGTTGGAAGTGCCTGCTTTTGTCTTTGGAGAGTGGTGCCGTCCCAAACGTTTGTTTCCCAGAACGCTCATGCATTGAGTCACTAATGTCCGAGATTGAAAGTGATAGAAATTAAGCTTATAAAATGGTAAAACCACTCTGGAAATCAGTGTGGCGGTTCCTCAGAAAATTGGGCATGCCACTCCCAGAGGACCCTGGCATACCACTCCTGGGCATATACCCAGAGGATTCCTCTGCATACAACAAAGACACATGCTCCTCTATGTTTATAGCAGCCTTGTTTATAATAGCCAGAAATTGGAAGGAGCCCAGATATCCCTCAAAGGAGGAATGGATACAGAAAATGTGGTATATTTATACAATGGAGTACTACTCAGCAATTAAAAATAATGAATTCATGCAATTTGTAGGTAAATGGTTAGATCTGGAAACTATCATCCTAAGTGAGCTAACCCAATCACAAAAGAATACACACGAAATGCAATCACTGATAAGTGGATATTAATGAGCCCAGAAGCCCTAAATACTCAAGGCACAATTAGCAAGTCAAATGACTCTCAAGAAGAAAAAAAGGAGAGGACCCTGGGCCTGTAAAAATTGGATCCAGTATTGTAGACCCAGAACAGAGAAATCGTGGGGGGGGGGGGAAGAGTGGGGAATAGCATGGGGGGGAGAGGAATTATGGGACATATGGTGGGGGGTAACTGGGAAAGGGGAAAGCCTTTGGAATGTAAACAAAGAATATAGAAAATAAAAAAAATATTAAAAAAAAAAAGAAATTAAGCTTATGATGGCAGGACCCTTGTGACAGGCCTAATGCGTTTGTAAAAGATGCACCAGAAAGCACCTTCACCTAGCTCTCCTCTCCTGACAAAGGCAGAAATGTGAGGACACAGCGAGGAGCCAGACATCTACAAGACAGGAAGAAACCCTCACAGTAGCTCTACTGGCTGCTTCTGTGTCAACTTGACACAGCTGGAATTATCACAGAGAAAGGCGCTTCCGCTGGGGAAGTACCTCCATGAGATCTATCTGTTAGGCATTTCTAAATTAGTGATCAAAGGGGGAGGGTCCATTGTGAATGGTGCCATCCCTGGGTTGGTGGTCTTGGGTTCTCTAAGAGAGCAGGCTGAGCAAGCCAGGGGAAGCAAGCCAGTAAGAAACATCTCTCCATGGCCTCTGCATCAGCTCCTGCTTCTGACCTGCTTGAGTCCCAGGCTTGACCTCCTTTGGTGATGAGCAGCAATGTGGAAGTGTAAGCTGAATAAACCCTTTCCTCTCCAACTTGCTTTTTGGTCATGATGTTTGTGCAGGAATACCAACCCCAACTAAGACAGTATCCAAACAGGAAAGGATGTTGATATCCGAATTCCCAGCCTTTAAAATGTGAGAAATAGGACTGGAGAGGTGGCTCAGCGGTTAAGAGCACTGGCTGCTCTTTCAGAGGACCAGGTTCGAGTCAAGCTCCCGTATGACAGGTCACAACTGTCTAACTCCAATTCCATAGATCTGGCACCCTTACACATACATACATACATACATACATACATACATATATACATGCAGGCAAAACCATCAATGCACGTAGGAGAATGTGAGAAATAGATTGTTACCTTGCCTATAGAATTTATGGTATTCATTACAAAAACCAGAGCAAGACAGAATACACCAGAATATGCAAGGAGGAAAACTGCAGTTCAAACTGAAGATGATGGAGAAAGGAGGACATAACAGAAGATCGTCAGGCATCTTGGGTTTGATAAGATGGGATGATAAGGCTAGTAGGCCACAATTATATGTACTCTGTCCTTGAAGAAGAAGAAAAAATGTTTCCAAACAGATTCAGAGATCAATAGGGACTCAGTATAAACAGGTCATAGGAGGCTGAAACCCTACAGATAAAACCTCACCTAGAGGTTTACTTGGCCTTCCTAGGGGACCCAAAAGTGAAGCATCAGACAGAAGGGTGGTAATTCTCCAGCTGGTAGAGTCTAACAGAGCGCCTGTGGGTATGTTGTAGACATGTCTCAGGATCCGTCTGTCTTCCCTCTTTATTTCTTGCCTGAAAATTGGGGCGTGCCTCCTCTTTGTTCCCATTATGGTGTTTTGGAAGAACGTAACTTTTCTTATTTCACAGCTTGTTGACAACAATGGTATGCAGACAGAACCCCAAGCACTGGCAGAGACTTTATCCTCTCGTAGACTTTCTGTTCCAAGCATTCACGTGGTGTTTTGTATATAAACTTATTTATTCTTCACAGATACAGTTTTTGATCTTTTTATTTTTTTTTCACAAGGCCCAAATCTTCCCAGAGTCATTACCCCCTTTCCATACCCACCCAACTTTGTGTCCTTTTCTGGTAACCCATCAAGACCAATTTGTGCTGTTAAACTATTCTTGAATGTGTGGTGTTCTACTGGACTGATGACAACTTACAAGGGCTATCTCTCCCAATCCTGGCAGTTAACAATTGCCAATTGTTCTACAGCCAGAAGTAGGATTTCATGGCTAACTCCCTTTTCTATACTAGGATTGGGTCTGGCTTAGACTTGCACAAGCTTAGTGCGTGCTGTTCAAACCACTGCATGAAGTTGCTCTACTGTATCCAGAAAACACTGCTTGCTTGTAGTCCTCCGTCGCCTCTAAATTTTATAACCTTTTCATCACCTTCCCAATAAAGATCCCTGAATCATGGGAAGGTGGAGATGATATCTACATGTTCCATTTGTGGCTGGGAATTCTGTAGTCTCTTATTCTCTGTACCTTGGTCAGTTGTGGCTCTCTTTTTTGATCATAGTCTACCGCAATTCTCAGATGAGAGTTGAGAAATACATTGATCTATGGGTATAATTATGCCATTAGTAGCTATAATAATACTATGCTCTTTTAGCAAAATAATAGTAGTAGAGTCTACCCTAGACCCTGTCTAGTCACAGATTCTCAGCCAGATAATGGTACCAGCTATGGGTTTCATCTTGTGGAGTAAGCCTAAATCCAAGCAGGAAGTGATTGGTTATTCCAATGATGTTTGTACCACTAAGACACCAGTGGATAAATCTTGCTAGGCCAGTCACTACTGTGGTATTCAGGGTGCTCAGCACAGTACAATTAATGATTGCTTCCCACCCCTTAGTAGTATACATAGCACCTCCAAGTATCATGAAAATCAGCCAGCAGGGATGCCCAGATAAGCTTGATTTTGCTATCACTCAAGTATGTGGCTTGTTTAACAAGAAAAGAGAGTCTTAATGTCAACCTCTGGGTGGTAAGTAGAAGCAATGCAATAAACTATAACGAGAGCTCCATGGCCAACAGCTCCAAAAGAAGTGACCTATTCCTGACACTCGCTGAACTTTTTCTTTATCAGCTTTTGGTGTCTATTGGAGTGATTGTTGCTCTGTTATGGAATAACTCCATTTTAACATTGTGTGCACTACAGAAGTGGGCTCCCATGAGAACTTTTTGAAAAGTCTTTAATATTAGTTATCCCTCCCAGTACTCCCTCCTCTAACTTATCCTCTACCCCCACCCTAATTTAATGGCTCTTTTTCCATTATTACAAGTTAACCCTTTATACCAGTGCATTCTCTCTCTCTCTCTCTCTCTCTCTCTCTCTCTCTCTCTCTCTCTCTCTCTTTCTCTCTCGGTTTTTCGAGACAGGGTTTCTCTGTGTAGCCCTGGCTGTCCTGGAACTCATTCTGTAGACCTGGCTGGCCTCAAACTCAGAGATCTGCCTGCCTTTCCCTCTGCCTTCCAAATGCTGGGATTAAAGACGTACACCACCACCACCTGGCACCTTCTTCTCTTGAAAGCCCTTCCCTATAGTTCCTTAATGATTTCCTGTCCTCTATGGGCCTTTCAAAAAGAAACAAACATATGTGAAAATTCAGAGAGCATCCACAAATGAAAGAAAAGGTGACATTTGTCCTTATGGGTCTGGGTTACCTTACTCAGAATGATGGTTTCTAGCTCCATCCATTTACCTAAATTTTATAATTTTATTTTTCTTAAAACAGGAAAATAATATTTCATTGTGAACATATGCCAGGTTTTTATTATCTATTTATCAGTTGGTAGACATGTAGGCTGTTTCTTTCCTGGATGTTGTGAATAGAAGGATACTGAACATGGATAAGCAGATATCTCTAGAACACCATGGAATCCATGAGGTATACACTCAAGATTGTTTTAGGTGGATCAAATGGTAGACTGATTTTCTTTTTAGCTTCCTGAAGAACCTCCACACTGGATTCCATAATGGGCACACTAGTTTGCACCTTGACCAGCAGAAAATTTATGTTTCCTTTCCCCTCCAGCCACACCAGCATTTGTTTGCTTTGGTTTTTCTGACCTTTCCCATGATAATTGAGAGGAGATGGAATCTCGTCTGTACTTTTAATTTGCATTTCCATGTTTGCTAAGGATGCTGAACAGTTTTTAAAGATACTTTTCAGCCATTTGGGTTTCATCTTTCTTCCATGAATTGATGCTTGAATTCTTGAATTTTTCATTTCCAGTTTTATATCATATTGGTTTTTCCTCAGAGATTCTATCTCTATTGAATTCTGTGCTTGTGGCTTGAATTGTTTTCATTATTTTGCTCAACTGTCTTTTTGTGCTTATTCATACCCACTTTAAGTTCCTTGATCATGATTTTTATTGTTATTTTAAAATCATTACCTTCTAAGTAACGTTTCTTGGGGACTATTACAGTGGGACTAATATAGCAGAGACTTATTATTCCACGTACTGATGTTTGTATATTTGCAATGAAACCTAGAATTATGGAATCATGTTGTTGATAAGTGTTTCTTGGTATGAAAATTATGCCTTTCCTTTTGAGTGGATGTTGAGAGCTCTGTTACCTATTGTCTCAATTTGTAGGCGATTGACCTTCTCTATGCCACTCAGGGCTTAGCCTTTGAGCAATTCAGTGTTAATGTGGTATCAGGAGTAGGATAAGCTCAGCTCAAGTTAAGTAAGGTTGCTATGTGAAGGAGTAGAGCTTTTGTAGCATTAAAAGATTCTCATAGCTAGCTTTCAGGAGTCTCTGGGAGGTGTTCTGAAAGTTTCCTCGGGCAATAGATGTTGGTGGAGTTGGTGATGTGAGTCTAGAAAGCCTACATGGAGAGTAGAGTTGAAGGGATATCTTAGGGTTTATATTACTAAACATCATGTCCAAGAAAGCAAGTTGGGGAGGAAACGGTTTATTCAGTTTACACTTCCACATTGCTGTTCATCACCAAAGGGAGTCAGGACAGGAACTCACACAGGGCGGGAGCTTGAAGGCAGAAGCTGATGCAGAGGCCCTGGGGGGGGGGGTGCTACTTACTGGACTGTTTTCCACGGTTTGCTCTGCTTGCTTTCTTATAGGACCCAAGACTACCAGCCTAGGGATGGCACCACCCACAATGGGCTGGGCTCTCCCCCCCCCTTTGATCACTAATTAAGAAAATGCCTTTCAGCTGGATCTCATGGACGCATTTCCTCAAGGGAGTCTCCTTTCTCTGATAACTCCAGCTTGTGTCAATTTGACACACAAAACCAGTCAGTAGAGGGTGGGCAAACTAGGCAAGGATACAGTGGTCCCCTGGCAAGTGGCCGGATAGGGAGAGTTACTGGTGTGGGTTTAATGCTCCTCCCTGGATACAAATTACCCCCAAGATCCTGGGGATGGATGGATTTGTCGGCACAAACTTAGTGTCTGCTGAGAGAAGGGTCAGGTATGCAAGTGGGGTGGGTTGTGTTAGCAGCACATGTTGGTTCTCCCTACCAGAGGAAGTGCAGGAAGGCAGGAGCAGGACTCAAGTTCCTTAAGAAGGTTGCAGGGTTGTGTGGGGTTGTCAAGGTGTGCGTAGTGCCCTTTCCTGAAGAGGAGTGAACTGTGGGTCAAGGTATGCTTGGAGTTGTTGTTGGCCCTCAGGCAGGTCACTAAGGAATCTTCACAATAATCTTAAAGCTAGGTGATATCAGGGACGACATGCTTTAATGATGTGTAAAAGGCCCCACAGTTGGTGGCTCCAGGTAGGTCCGTAATAAACCAAGACAAACAAAATATTCAAAGAAGGACAAAAGCATAAGCAGATGAATCTCCAGTACTTTGGAAACCACAAGTACAAGACCTGCATTGGAACATGACATTTACTAATCATTACTTTAAGTGTATCAAGACACTCTATTTCTCTCAATCCCAGAAATGTGTCTTCAAAATATCCCTTCTTTGTCCTTCAGAGAAACACTTCAAGATCCTCCTTAGAAACTTACTATGGCACATGGCACCAACCCTTATATGTTTTATGTCTTTTCCAATGCAGATACACCATTGATAAAGGTTAAATTGTAAATTAGGCACAATAAGAGGTGTTAGAGTCTCCCTTCTTTCTCCCTAAATATGTGGGGTGTGTGTGTGTGTGTGTCCAGGGATGGAGAGATGACTTAGTGATTAAGAGCACTGGCTGCTCGTCTAGAGAACCAGGGTTGAATTCCCAACACATACCTAGCAGCTCATAACTGTAACTCCCGTTTCAGGAGATCTGATCCCCTCTTCTGGCCTCCATAGACACCAGACATACATGTAGCACACAGACCATACATGCACACACAGTACCCATACATATTTTTTTTAAAAAAATACCTTACTATACTATGTCTGTCCCTTTTATTCATACTGAGATGAGGTACTTATTATACACTTTAAAGACAGAATCGCAAAATACTTGCAAACTGAATCCAAGAACACATCAAAAAGATAATTTACCATGATCAAGTAGTCTTAAAACCCACAAAACTTAGAGAGGGCTGTAGAGATGGCTCAGCAGTTAAAAGCACTCCACCTTCTTGCCAAGTTCCCTGTAGCCATGCCTGGTGGCTCATGGCTGCCTGTACTCCATCCAGCCCCAGGGCATCGTATCCTCTCCCTCCCTCCCTCCCTCCCTCCCTTCCTCTTCAGGCACCTGACTCTCAGTGTTGCCGACTCACAGTGTCCTGACTCACTGGGCAAACACTGATCCTCGGAAATTGAGGTGTTCATGTTGAATTTACTTTTTTTTTTCTTTTGAATTCTGGCAACCTCCCTTTCCCTTCTTCTCTCAACATTCCTTCTGCCCTTTGAATTATGAGGAGTCTGGCATTACTGGCTGCTTTTTGAACTAATTTAATTATAAGGCCACTATGCACAATGCTCTGGAGACTTAATTATATGCATACTCCCTGGAGCGGTGCTGTGGACAGGAACCATTGATGATATATTATGGAATAAAACGTTCCAGATCATATTATGATTTTGTTCCTTCCCACTAAGGTTGTCTAAATACTTCTAGCTTAAAACTCAGCATCAAACTCTTTTTGTCTCCCACCTCTAATAAAACCAAAGCCAAATGAAGTTTAAAAGTAAAAATGTCTACCCATTTCTTACCATCCCACTAAAATTTAAGCATTCTTTAATTTAAACCCTTGATGGGTTGCTTCCTGAGAGAGCCTGACAGATAACAGACATTTGAGCCCCTGTTCTTGGAGAGAACATTTCTATGCAGTCCAGGGACCCATAAAGTTTCCCAGGCTCTGGTGAAAAGGGGTGTTTCCCAGCACTGAGTGGCACCTGAATGCTTGTCATTCACAACAAAAGAAGAGTTTCAGCGTCTTCAGGCAGATTAAGCAGAGCCTTTTCAGAAGCCGGCAGGGGCAGCTGCAGCCTGGATTTCAGTCAGTGTGAACCATCAGCAGAGCTATGGATTCCTTGTTTCCAAAGCCTGCCATACTGTATCCCTGGACCAGGCTCATCAGCCAACCGTGTATGGATTCCTTTTTGGATCCTTTGGAATATTCTTGAAAAAAAAATATGGTTTGCCTGCGTATGATTAATAATGTTATTTCCAATTGTCTAGAAATTTCCAATTGTCTCACGGCTTTTTAGAAATAGTCTGTGAAAATTCAGTTGACTAAAGGTACGTGGCAGTGAGACATTCAAATGAAAATTTAGGGAACCGTGAATAGTCACGCGTGACTAAGAACTCAGCAGTATAAAACACAGCAAGCTTCTCTTTGGGAATCATTGTAGCGTGGAAAGAGGAAGTTGACCTGAATACGTTCTAACATGATGATTCGTAGGTTTTCAGTTTATGTTGGCACAGACAGACCTGCACTACAGAGAGTGATAGCTGAGATCTGCGTGTGTGTGTGTGTGTGTGTGTGTGTGTGTGTGTGTGTGTGTGTAGAGGGAGAGTGTTGGCTGAGAGGTATAAGGTGTTGATGTTAGTACATGGGCGCTGGCTGGACGAAACGAGAGAGCCTGGCAGCACACCACAGTTTCTCAGAGCCTTGAGGTAGAAACCGAGATCAGAATCTAAGCCATCGAACCCAAACTGGGTGATATCTGGGAAGACGAATCTGATTATGTCATACCCTAGCCTAAATGTCTCTTATAATTGCCACTAAGGTCCAACATCTTAATACAAAGCCTATATGGTTCTCCACATCCTACATATAGATTACCTTACCTTATTAATCCTCCAACTCTTAGAAAGGCTGTACTCCAGCTAGTCTGAACTTGCCCCTGCCCTGTTCGGACCGTGTGCTCTTGTTTTCCCACATGGTCCTTGCCTGGCATGGTCTATCGGCTGTCCTGCTTGCAGCCCAGAATCTTGGAAGCCTTTTCTCACCAACTGCAATCTCAATGGTTCTTCAAAGATTATGCTAGTTTTCAAAAGACGCCATCTCCACCTCTGTTATATGGCTGTGCATTATGACGTGATTCTCTGATAGTCATGGCTCCATCTCCTCTGACTTGCAGTTATGCAAGCTCAAAGACTATACTTGTAATCTACACTTGTATCTATAGTTGGCTTTGCATCCAAGTCGTGATAGGTAAAATTCCAAAATGAAGTTGTAGTTTATGATGGGTTGTCAAGATTACCTACTGAGCTTCGGGCTAATAAAGTTGGTGATTATTTCTTCCAGAAGTGTAATATATAAATCATTTTAAAATTATTATGTTAGAAAAGACAAAGTAATAGTGTGGGTAAGATTCTGGAAAATGAAGGGCATAAACAATAAATGAAATATTAGTTTATGATTTGAAGGTAATTCTTAGAGGATGGAAAAAATATAAACAATGAGTGAATAAGCACTCACAAGCTGGGCAGAGATGATACACACCTTAAATCCCAGCACTCAGGAGGCAGAGGCAGATGGATCTCTATATATATCCAGCCTGGTTTATAGAGTGAGTTACAGGACAACCCGGGCTACACAGAGAAACCTTATCTCATAAAAACAAAATAAAACAAAACAAAACAAACAACAACAGATGCATGTATAGCAGGCAAAAACTATAAAATGGAACTATCAAGAGCACATTGATAATACCTAGGCCATACCAAAACCGATGGAGTTAATAGAGAGTATGGTGAGAAAGTGTTATTTACCAAAGGGCAGAAATACATAAAAACCAACTCACAGTCACAGTAGCCATGGCTGTGCTAGCACACTTTGACTGTTGCTACTCCATGAATTCTCAGCCCAAGAAACACAAACAAAACGGTAGTGACTCACCAGGCTTACCTGTGGTATTTGTCCTTGAGTTTCTTAACTCTGATTTTCTTTCTTCTTCCTTTCTTTTTCTTTTTCTTGTTAATTCTTGGTCAGTTTTTTTATTGGATATTTTATTTATTTATACTTCAAATGTTATCCCCTTTCCCGATTCTTCCTTCCCCACCCCAGAAACCCCCTGTCCCTTCCCCCTCCTGCTGCTTCTATGAGGGTGTGCCCCCACCCATCCACCCACTACAGCCTCCATGCCCTGGCATTCCCCTACACTGGGGCATCAAGCCTGCATGGGATCAAGGGCCTCTTCTCCCTCTGATGCCTGACAAGGCCATCCTCTGCTACTACATATACTCTGCTACCCAAGCCATGGGTCCCTCCATGTGTACTCCTTGGCTGGTGGTTTAGACCCTGGGAGCTCTGGTTGGTTGATATTGTTGTTCTTCCTATGGGGTTATAAACCCCTTCAGTTCCTTCAGTCCTTTCTCTAACTCCTCCTTTGGGGACCCCATGATCAGTTCAATGGTTGGCTGCTAGCATCTGCCTCTGTGTATGTCAGGCTCTGGCAGAGCCTCTCAGGAGACAGCTCTATCAGGTTCCTGTCAGCATGTACTTCTTGGCATCCACGATAGTGTCTTCTTCTTTTTCTTAAGTACACACACATACTTACATATACATAGACATAGACATAGACATATACATAGACATAGAGATAGACATAGACATATATATAAATTTATTCATTTGGCTATGGATGATGGGTTCATACATATGAACACTATAGTACACATGTGGAACTCAAAGGATAACTTGCAGGAGTCTTCATTTCATTCTGTGGGTCCCGGGAGTTGAACTCAGGTTGTCACCCTTGGCATCAAGTACTTCTACCCACTGGGCCATCTCACCAGCCTAACTCTGATTCTCAGTCATATAAAGTGCCAAGAATCCTAATGCAGCAAAGTAGGGGGGAGGAATGCGCATGCTGCACAAGGGATTCTGGGACCGTGGTGCTCCTCCCGTAACCTGGTTTCACTGTGGCAAACTTCTCTCTCTATCTTCCCCTGGCTCTGTGCTGGATGACTCAGTACACTGTAATTTGAGTGCCTTAATTTTGTCTGTGCCAACCACTTTCTTGGCCTCTGAATTAGCTCTCCTGATAGCATGATGGAGGAAGCCAATGTGTCAGAGGGTCCCTTTACTGGACAAGTAAAACTCTAAGCTTGGGGGATTCTTTGGAATCACAAAGCTTAGAGAAAGTGAACAAGTGACAGACACTGCCCCCACCCACCCCCCAAAAAATGATCTTTTGAATAAAAAGAATGGATTCTATATAAATAATCATGAAACATTGAAAGCAAGTCCATTGTGGTTAAAATATTTTTTCTGTGAAATGGTAAGAGCCCTCCTATTAATATTCAAGAGACAGATTACAAAATTGAGCTGGTGAGCTCTTAACTAGTAAACTCTTTTTTTAAAAAAGTTTTATTTATTTATTATATGTGAGCACACTGTAGCTGTCTTCAGACATTCCAGAAGAGGGAGTCAGATCTTCTTACAGACAGCTGTGAGCCACCATGTGGTTGCTAGGATTTGAACTCAGGACCTTCGGAAGAGCAGTCAGTGCTCTTAACCACTGAACCATCTCTCCAGCCCCATTAACTAGTGAACTCTTAACTCCGCTCTTGGGCAAATGACTTCTCTGCATTTCTTAAGTTTACTGAGCTGCTGTTTTATCCCATGACACCTGAGAAAAATAAACAAACAAACTCAACATTTTTTGGTAAATGTAGCATTTACTATCACTGAACCTTTGGTGCTGTGTAAGAGCCTCCTCTAATCCCTTAGAATCTTCTAAGAGAACCAAAGGGTTTCTCTGCAAAGAAAGAATTTTGTTTCAAAAGCAGAAGGTAGGCTTGACTTCATTCCTCTCAGCTTTGCCTCACGCATTCCACACTTGTCAGTCTTCAGGAATTGTGTGAGCAAGTTCTTGAACATGCAACATAAGGTCCCTGTTGGTCTCTTTCATTGTAGAACCTTGGCTGCCATGACGGTGATGCCTATCTCCTGGTTCTGTTTCAGATTATTATGAAAGGCAAGTGGACACTTCAACAAGCTGTGACGGGTCACACGCTACCACCCAATCCTATTGCAAGAAGATCCTTAGAATGGATGAACTCGGCATACCTTGTTATGAACCATATCTTTGTCCCTTCCAAAATTCATGGTGAAATTAGACTGTCATGGGGGAGAACAATAGGAGGAGGAGCCTCTGTCAGGTGTTGGGGTCAGGACCGCTGCCCTCATGACTGGGTTCATATTTTCATTATGGGGACAGGTTAATTGTGAAGGGGGTGGATGTGTTTCTTCCTGTGCATTTAAGAGACTGTATTTCCTTTCCCCTTCATGGTCCCTCTAACACACAGGCCTTCATCATCTCATGACCCAACAAGGCCCCCACCAGAATGGGTGTCTTGGTCTTAAACTTTTCGTTCTCCAAAAGTGAAAGAATACATTTCCGTCCATCACAAACTATCTAGACGCAGATTTTGCACCAGCAAAATCAGAGGGACTTGCTAGTTATGTCATCTATCTTTTTTAAAAAACTTTTTTTATTTACATTCCTCTTACCAAAGGGAGTATCATAAGATTCAGAACTAAAAAGCCAGTTTTCTAAAGAGAAGACTATGGAGAGGGGTTGAAGGCTACTCATGAGAGCACCTTTAACTACTTATTTTATGACTCTTAATAATGAAATTAAAAGGGAGGAAGAACAATGTTAATAGCTATTTCTGCTCATCTTAAATGTAATTAAAATAATTGTATGCTTTGGTTTTCGCTGAATGCTCTTGGTCTTAATCCTTCTGGTGAATGTGATATAATTACATTATTTATTTAGTCGGAAGTACACAGAATCTTTCCCTTTGGCACCATAATCGCTCTGTTCTTCTCTTTTCTTTTCTTCTGCTGTGGTGCCTTCCATTTTGATAAGCCCAGCCTGGACAAGCAGTACTTGCTCCACCATGATGAGTAAGTTCTTAAATAAAGGCTCTGCTGTTGGTTCTACTAGTTATCTGACTCACCGTGAGCTCACCACGGACAAGTCACTCAAATCTCTGTCCCTCAGTTGGAAAAGCCCAGCTGCCGAGCCTTACAGGACTGTTAACCGAACAAGTTTCCATTGCAACAAACTCTTCTTATCTTTATTGATCTGCTGTCCAGGAACCCATATAAAGATGCGGTGCATCCCTTGACTTTAAAAGCATAGGTTTATGGGTGTGCCTTTCCTCTGGGACTGGCCTAGAACTCACACTTCTAAAATGCTCAGGCCTTATCCTCCAAGAGGGTTGAAATCACAAGTGTAAGTCACCACAGTCTTCTACCATAAGTTACTTTATATCATATTTTAAAATCTGTATTTATAATACTTGTCTCTGTGGTTTCAACTAATTTACTCTAATTAACTCTATCTTAAGAGCTAAAGTTTGGGTCAGTAGTAAATGTTTTAAATACAATGAAGAACGTGAAAATTATTCTCAAAATAGCCTTTCTGGGTCTGAAGAGATAGATCAGCAGTTCAGAACACCTGTCGCTCTTACAGACGACCTAGGTTTGCTTCCCACACGATGGCTCATAAACACTTAGAATTCCAGTATGACCTAGATTTGTAAATCTTCACACACATAAAATAAAAATAAATACATCTAAAAAAATTGTAAATGAGATTACTTAAAAATTATTTGTAGCACTAATGTAAGGACTTGCTCAGGAAAAAAAAGCCAGCAATTGATAAGTGAGACTTAATGAAATTAAAAGGCTTCCCATATAGCAAAGAAGATAACCATAAAGAAAGACAGCCTATTGAATGGAAGTATATCATTCATGCAAAAGAGGATTAATATTTATAACACACAAAGAAGTTAAAACCCAGAACATCAAGAAAACAAGTATGTCAATCCAAAGTAATCTATAAATCGAAATGGCAAATGCTTGAAAGGAACACAAATGGGTGGTAAGCACTCAGAATGGCTTACACGATCATTAGTCAGTAGAAAATAAAAAGGAAAACCACTCTGAGATTTCATCTCACCCCAATTAGAATGGTGCTGGTGCTGTGAGTCAGGTTTAGGGATGGAGCCAAGCATGAGAGAAAGAGAGTGCCTTTGACTCGGTAGATCAAGTTACACCAATATTTATTCATAAGTAACAATGAACAAATATAAAGCAAAAAGGGATCACATTCATTCACACACATACTCTCACCTCTGTCTGGTAAGTTCCAATGGAAGCGCTGGAGCCTCGGTCCAGTGTTGGGGTGTCTGGAATCGGTGGGCTGGTTCCAGGAATGAGTCAGTCTCAATCTGAAGAGTCTCTGTGGGAATGAGCCCAAACCTTAGCTGTCAGACCAGGGTTTTAAAGTCTCTTTCAGCTCAGGTCTGCAACACCACCTTATCTAGCACTAGGCTTATCAATCTGCACACACACTTTCCAGACTTGGCCTTCATGGTATCCTTTTTAGTCAATTAAAACCGAGGAGTTCACCTAATCAGGGTGTTTCCTTATCCCATTTCACATTCACACACTCTAGGCTGGGTTACATTTGTAATTTCTTTTATATTACTTACATTTATTCCTTACAAGTGGCTATTATCAAAAAATCAAATGGCACTCATTGGTATTTTTGAAAAATGTGTGAGATATAGCAAAAACTATCACATTTAAAGTTTGCTTAGTCAGGGTTTCTATTCCTGCATAAATATCATAACCAAGAATCAAGTTGGGGAGGAAAGGGTTTATTCAGATTACACTTCCACATTGCTGTTCATCACCAGAGGAAGTCAGGACTGGAACTCAAGCAGGTCAGGAAGCAGGAGCTGGTGCAGAGGCCATGGAGGGATGTTCCTTACTGGCTTGCTTCCCCTGGCTTGCTCATCTTGTTTTCTTATAGAACCCAAGACTACCAGCCCAGGGGTGGCACCACCCACAAGGGGACCCCCCCACTTGATCACTAATTGAGAAAATGCCTTACAGCTGGATCTCATGGAGGCACTTCCCCAACTCCAGCCTGTGTCAACTTGACACACAAAACCAGCCGGTACAAAGTTGTATAAGACAAAGCAACCAAAGGGAAAGAACTCAAGGGAAGGCATAAGAATCAGAGACCCTCCCTCCTGTTTGCACACTCAGGAATCCCATAAAAACATTAAACAGGAAGCCATAGTGCATATGAAGAGGGCCTGGTACAGACCCGTGCAGGCCCTGTGCATGCACACGTAGTCTTCGTGACACATGAACTTTATGATGATTTAGAAGGCCTTACTTCTTGGTGTTCTCCATCTTCTCTGTCTCTTCTACCCTTGTAGTTTACCTTTGCTACTGAGTGGGGTTTTCTTTTTCTCACCCTTTATACCCTTGGATTTCACCCACCATCACTAGATAGGAGAGAAGGAAAGATAAAGAAGGAGAGAGATAACTGAATTTAATTTTCTTTATTTTGTTTCTTCTTTTAGCACATTTACTAACAAATGCCAACCAACCCCCCTGAATGACCAACAACCACAACCACTCACCCTGACTCTCAGGGTCCTAGCACTTGAACCACTCCAGGACAGGCCTCATGTTTAGGAGTAGTTCACTAACATGTAATGGAATCCACAATTCAGTTCTCTCTCTCTCTCTCTCTCTCTCTCTCTCTCTCTCTCTCCCTCCCTCCCTCCCTCCCTCTCTTTCCCTCTCTCTTCTCTCTTCTCTCTTCTCTCTTCTCTCTTCTCTCTTCTCTCTTCTCTCTTCTCTCTTCTCTCTTCTCTCTTCTCTCTTCTCTCTTCTCTCTCTCTCTCTCTCTCTCTCTCTCTCTCTCTGTATTTACAGTGTGGTGGGTTTTCCTTTTCCTTTGGGATGTACGTTTGTTTTCTGTTTTTATTTAGTGTGTTGGTTGAATATGCTTGGCCTGGGGAGCGGCACTATTAGGAGGTGTGGCCTTGTTGGAAGAAGTGTGTCACTGTGGAGGTGGGCAATGAGACCTTCCTCCTAACTATGTGAGAGCTAGTTTCTCCTATCAGCCTTCAGATGAAGAGGTAGGACTCTCAGCTCCTTCTATGCCATGCCTGCCTGGATGCTGCTATGCTCCTACCTGGACTGAACCTTGGAATCTGTAAGGCAGCCCCAGTTAAGTGTTGCCCTTATAAGAATTGCCTTGGTCATGGTATCTGCTCACAGCAGTAAAACCCTAACTAAGACATTCAGCTTTGGGGTTTGTTGCTTTATAGGGTTTTCTTTTTTCTTTCTTTCTTTCTTTCTTTCTTTCTTTCTTTCTTTCTTTTTTGAGAAAGCACTTAATGTTGGGTGGGTATGGGGGAGAGGATCCAGAAGGACTTGGGAGAGGGAAAGAATATAGGTTATATGTCAAAATATGTTCAAATTAAAAAAAATGTTTTAGGTAATAAAGTATAATAAAAAGAACACATACACACAAAACAAACAAGAAATTAAATGGCAACAAATACTGGTGAGGTAGGGAAAGAGGAACCCTTATTCACAGTTAGCAAGAGTATAAACTACTGCTGTGGAAATAGTATGAGATTGTCTCAGAAAGATAGGAATAGGACTATTAGATGACCCAACTATACCACTTCTGGGCACATACTCAAAGGACTCAAAATCCTATTACGAAGATACCTGCTCCCCCATGCTAGATCGAATAGCTTGGTTGTGGGACAAGCTTAGATGTCCACCAGCTGCTGACAGACTGGTGAGAATGTGGCCAGATACACGGTGGAGCTTTTTCCCAATGACTTATTGATGCATTCACTTTATGTCTCACTTGTAGACCCCTTCCACATGATGAGAGTCTCTTCATTAATAAACAAAAATTAAAATTTTACGTAATTGAATAAGATGAAACTAGATTTAAAAAAATATACTGGGTGAAGTACCGGAGGCACAGGAAAACATTCTACATGTTCTCTTTCACAGGTGAGTCTGAGTCTTGAGTCTCTAAATGTATATGTTTAACTCACAGGTTTTTTTTGTTTTTTTTTTTGTTTTTTTATAGAGGACCAAGTACAGGAAGATGCCATTGCAGAGAAGTGATGTAAGGGCGGGTGGATGTTAGGTAGAAAGGAGATTCCATGTAGGAAAGATTTGCATAGGAAGAGGACGGGAGGATGAGAGAAAACAGGAGTGGGGAGGAGCAGGAAGTGTTAACCAAAATGAAGGGGCGATGAAAAGGCTACATAGAAACTCACAATCTTGAAACAAAACTTTAAAAAGATGAAGGATAATATCCTACTAGCTGGAAAAAGCTGTTTCTTATTGAATCTATAGTTATTGAATATAACCCCCAGTATCCAGTGAACAGTAATTCCTCATGAGTTTCTGGTCAGAGAGGCCCTACAGCCCTACAGATCCTCAGAACAGTATCAGAACTAGAGAGTGAGATCCTGTTGACAAAGGTGCTTTGTTCCTTGGTGGCATAATATAGCAAAATCAAGCTGGAACTGAGATGGGAGCCTTCTCCATCCTAGGTAGGTTTCATAGTTCCTAAAGAGAAGAAAAGACAGCTTAATCAGCTGAGAACCCGATGAGCTAGGATATTAACAAGACCAATAAGATGTTCCTCTTAACCAAGTGCAGTAGTGGTAGAGTTGTTAGGAGCCAGCCAACTGCTTTCTCTCTTTGGATTTGAAGCCTATTTGATAGAAGGAAGTTTTACCTGATACTCTAAACCCAGTCAAGAGACCACAGCAAGGCCCTTAGAGTCATGACTTTGTCTTCCCTTTTTTTTTTTGGCTGTGTTCCCAGAACATTGTGAGATACTGATTATGAGTAGAACATTCAAGAATAGCTAATTGAACTTTGCACCTAGCGTTGCCATTAAATACAAATATGATCTTAGAGAAGTTTTTTGGTTTTTTTTTTGTTGTTGTTGCTTTTTAAAGAAATGTCCAGTTTCCTCATCTATAGAATGAAAATAATGTAGTCTGTATGCTGTACTCCCAGAAGGAAGTAGGGATAGCTAGATAGGATAATTCACTTAAAGCACTTAATGCTTCCTGACACTATAGAAATTAGAGATTATTGGCCTCAGTATTACTATTATAATTATATCTTACTAATCTTTAAGTAACAATCATCAATTTATATCAAATAAAGAATAACTATTAGATCATTTTTATTGAACTCTACTTTTTTATGGTCTAAAAATAGAAATCTAAAAAATATTCTTCATTCTTCAAGAATATTTCTCCTTTTCAATAAATTTTTCTTAGGGGTGAACATAGCTGCTCTTTGCTACTTTGTGGGTTATTCTTTTTCTTACCCTTTACCCCTCGCCCCCTCAGTTTCACCACCTAACACTAGATAGGAGAAAAACAAGGACAGAGGGGAGAAAGGAATTAGAAAAATCCCTGTATGTACTTTCTTATCTTTTGTTACTTATTTGACCAAGGACTCTAATAAACCACAACCAACCTCCTGAAAGGACCAACAGCCACTGACCCCGCTTCTCGGCACCCTTGCATTTATGTACTCTCTGAGAAGTTCCCAGAATTCCAAACGCCACACAATCACAGAAGCTATCTGCAGCCAACAAACCCAAGTCATAGCTGCTTCAGACACTCTGAATCAGCCTCATAGCCCCACACCTGGGATAAAAACAAAAGCATAGTCTTATAATGTCTTTTTTTTTAAAGGAGCCAAAATTCCAAGATTTTCCCCAAAAGTGAGTTTCTTGGGAAGATACAGTTTATTCAGCTTTTCAACCATAAACACTGATCCCCTGCTTGTATTTTTAAATGAAAATTAAATTCTCAGATTTTAAAAAGAAAGAAAAGTTTACAATTTATATATATAGAACTAAACTATATATATATATACATATATATATATACATATATATATATATATATGCGCGTGTGCGCGCGCGCACACACACACACACACACACAAATATATCTGTGTATGTATATATATATATATATATATATATATATATATATATATAAAATGCTTTAATAGACTCTACCTAGTCTGGTAGGATCACTTTATCTGCTGGGTTCTGGGATGACAGTTTGGGATACCAAAAGAAAATATATATATGGAACAAATACCAAGCAAAAGGCATCTTCACATGTGTGACATGCTTCTCTTGAACATGCTTAGTTTTGAAAATAAATTGAGAAATGCCCCAGGAGAGGCAGCGTGCTAAAGAAACCTGAAGTTCATTTCCATCCTTTCCCTTCCCTTCCCTGTTAATTCAGGAGCCATTCCAGCAATCTACTTTGTAGCAAAGTGACTTCCTTCCTGCACACAGATGACTCACTCACTCCGTGATTCTTCAAACATGACTAAACGCAGCATGTCCACATTCGGCGGAAGAAGTTCCCAGAAGACTTTCCTAGAGACTCATCCTTTAGGAAAAGGATCGCTCCGTGCTAAGAAGAGCTGCAGGAACACTAGAACCCTCCCTTTGTGAGTTGTGAATTCTGATCCAGCAAAGCTTGATCTACACAACCGAGCGCTTTCAATGGCACAGACCCCGACATGGTAATTGCTGCTGGTAGGGACTAGATAGTGACATTTTTCACTCTCAGTGTCCTATGATGCTAAAATGTTGTTTGTTTTTGTGTGTTTGTTTCCAAATCCCTCCTGCGTACCTAAAGGATTTTAGGCTTCACATATTTTTCCCCCTTTTGGTATCCCAAGCTGTCATCCCAGAACCCAGCAGATAAAGTGATCCTACCAGACAAGGTGGAGTCTATTAAAACATTATGTCATCTGAACATACTGAGCCAAAGAAAGATCTTCTCATTTGGTTTTTCCAAAGCGGCTTGTTGAGTCACTCAAGTCACTGTGGCGCTACCTTTGCTTGAGACAATGTTAAGTGAGAAGTTCATCTTGTTCGTGGGAAATTTAGAGATATTTAGGCTATGAGACGCACAAGTCATTCTATGCCAGCAGATTAGATCCTCTTGCTTAAAAAACAAAACAACACAATAGTGTTTTAACTGTTTCTATTAGCACATATCAATTACTCTAAATTTGGCTTACTTATTGTTGTTAATACATGTCTAGAATTTATTGCTATCATATTTTCTCCCATTATCTTCTTTTGTCCCACTCCAGTCACTCCCTTATCTGTCTCAGCTAGTCTCCCTTCTACATTCATATCTTTGTTATTAATGATCCGATGATTACAGCAGTATGGTTGGGGGTTTACTTACAGGAGCATGGTGAACTTCTAGGGACTCCTCCATGGAAGAAAGCACTTCGGAAGACAGGCCGGCAAAGATGCACAGATGAGGTAATAGCAGATGATGTCTATCAGCCTGAAGCTCCCAGAAGGCCAGAAAAGAAGAGCGAGCCTTAAAGAGAAAGGGAATCCACCTAAGTCTCCATTGATGTGATGTTGGGAATTGGTTCTAAGACTTTGAATTAATTGGCAATCTGTGTGTCCAAATGCTGAAGGTCCTTGTTTCCCAATTGGTTTTGATTGATCTTAAAGAGCCAATGGTCAATGGCTGGGCAGAGGGGGCGGGGCACACAATTTTAGATTGTGTGAATCGCCATGGCTCAGGGGAGAAGGACAGGACTTAAGAGCTGCAGGAGAGAAAACCAACCAGCCATGTAAGAATTCAGGTAAGTCTCTGGCTCTCTTCTCTTGCTCTTGCCCCCTCCCCTCTTCCCTCTCTCCCATGTGCTCATGGCGGGCCTTTCTCTCTCTCTCTCTCTCTCTCTCTCTCTCTCTCTCTCTCTCTCTCTCTCTCTCTTCTTTTCTCTTTCTTTCTCTCTCTCTGCCTTTATGTCCTCTATCTCTACTCCCTTAACTCCCCTCCTCATGCCCTAAATAAACTTTATTCTATACTAACAACAACAACAACAAACAACAACAACAAAGAATTCAGGTAGTAGTCACTGGGCCACTTCCCTGATTGGACCTGGGTTAGGAGTCTCAGGAGTACTGGAGGAGAGCGTTTGATAGCAGGGGAAGGTTTAGGAGTGTCCAGCCTTTGAGCTAGTCAGGGCATGTCAAAAATTAACTGTGTGTGTCTTTTATCCACGAATCCAAAGAGCTCCTAGGTGAGTGTGTGCGTGCGGCCTGCCAGGAGCCAAAACTACCAAGTCACAAATACCAGTCAAAGGGATCAGCTTCATTCTAGAAGAAATAATCAAGGGCATGAATAACTCACATCTAGTTCTGGGTTTCCTGGGTACTCAGGCTTCCTGGAAAATAGTTTCATGAGAAGTATTGTATTGGTTACTGAGCAGAGCACCTTCCCAGGCTCCTGGACTTCCTGAAGTCCTTACATCACTCCTACACAATCCAGAAAACCTTGCTTCTGACTAATATTGCTTCAGGAACTTCAGAGAAGATTCATGTCATCATGGAAGGGCATGGTTGTCTCTGGTTAAGATTCTGTGCGGACCCTTGTTAATATGTCCGGCAAGCCCAGAATTCAGAGATATCACCATCTCTAAGAAATGCCTTTCCTTACCTGATAGTCTTCCTATCAGCAGCCAGACCAATCTCAATGAAAGCATCCCATGGGTCTTGTCCAACTAGTGCTGAAATAAGAAACTCGATCCTTGCAAGGCAAGTAAGTAATGGAGATGCTGCCCAGCCCTTCCTTCTCTGGTGACACCTGCTGAGCCCTGTCACACTTCACCAAAGATGGCAGAAAGCACAGGAGCAAAGTGGTTGACATGTCGGTCCTGCCCAGGCTGGTGGAGCTGGTGGAGTTCCAAGATATTGGAACTCAATATCTTGACCCATTCTCTGCAAGCCCTGGGCAACGCTGTCCCAGGAAAAGATCGACAGACCTAGATGAGCATGTACGGGGTGGGTGGGGGATGCTAGAGGTATTGCCCCAGTTCTTGAAGGACCCAAAGGCCTCCATGCTTGACTGAACTCTGAGTAACATGGCTGGTAGGAGGCCACTTCATCCAGCGGTTTGATCTGCCTCCTCTGGTGGTGCTTCTGAAAGTGAACAATTCAAAGTCCAGAAAAACCCTTGGATCCTGGCATTGTTCAGGGGCCCCCTTGGACCAACTGTCACAACTTGTTCATTCAGGAGTCTTGGTACCACTGACGAATTTGTTCCCTCCAAAAGTGAGAACTGTTATCATTGGCTTTTGCATGCTTCTTACAGGCTCCAGGCAGATGATAAATTGTGTGGGAAGGAAAGTCTGCATCTTGTGACGTAAGAGCTCAGTGGTCCTGATGGAACTGAGTCCTGAGAGCCTCACCAGAACCATCATATTCGGTCAGAACATCATTAGGAGACACTTTGGTGAGGGAGGAGATGAACATTTTCTGAGCCCAGGGCCAAGAGTGTGAACGCAGGATGTATTGAACAACAACAACAACAACAACAAAAATACAGACCTGCTCCACACAATAGAAGATTGGCTTCTTTAGTTTTTCATCTGTACAAGTTTTTAAACTAAAACTTAGTGAAATAGTCAACACCTCTCAAACAAAAACAAAAAAGAATATAGCAGCCATGTTAAAACAGAAGTCAGACTCCTCCCCTTCCCTGCCCCTTTTTTAGTCTTCCCTTCTCCGGACCTTTCTTTCCAGGTTCTAAAAGTCCCAACCCCTTAGCTGCTTACTACTGGCACATCAAGGATTTAACCAGGAGTTCTGAACTCCTTAAAATGACTTAAACCTGCTGTCATTCCTGCTGTGAAGCTTTCCCCAATTTTCTACTTCCATCGCTGAAGGCTAAGCATTTCATCACAGAACAAATCAGTGAGGGATCTGAATGTGGAGAGCAGCAGGCTCTCCTCCCAGCTCTCTCCCTGTGCTCCAGCATGAATGGCCCCATTGACTGGCTATGGATTTCAACAGTACCTTGAAGAGAGTCTGATGGAGATAGGAGCACCTTCCTGTGCTGCGATACACCGCATCCGCACCTTCATTCACGGACAATCCCCTGCAGACCGCAGCTGTAGAGATGGAAGTTTGGCACAGTACTTAAGAAGGCCAGGTCAGTCTTACTGACAATCGCATAAGCATTCGTCTTGCAATGGTGCTTTGTGCACTCTGCTTAGCCACTGAATATTTATGATGTGGGTTGTTTAGGAATAAATCGAGTGATAATTATTGAATTTGATTTAGCTCAGTTATCTCCAACTCTGGGAATCAGCCTGAGGTTGTCAGGCTTGGCCGCAAGCGTCTTCTCTCAGTGAGCCATATTGCTTGCCTCTTCGTGTTCTGTAATGCATGGCTTCCTGGTTTTGTCTAGACAATGTGCTCTTTAGCTGTTTTTATTTTGTTAATTTTTACTGTTAGCTTAATCAGTTTAAGAAACACCAGGGGAATTAACATAGCACACTCTGGGTGTGCCTGCGATGGTCTCTTCAGTGACAGATCACAAAGACTCTGATCTAGTGAGGGGATTTATCCCTTCATGTATTCGTAGTATGAAGGCATGATGGGGAGGTATGAAAGACAGGGAGCAACACCTAATTGGAAGGAAGTGTTTCCTCCTTTTTTTTTTTTGAGGCTGGAGGAGATATTTGTTTTACAACAGATAGAGGGCATTTCCAGCCCACGAGTCTTACAGGGGCTTCCACGTTGCCCCTGAGTTGTTACCGGCCTTGATTACTGTGCACTAGTGCTTAATAAAAAACAGGCCTCCGCAGATGTGACAACAGATTTAACACAGTCCCATCCGACCTAAGGAAAATGGACAGGCGGGCCAAGCAATGGTGTGAGGTCTTCTCAGCTTGGTGAATTCATCATGCTGGCTATTGCGGGTGAATATTCAGTCCTTGAGAATTGATCTTACCACTGTTACACACACACACACACACACACACACACACACACACATACACACACACACACACACACACACACACACACACAGCAGTGGCTTTTTCAGCTACAGTGGTGGGTTAAGTGTGAAATCTTGACTGCTTCTGAGCTTAGACTTTGCAGAGGTTGAGAAATGACTCTTTTTTTTTTCAGTCCTCTACTATCATACCATCAAAACTTAGCCTTTGAATTTCAGTTTCCATTTATCCTACTAATCTTATGAAACACCTTCTTTTCTAGTTATAGGAAATTTGGTCTCTGTAGAGGATGGGAACTTTTAGGAAATAACAGTTTAACCATTAACTTTCTTTGTTTACCAGCCAAATTTTCTATTTGATCTACAAGAAACTGTCTCTAAATGTAATATCACTCTGACTTTTTGCAGTACTGTAGCTCCACTTCATGCTGGGTTCTGCTTTTGTGGATCTCTCTCCCCACCTCCTGTTTGTCGCCAGGGTCATTAGTTTCATTACTGAACTGAGAGGTCCCAGCCAGTGACTCCCAAAGACTGTTCTAGTCCAAATAGGGAGGGAACAGTAGAAAAGGAGACTGGTTAGAAATTGCAATTATTATATAAATTGATTTTAAATCCCCCTTAAATAATAATGTATGTGGAAATCTGTGACCATGTTTGTATTCTATGTTAATAGAGGATTTAACACTTCTTTTTTTTTTTAAATTAGATATATTCTTTATTTACATTTCAAATGTTGTCCCCTTTCCTGGTTTCTCCTTCCCCTCCCCAAAAATCCAATAAGCCATCTCCCCTCCCCCTGTTCCCCAATCAACCCTCTTCGGCTTCCCTGTCCTGGTATTCCTCTACATGGAGCCTTTCCAGGACCAAGGGGATTTAATACTTCTAATCAAGACGATTTCTCCTTTTGCTGCTAGGTTGCAATGGCTCTTCTCCCTTTCAGAGTTTGATCACTGGCTTCACTGTTAACAGGGCAGAAATTCCTGGATTTCAACTTTACTCTTGTGCTTGCCCAAGAAGGAACTTACCAATGCTACAAAATAGCAATTGTTCTTGCTACATTAATTCTGAAAAGGAGTCTTCCCTGGCAGAGTAGAGTAATTCCTAATGAGGAGATCAGTGGGGTCACATGGTCCACTGGGAGGTCATTCCCAATGAATAGATTGGTGGAGGCATGCCTTGCTGGTTTGTGTCCCAGGACCACCCACTGAGAAGCCGGCAAAAGGCAGGAGGGCTCTTTGCCACATTCAAAGAATACTCTGTGCACCTGTCCCGCACAGCTGTGATAGCAGCTTAACAGGAGCAAAGCATGCTGGGAGTGAGCTTGTCTCCCAGGAGGTGCAAATGCTCTGCTCTTTCAAGAATACCTCAGCACAGTGACAGACCTACCCGTGATTTCCTGAGCTTCCCTGGAATTCTACCATGCCCTTTGGCTTCCTTGCCCATGGGAAGAATAAATAGTTGATGTCTGAAGGCAGAGAAACTTAAAGTTAAAAACATGGTACGCAGCGTAGCATGACTTGCCCATGAGGGCAACACTGAAATGAATGTGCTCAAGATTACCACCTTCTTTCTGATGGGATTTAAGGCCCGCTCTATAAGACAAGTGCCTAGTTCTGGAATCTGCTCAATAATTTATGGCTGGGGGGTTCACAGGCTTGGGGAGTGGGGTGGGGTGAACCTGCTACAGTCAGTTTGCACTGTCCTCAAAATTTGTATCTTTCTACCTCAAAGAATGCTAGCCCACTCGAGCATGGCTCTGGCTGGCCTTGCCCTTCTCTCCCATCCCCTCTGCCTTGCTAACAACCATTAGATTACACTCCTACATCTAGACACCAAGGTCTGTTCCCTTATTTGGCTACTGGTTCCTCCTAAGGCTGATGATCAGGGGCCAGCCATCTAAATATTGAAGTCCAACAGTCTAAAGCTCCCTTGGGCCCTCCTAACTAACATGCTCATTTAAAAGTAAACACCTCACCCTAACATGGGGTTTCCCAGTTGACCTTATACACTGTCATTTGTTTATGTGCCACATCTATGTCTTCTCTATCCAGAAGCAACCCTTTGCCCCCTATAGACAAATACCCCTTATCCCTCTCCCTTGCCCCTTTTCTCCCCTTCTCCCTCTTCCTCTGTCTCCTGTCTTTGTCCGTCTGTCCTTCCGGGACAAATAAATCTCCTTTGTGTTGAGAACTTGGTCTTGGGAGGCTGAGGTGATGCTTTTCCTTTCAATACCGTATATTAGTGCCGCTTTCAAATCTCATCAGAGAAGTTTCTTCATGCAGCGGTTAATTCAGACGGTGGACGGTGGTTAATTCAGAAACTCACACCTGGTCACAAGCCCAGAGAATAACTATCTCTGAGTGCCCAGCCACAAGTGGGGCATCATACATCATTCCCCAAAGGCTCAGAGACCATTGGCGAAGAGGGGCAGAAATGCTCTGTGAGCAGAGGCCACGGAGGAGCACGGCAAACCGTGCCTTCTAGACAGGACGGGAGAGATAACGCACTTAAGGAACTCATAGCAGCTGTGGCTGCCTGTGCGATGCGTACTCAAGATCAAGCCAGTTCACATCCCAGCAAGGAGGGGAGAGAACCTTGGACGCTCCCACCCTCAGCTGAGGAGCTGTTGGCAGGTGATAGCTTCTAGAGGAGGGAGAGTCTGTTTTCTTAAGGGTGTGGCCAGTAGTAAGTCAACCGTGCTCCAGTGGGGTGGATGACTCCTCACGCAGGAGCCTGTGCAAGCATGAGGATGTGGGTAACACAAAGTAGACTATGAGAGTTTCATATATGATAATAATAATAAAAAGACACAGAACCGGGCAGGACTGGGGAGGTGGGGGTGGGAGAGGGGAGCAGTAAAGATATAAATGCAATAAAAGAACATGGTACACATATGAACTTCGCAAAAACTTAATAAAAATATATTTTAAAAACACAGTGTGTGTGTGCACCATCCTATTATTTAGCAATGAAATCAAATACATTTCAGGTATATACAACCGTGAGCAAAATACAAAACCATAAGGTCGAGGGAAAAAATGCGCAAAACCATTAGTTATCTTGATTTAATGTTCACAGGCATTTTTAAAAACTTAACAAAGTAAGAAATAAAAGACATGGATGGCTATTGTAAAGTCATAATAGTTATTGAGCCCAGGGGAGGGGAGGGGAGGCGAGGCTGGAGGGAGTCATGGGAAAGTGACTCTACCTGGTAACGAGATTTCATCTCCCAGCTTGCGTGGAAGGAACATGCATGAGCGTTCGCCTCTGTCCTGTGCTATTCTCTAAAGGTTGCAAGTGGGTTCTGTTTTGCGCTACACGAAAAAGTCCAACCATAATTAACAGAACACATCCATTTCTTTTAAAATACCAAATCGTTTGTGAACTGGCATGTGGGAGATGTTCATGACATCATCAAAAGGAGTACTGACCTTTGGCAAGGAGAGGAGAAACCTCGTTTAGAGATGTTGGCAGTAGATTAGTCAACACTCTCAGAAATCAGAGCTTTATTATTATTATTATTTTTAATTCCAGGAGGGCTTGCATAAACCAAATGACACATTTTTATACCATAATTATTTCAGCGTTTTAGATATCTTTTCCGAACGTGCCATCTTTCTTGATGCCATATCAAATAAAAGAGTAGTTGGAGTATCTGCCGATCTCGTTGATACTGGCGACGTACAGAAGCGCGTATTAAAGGCAAGTTGGGACGAAGATTCTCCTGGCAGCTATACTCAGACTAGGTTCCCAAATTCCATTTGAAAACACTTGAGCCCTTGAGAGGACTTTTTTTACACTATTGTGTACTGGAGCTGTCAGGGGCTTATCATTAGACACCTGGGCAGCTAGCACCCTTGCGCTGTGCGATTCCCTGAGCCTGGGGGTTGACAGAGCTAAGGAAGGTGAACCTACGCACACCAGACCCACTAAGAACAGGAGCATGCGCACTTTTCTGGTTGATGCGCTCGCTTCCAGCTCAATGCTCTGAGCCTTGGCACCCCTGAAACGGATGATGAGCATTACACTGAGGTTTTGTATTGCCTGTGCCTTCAACTGTTAGGTAAAGACTTGATTACGGGGCTTGAGAGAAGAAAAAAAATTGTAATTAACCATTTAAAGTAAACGTGCCCGTTGTAAATACTGGGCAGTTCTAACTCCAACAGAAACGGCTACAATGAGTTCTGTTGTGGATCGTTCAGATTTTATCTGTGCTTCTGCGACCCACACACAGTTTTTCCCTCCCTCATTATGACATCATCTGCATCGCTCTCCCAAAACCTTTTTTTTTTCTTTCCTTTAGTAGACAGCTTTCCAAACCAGCAGTAAAGATTAAAGTAGACGCGGACCACAGTTTGGAAGGACTACATTATGGAAGTGGATGTTTAGTCTCCGCGCTCTGCAGAGAAATTCAGATCCTCCAGCACACCGGTGTAGCTTCCCTCCCACGGGTTCCTCTCTGTCTACTACTTTCTTGTAGCTACTTGGATTCTTGCCTAGAGACCCCTGGTTTTTGAACCCGGACTCGCCATTAGGATCCCTTGGGAGTTCTTAACAAATTGTTTCTGGATGGGTCAGCTTAGATGACCTCAGTTGAGTTTTGCAGGTGGACTTTTGTTGGTTTGTCTTTGAGATAATGGCCTGCTCTGTAGCTCGCAATCCTCCTGCCTTAGCCTTTTGGGTAGCGGGTTTGCAAATGTGTGCTGTCCACCCTCGTTATCAGCAACATCCCCCCCCCCCAGGGAAATGCATCTCAAAAAGCAACAGGAGCAAGATGTTTAAACCGGATTTCTAGTTGTTGAAATGTGACAGATACCTTGATGTCTACTGCGTGGTTCCTGGACTGACAAGTAATAGGCCTTAGAGTCAGAAAGCTCACTCTCTGTCCACTGGTCTTCCCTTTCTGATTCCACTCCACTTTGCTCTCAACAATTGCTCTTTATTTTCATTTTTTTTTTCCAGGAGTACTGGGTATCCACCCTCCTGTGTCATTAGCATAAATAATCAGCAAGATAGGACCTGCGGTGCTAAGCCACACCTAAGGTTGTGTTGTGAGCAACCTCTTGAAGTGGTGGCAACCTAAACGTTTTCATGCTTCTTGCCGCAATGCCATGCCCTCCGTCTTTAAGAATTTCATAACAAGTAAATCCAATACATGTAACTGGGGAGTGCTTCCCTGTGGTTAGCGCCTGACCTGAAAGTCACCCTTTCCCCTATCTATTGAAGTGAAGAATGGCTAATGTACATGACTTGGCATGCCCTGGGATGGGTGCTAACTACAGGATGGTTTTTCAAATTAATAACAACAACAACAAAAAACCCCAATTGTTCTGCCCTCTTAAGAACCGAGCAGGGGGAAAATCAAAGGCATTATTCAGCTGTAACTTGCCAACACAAAGGAATAATCCCTCCTTATGCCTTAGCTAAAGCAGAATAGTTGGTGACGTGACTTAAGGGCCACCAAACTGCAGGAGAACGTGATGATGGTATTTCATTAATTCTGATATTGTTGAGAAAGGAAAAACATGCACATCAAAGAAAGGAATAAATGAAGTATTCCCATTCATACAGCAGAGGTTCCCAGGGCGCCGTGAGGTGTTGGGAAAGGCCCTATCATGGGCTTCCTTGGGCCCAGCTAAAAGGCCAGGGGGTGGGCTATGCACTTGTGTCTCCTAGTAATGTCAGAAACTACAACCATAAAAGCTCACCAACATGACTGCCTGATCATGAGCTGAACAATAATGATGCTATCAGATGTGTTAACATGGCTGTCAGAAGATCATAAGGCCTCAGCCGTACACAACTTGAGGCCAGTGAGAAACCTGAGTGGGAAAAATAGTCCTCCCCAAGGGAGAAGCCCAGCAATTGGTTTTCCAAAACCAAATGATAAGCCCTGAAAATATACATATAAGTAACATCATATAGACTTAGATGATTATAATTAGGAATACATATGTATAGACTTGTACACATATGCAAAAATACAATTAATCTAAAAAGAGGGTATGAATTTGAAAGAGTGTAAAGACCATATATGAGGGATTTACAGGTAGGCAAGGGGCGAGAATTATATAATTATATCATAATCTCAAAAATAAAAGAAAAAGGGACCTGAAAGATGGCTCAGTGGTTAAGAGCACTAGCACAGACTGCTTTTCCAGAGGTCCTGAGTTCAATTCCCAGCTGCCACATGGCAGCTCACAATGTCTGTCACTTGAGTTCCAGAGGATCCGACATCCTCACACAGACATACATGCAGGCAAAGCCAATACACATGAAAATACATTTAAAAAATTAAAACAACAAGAAATTCTGTTTTGTAGTGTGTTTCATCACAACCTTCACTGATTCCAAATTTCTTTTACCTTTTTAATTTTTTCTTCCTTCCTTCCTTCCTTCCTTCCTTCCTTTCTTTCTTTCTTTCTTTCTTAATATCTGGGTTTTGGATGGCACAATCAGTGGAGTAATCTGCTTCTTATCTAATTGCAATGTTGTTTCTTATCAGAAGTTTTCAGTTGTTGCATCATCCTGGGATTGGTGATTGGGCGCCGTCAACCTGTCCAGTGCGAACAGCCTCTGTTCTGTGTGCCTTGAAAGATGGCAGAATAGCTGACGGGAGGGCTTCCACACTTGTCTGACGGAGCCAACACTTAACCTTATGCGTTTTCCTCAGTTCATGTAGGTGGCACCCAGAATAGATCCAACTGGTCATAATCTATTTTGAAAACGTTCTTAACATATCTACTATTGCTTTCATTTATAACGTTTTGCCTCACACCAAATATATCAAATACATTCTCTCGGCGGCTGGAGAGATGGCTCAGCGGTTAAGAGCACTGACTGCTCTTCCAGAGGTCCTGAGTTCAATTCTCAGTGATCACATGGTGGCTCACAACCATCTGCAGTGGAATCTGATGCCCTCTTCTGGTGTGTCTGAAGATAGAGACAGTGTACATATATACGATAAATAAATAAATAAATATTTACATATTTAAATATTTAAAAAATACATTTTCTCTGACCTCCATGACAAACTGGTTTAGATGTAGCTTTGAGACAAGGCATACTTGCTCTTAGCACTTAGGGCCATGACACACCACCAACTGTTAACTCTATAGACACATGAAATGAACATAGCCTAAATACAACTCTAAAGCACAACTACAGGATCTCTCGGCAGGGCTCTACACGTCAGTCAGCCTCTCTTGGTCCTGATAATAAAGCTGCTCTTTCAATTCCACCCTAAGCTGAACACAGGAAACCACATTTTGGAAATGTGCACATATATACACACGCAGATATACATGTATCCAATTTGTTTTAATCTATAAACTATATGTATATGTACACACACACACACACACACACACACACACACACACAGAGTTTGCTTAAAGTCTAAGTTCAAATGTAGGTGAACAAGACCAGGCTCCTGATTCAGGCTGTCAGCTCCTGTGATGAACAGCCTGCTTCTATACGGATATTCAGTACATATGAATCAGTGAATAAGTACACAAGCGAATGCGTATGCTCCAAGTCCCTCCCATGCAGAGATAATCCTATTCATGCAATGTGTTCAGGAAACCTGCTTTTTGCTTCTGAGATATTTCCTTGACTGTCCCCTAACAGCAGCTAACCTCATGCCTGTCTCAAGCAAAACCAGTTCTTTCCCAATATGGCTGAAGACTATGCAAGGACCTAAGAAGAGAGTCTCTGTCTCTGTCTCTGTCTCTGTCTCTGTCTCTGTCTCTGTCTCTGTCTCTCTCTCTCTCTCTCTCTCTCTGTGTGTGTGTGTGTGTGTGTGTGTGTGTGTATAAGGTTGTCATGTACCAACAGACAACAGACTAACAGACTATTAAATCTTTATTAGGAGCTGGGATCAGACTACCACTGGCCATTTCAAGGGGAGAGGCCTCTCACAGATAGTGTATCTCAGTAAGACATACTAGACATATAGAAGGCAGCATCACAGCTAACGTGAATGCGGCTCCAGAGGCGGCTGGACCCTTCCCAGCCCCACCCACCCTCTGTGGATCTCTGTGAGCAGGGCTGATCGCTCAGCAGCCACAGTCCCTCCCACAGCTTGGTTCTGGGGCTTTGCGAAGGCTCTGTGGCTTCTCACGTTTTTTTTCTTTCTCTCTGCAGGGATGAATGCCCCTGACATTCAGTCGTTAGTCATGCTTGAAGTATCAGCAGATGTATTGTTTGTCCTGAAACTTGAAGCCTGCCCGAGATGGCTCAGTTGCAACAGGGTGCTTTCTGTGCACGGCCGGCCTGCACACACTCAAGAGCAGCTTCTAAGGCAAAGTGTTTTAAATGCACAGAGCCTTCACCTCTACCCCCAGAACGCAGCCCAAGGTCACACTCAGAAGTGCGCTTCCACTAATCTCTGGCTATTCATCATATCAAAAGACTGTGAACAGCATTAAGGCTAACACAAAGATTGCTCACATCTGTGACGAACTGCTGTGTTAAACTGCTGGGTTGACTGCAAGTCCAGCTTAACAGGCTTTTACATGTATTATTATTATTGTTGTTGTTGTTATTTCCAAGTGTCTTAGTTGACTTTGCATTGTCACAACAAGAACACTGTAGACTCACTTCTTGGAGTTTGGAAGATTGGGAAGTCTAAGGTTGACTGATAGAGATCTGGGGAAGGTCTTACTGAATCATAGGATGGTGGAAGGTAAGGGCCAGAGAGGGAGACAACGTGAGGGGTCAGGGCGCTGGAACAGCTTTTTTTTTTTTTTTTTTTTTTTTTTTTTTTTTGGTTTTTTGAGACAGGGTTTCTCTGTGTAGTCCTGGCTGTCCTGGAGCTCACTCTGTAGACCAGGCTGGCCTCGAACTCAGAGATCGGCCTGCCTCTGCCTCCCAAGTGCTGGGATTAAAGGCGTGCGCCACCATCGCCCGGCACTGGAACAGCTTTTAATAGCGGCTGCTCTGATAACTGACCAGATCATAAAACAATGACATTAATCTGTTCATTAAGTCAGAGCCCTCGGAAGCCAATTAGCTCTTACCAGTATCCCCCCCAACATGCCTCATAAACATTATAAATAATACTTAATCTTTTCCCATGTATAATTTTGTTTATTAAATATTTTCAGGGGTAATACAAAAGGAAGTGGAATTCTTAGTGTATCTCACAGACATTTGATTTTTGCATATTTACGGATCTTATGCTCCCAACCATTCAACCATCCATTAGAAATCTCCTACCTCTGATCCTATTTGCCCACTAATGCTTGCCTGTCTTACAAATACAATATGAGAATCCTGTTGCCATCTCTTACCCCAGCAAGAATGACTAAAATCAAGAAGACAACTGACAACAAACGCAGGTGGAGAAAACGGAGCCCTCATTCAGTGCTGGTGGGGATACAATTGGTACAGGCCTCTCTGGAAATCAGTATGGAGAATCATCAAAAAATGAAACCAAATCTCCCATACCACCCAGCTATTAACACGCCTTGGCATAGGTCCAAAGGGCTCAGCATCTTACTCTATGGATATTCTCTCAGCCATACTCATTGCTGCCCTATTTGTAATAGCCAGGAAATGGAGACAACCGCAATACCTCTCTCAGCACATGAATGGATAATGAAAATGTGGTTACAGATATACTATGGAATACTCTTCAGCTGTAAAGAAAAATAAAGTCATGAAACATGCAGGTAAATGAACAGGCCCAAGGAAAGGTTCTCTTGAGTGAACTAGCTTAGACATAGGAAGACAAACACCGTTTCCCCCAATCTGATGTTCCTCGCTCCAAATCCACACATGGAAGGATATCACAAGGAAAACCCAGGAAAGTATAAAGGGACCATGGGGGGCTTGAAAGAAGAAGAATAACAGGATGCAGATAAAATAAACTGGGAAATAGGGACATCAATAGGGGAAGGGGGAGGGAGGTCAGTCCAGAAGAAGTGGGGTCAAGGGACAAATAGCAACAAGGTTGCTTGGTAAAGTGTTAAATAATCTTGTTTTATATGTACTAAATATAAGTATATAGATTATATATGTACTAAATATAAGTATATAGATTACTAAATATAAATATATGAATATATGGAAATTAAACCACTTGAACTGACGATGCTCCCATAAAAGCCATACACTAACGAAAACCCCAGCATCTCCTTTCTAATACTTGATTCTGGGATTCCAAATGACTCACAAAAAGATAGAGACTGCCGATGCAGACCTTGGTTGCCTTTCCGTCAAGGGCGGCCCCCAATTTTAGTTAGGGTTTCTATTGCTGTGAAGAGACAACATGACTTTGGCAACTTGTATAAAGGAACCAGTTGGGACTGGTTTACAGTTTTAGAGGTTTAGTCTATTATCATCATGGCAGGAAGCATGGGAGCACACAGGCAGACGTGACACTGAAGAAGGAGCTGAGAGTTCTATGTCTTGGTGTAAGAGGCAGCAGGAACTGATGGTGTGCTTCTGGACCCTCAAAGCCCACTCCCTAGAGACACACTTCCTACAAGGAAACCACTCTGACAAGCAAAGGACTCTGAGGAGTCCTCCTAAGAGTGCTACTCCCTGGGAGCCTCTGGGGGGCATTTTATTCAAACCGTCACAGCCCCTGTTGCTGAAGACACAGCACATTTAGGACACAACATTCGAATGGTCCAAACTAGATCTACCGACTGCGTCCCTTTTGTAGTCTGGCTTCTATGTTTACAGAAAATACTATGCAAGCTGCCAGGAGATGGAAGTAATTAAATAGTCCTGCCCAGCTGCAACTTGTGAACCATAGCATGGAAGATGAGCATAAAGGTGCAATACAGAGCACTTGAAAATCAATGGCAACCCAACAGCTATCTAACCGGACTTAAGACAACTCAACAGGAGATAAGTTATGCCTGGTTCTGGAAATCTGACCAGCTCCCAAGGGCTAGTGACATCATGAGCCCTCAAAAATAAACCTGCAACTTTGCTAGAATAGTATAATTCTTAACTATTATACATCTTATCTTTATACTCACAAAGAAGTACAGCTACCATCCTTCCTCAATGAAGCCTCTTTCTACATCAAATGGAGACCCTCACAGAAAACCATACTGAACACAATACAGAGATCACAAGATCAGGGGAGTCAAGGCTCAATGAATTCATACATCTCTGTATCTATGGCTTAGGGAGCATCACAGCAGAGGGGGTTGGAAAGATGGTAAGAGCCAGAACACCAGGAAGTCTGCTGTTAAACAGTCTCTCCTAGAAATGGCTGCATAAACATGACTGGAATATTAACATGGAAGGTGATACATATATCTTGGGGCCCCAAGTTTACAAAAAGAATTGCAGGGAACTAGTGACTGTTGGGAGAAGAATTAGCTTCTCCCAGGGATGAAACCTTGTATTGGTTGTCCAGTCCAGAGTGTTTAGTCTTGATATATGTATATACCAAATACACTTCACCCACCCAAATGGACTTAACAGATTGTATTTATATGAACTTGTGTATGCATACACATACAAATACACATGCATACTTACATACACACATACACATATATGTATATATATCATATATATATATAGTATATATGTATATATATCAGAAAGTTAGTGCATGGACCCCTTTTTCATTATTATCCTTTAACAGGGAAAAGCCTTAAAACTGCTCTCATCCCTTTTTGTTGAACTCACTTTTGTATATAACATAAAAGCAGATGCTAATGCCAGCACATAGAAATCAATAAATAATTCTTAATGAAAGAACAGTGAGTGAGGAGAGTTTGTAGCTATAAAAAACAGAGTGGAAAGGTGTCTTCTTGTGGCAGAGGGAAGTCTTCCCTGGCTGGGCAGACTACACTCATACGGCAGCAAGATCTACTTGGTGAAGTCTGTTGAACATGCGAGTTGTAAAAGCCATAACGAGAGACAAAATTTCCAGCAACTAAAATACTATACAGATCAGCATTCTTTTAACAGTTTACATTCTGGATGATTTAATATATGTGTGTTTGTCTGTGTATGTAGTTTTAATTTTTTCAATAGCCAGAAATAGAGGTTTGAATTTTTTAATTCTAAAAGATGAAATAACAGTGTGTAGGATTTTTATGTTTTGTTTATAATATGTTTAGTGGGAGTGCATTTTTTATACCAGTGCCTGTATTAAATACTGTTTTATTGCTGTGGTGAAACTCCATGACCAAGGAAACTTATAAAAGGGAACGTCTGATTAGGTGCTCGTTTACAGTTTTAGAGAGTGGGCCCACTACGATCCTGGTGGGAACCGTGGCAGCAGACCAGCAGGCATGGTGTTGGAGCAGTAGCTCAAAGTTCACATCTGATCCACAAGTTGGGGGCAGAGGGAACAGGGACTGGGTGTGGCATGAGCTTTCGAAACCTCAAAGTTCACCCTCTTGTGACACAGTCCTCTCCACTAAAGCCATACCTCCTCCATCAAAGTCACACCTCCTAATCCTTCCCAAACAGTTCCACCAACTGGGGACTGAATGTTCAAACATATGAGCCTATGGGGGGGGGCGTGTCATTCTCTTTCAAACTGCTACAGTGCCCAACAAATCATACTAGTAAATAATAGGCTAATGTTTATGTTTCACTCATCATTAGCATTTGAGTTTGGGGCTAGAGAGATGGCTCAGCAGTTGAGGCTATGCACAGTTCTTGCAGAGGACCAGTCTGGGTTCTAGCACCCTGGTTGGATGGCTCACAACCAACTTTAGTTCCAGGAGATCTGATAATGTTTTCTGGCCTAAGCAAGCATACACAGAGACACACATGCATGTACATAGTTAAAAATAAAAATACAATCTTCTTATAAAGAGTTAAGTTTTTATTATCTACCTAGACTATTGCTTCAATCAGCAAGGAATTTGAATTTTGATGCTACTTAGAAACAGACATGTTTCTATTTTACCATTGCCATAGAATAGAAGAATCACATGTGCCATGTAACTTTTAAACCAAGTCAGCTTAGTGTAATATTTGAGTATGTGATGTGCAAGGGATACTAAAGCATGCACAGACAACTCTGACTTAAAATACATCTTAAAATGAAAGTCTATTTTTAAGGTCTATTTACTGGGGAAAGGAGCATTTGAAAATTGCCTTCAACAAATTTCTTGGAAATAGTTGCCAAACTTATAAAATCTGAGTAAGTAGGGAGCCAGAAAGGGAAAAAAAAATGTGATGAAATAAAAGATAAAAGCTGCTCCGGTCAAGTCGGAGCAAGTGTTGTGATGTCAGACACCTTGGGGACTGACCCTTAAGTCTACTGCTTGATTTCTTTCTTGGTCTCTTTATTCCTCAGTGATTTTATTTTTATTGTTAATGAATAAAACATAGACTGTACAGGAGTTTCAGCATCAAATGAAAAGGGTTTTGCACAGTGCATGTAATAACTTATCAGTTTGAAGAAGCCGTCTAAAGGAATGAGCAAACATCATGGCCTGGATAGGACAGCCTTTCCTACAATGGGCTCACCAAGTCTCACATCGTTAGCTATCAATGTCCAACTAAGAGTAGGGCGGAGGAGGGATTGTATGTATTTGTTCAAAATGCCTTTGTCACTATGACTATTGGCTTAGTTTTGACAGGCACTGGAATGCAATAAAGGTTGTGCCACCCTGCTGACTGTGGTGTGAAGGAAACCTCAACCCCCACACCCCACCCCCACATACCCCCAGAGTAAAACAGTAATGAGAAAGGCACTGTGAGTGACTTGTTAGATGAAGTCACGTCTTTCCATACCTGTGTAGCAGCTCCCCAGCCCAGATGTGGGAATACCTTCCAGCTACAAGCAAAGTTAGTATGCTACTTTAAATAATCTATCAATTAAAAATAAGCCTGCACAGGACAGGCAGTTTAGAGATAAGGACCTTTGATTCATGCCCTCATCTAGAAGCCAAAAATATCCTCGGTTCTGTTGTGACTGGAAGCCAGAAAAGCCAAAAGTGTTTGTTTGAAGCTCTGATCACAGATCTGGTTGCTAACTGCTTCCAGGTTTTCCTCTTCGGCCTGAGGGGAGGAGGTGAGAAGAGAGAAGTGAAACTGGTAACACAAGGCAGGGACCTCAAAGCAGCAGATGAGAATGTTCATGTAGGAGTCCAGGAATGTCTGGAGAAGGTTCTAGTCTTTGTGTCTTTCTTGTCTTCTAAAGATATACTCCTACTTAGAGGCTACACATGGCCACGTGACTGAAACCAAGACGAGGCTCCTGGGTGTCCTGCATTTGCACATTCAGAATGATCAGTTCAATCCTCCTCCAATACTTTGCCACGGTTTCTGGAACCAATCCTATAAAATCCCCCAGATTAGCAGCGCCGTGCTGTCCTGTTTTCTGGGACTCTTCCTGCTAGAAGAGAGCTCTGTTCACTAGCTATGCCTCTTAAGATACCAAAGGAGGGCAAATGCGCAAACTTATGGTGCTTTGCAAAACTGATCTTGGGGACTGAGAGATAAGTAAGAGAATTTGCTGCACAGTCATGAGGACCCATGTTTGGATCCCAGCACCCACTTAAAAAAAAGCACCTGGAGAGACCTAACCTCACAACTGAAACCTCAGTAGCAAGAATGGGTTTGGAGACAGGAGGATCACTGCGGTTTGCTGACTGCCAGCTTAGTTCCAAATTTAACAAAAGACCCCCATCGAAAGGTAATAATAGGTGGATCGTAAGATACTGGACATAATCGTCTAGCCTCTGCCTCTGCGCACGTCTATACAGACATCATACCTACTACCCCAACCCCTTTTCCCCCCATACTAAATAAATAAATCAAACCTCAGAAGACAGTTTTCTACCATGGATATCTGGGACTGGGATGCGATCCAAGAACAGCTACAGGTGAATTTGCTTTTCTGTTTCCATTATTAGGTCTTTAATCCTACTTCACAAGTAGGAACACCACCAAGGAACTACATCTCTAAGACATAGCTGAGCCTGAATGAAATGAGTTTTTGCAAACCTGAGACAATTTCCTAAAATTATTGGGGTGGATTAACCGTAGGTATTTTTGATACAATTTGTATTCTCTGGACTCAATGCCGTCTCATCTTCTCAGACGCATTCTCTGAAGGACCACTACCCACATATGCATTTTTATGCAGGGCAAACATTCTCCTTCCTATGTACAGCTTTAAGGCAGCCACTTCTAGGATACTGACAAAGAATATAGGTGATTCTCCTTCTGCTTCACTTTTATGTCAATCATACAACTTTTTTTTTAAACCACATGCAATTTGAAAAAAAAGCTTTGCGAGTACAATTTCATGTTTTGAGTTTTGAGAGTTATTATTGTGTTTAGGTTGATTTCTGTAATCAAAAATCAAAGACAGGGAGGAGCAATTTTAAAGAATTATGCAAATATTTTAGAGACACCAATTGCTGAAGTTTGGTCCTAAATTCCAATGTTCTACTCACTAAGTGATAATATGACTTCAGGTCTGATATTTTTACTGTATAAGGTATTTTGAGCATAATTTACATAGTAAAGAAATATTAGCTCATTGTGATCTTTCATGAAGAATCTATAATTAAGTGTGCAGGAAGATTCTCTGAGTTGGTAAAGGATGCATCCCACTATAAACCTTAGTATATTAGACCTCCTGTGTTCATACACAGCAATAATTTGTTGGGTTTATAATTCTTTCTCAAATAGAAGTTAGAAAAACCCTGCCATATTTTATTTATTTTTGTTTATTATATGTAAGTACACTGTAGTTATCTTCAGACACACTACAAGAGGGCATCAGATCTCATTACAGATGGTTGTGAGTCACCACGTGGTTGCTAGGATTTGAACTCAGGACCTCTGGAAGAGCAGTCAGTGCTCTTAACATCTGAGCCATTTCTCTAGCCCCAACACTGCCATATTTAACACAAACTCCATATTGCAAAGTTTCTTCCATGATGAAGAATATAAAACATACAAAATCTTCAGAACCCATGAAGAACTGAACATTTAATGGCCATGATGTTGAACACTGTTAAAGGTGTTTATTAGCCACTTCTATATTTCTTCTTTTGAGAATTCTCTTCTCGTTATATATTCCATTTTTACTAGTTATTTGTTCTCTTGAAGTTATATTTCTGTTCTTTGTATAGTCTAGATATTAATCCTCTGACGGTTGTATAGGTAGCAGATATTTTTCTCCCATCCCATAGACTGCTTTTTCATTTAATTTACTATTGCCTTCACTGTACAGACACTTTTTAATTTCATGAGATCTCATCTGTCAGTTGTTGTCTTATTTCCCGAGCAACTGGAGTCCTATTTAGTCTTTCCTTATGTCTATAAGCTGTAGTGTGTTCCCTGCTTTTTCCTCTGGCAGTTTTGGAGTTTATGATTTTTATTTTTATTTTTTTAATTTTTTAATTATTTTATTTTATTTTATTTTGTTTGTTTGTTTTTGTTTTTCGAGACAGGGTTTTTCTGTGTGGTCCTGGCTGTCCTGGAACTCACTCTGTAGACCAGGCTGGCCTCGAACTCAGAAATCCACCTGCCTCTGCTTCCCAAGTGCTGGGATTATAGGCGTGCGCCACCACGCCCGGCTGAGTTTATGATTTTTAAATGAGGCATTTTTTTTCATTCAGAGTTGATTTTTGTGCAGGGTGAGAACTAAATGCCTACTTTCATTCTTCTACATGTGGACGCCCAGTTTCCCCTACGCCATTTGTCGAAGATGCTCTCTTTGTTTCCGTGAGTATTTTTGGCATCTTTATCAAAAATCCGTTGGTCGTGTCTGCATCAGTCTGAATCTGGGTCTTCTATTCCGTACCAGTGATCTACGCATCTGTTCCCACTAGTACCTTGGTCCTTGCGATGGTTACCTTTGGTTGTCGACTTAACACAACCTAAAGTCAGGCCACATGGCCCTCCTAGTCCCTTCCTGAGAAACATGCAAAGGACGCTGCTTCAAAGATACTTCTTACCCATGTTCGTCGCCGTCCTATTCCCAATAGATGGGAAATGGATCAAGCCTAAATGACCATGGACCAATGCAGGGACAATGAAAATGGGAGTACATACACTCAATGGAACTTTATCCAAAATTTTTTTAAAAAAATGAATGTTTCAGGTAAGTGAATGGAATTAGAAAAAGTATATTGAGCAGTGTAACCCAGGCCCAGAAAAAAAAAAAGTGCTTCTTTCTCTCCTAGCCTCAAATACCTAACACTGGGTGTAGAGGGAACTGGAGAAGGCCCTTAAGAAACGGGAATGTAGCAGAATGTAGAGAATATGAAAATAGAAAGGAGGATCCTGAGAGTCTGAGGGTGACTTTTTTTTTTCCGAGACAGGGTTTCTCTGTGTAGTCCTGGCTGTCCTGAAACTCACTCTGTAGACCAGGCTGGCCTTGAACTCAGAAATCTGCCTGCCTCTGCCTCCCAAGTGCTGGGTGGGATTAAAGGCGTGCGCCACCACCACCACCACCCGGCAAAGGGTGAAGAATTTTAAGCAAGGGTAAGGGGGAGGGCAGAGGAGATAGATGGGGGGAGGGTTAGCTAAAGCAAAGACAACCTGGAAAATCTACGTGGAAAGCTCATATCAAAAATTTAAAAAAAATAATTTATTATTTTAAAATAATTTTAAGGGAGATACTGCGCATGGCTGGAAAACTCTAACTCACCCAGAAACCCTGGGTTATTAAACAGACTCATCTACATGTATGTGCTGGCTAGTTCTATGTCAACTTGATAAAATCTATAGTAATCTGAGAGGAGGGAGCCTCAGCTGAGACAAATGCCTTCGTAAGATCTGGCTATAAGCAAGCCCGAGGATATTTTCTTAATTAGTGATTAATGGAGGAGGGCCTGTCCATTGTGAGTGGTGTTACAGGCTGAGCGGGCCCGGAGGAGCAAGCTGGTAAGCAGCACTCCTCCCTCTGTGGCCTCTGCATCACGGCTGCCTGTAGGTTCCCACCCTGCTGAGTTCCTGCCTCGGCTTCCGTCAATGGACTATGACTTGGAACAAGTAGGCCAAATGCACCCTTTCCTTCTCAAGCTGCTTTTGGTCGTGGCTTCTCACCATTTGATGCAGTTTCCTCCTAGAAATAGATAAGACTCCGTTGTTGCTGAAGAGACCATTAAACAAGCTAGAATGGAACTGGAAAGCTGCCTCCCTGCTGGCAAACCTGCGTAGTGCTGGAGGATGCTACACGGGGTACTGGAAGAAAGACATCGGTGGTCCTGCTCGACTGTGAATTCTATGAACTTCAATAGAAACCTGCCGGGCAAGACGTGCCCGCTTGTGAGATAGTTAACCGGCTGTAATAGTTAAGTTTCTATTGCTGGGACAAACATCACAGGGAAAGTCAAAGCTGGGACTCAGGGCAAGAACCTAGAGGCAGAGGCTGAGGGGGACTACTGCTTACTGGCTCACTTCCCGGGCTTGCTCGGTTGGTTTGCCGGTTTGCTTTCTTATATACTCCATGACCACCTTCCCAGAGGTGGCCCACCGCCCCCCCACAATGGCTGGGTCCTCCCTTATCAATCATTAATCAAGAAAAGCCCTGAAGAGTTGCCCCCAAGCCTGATTTGTGGAGGCATTTATTTTTAAAGATGTATTTATTTATTTTATGTATATGAGTACCCGGTAGCTGTGCAGATGGTTGTGAGCATGCATGTGGTTGCTGGGAATTAAATTTAGGACCTCTGCCCATTCTAGTCAGTCCGCTCGCTTGGGTCACCCGGCTCGCTCAGTCCCGGCTCGCTCAAGCCCAAAGATTTCCTTATTATTATAAATAAGTACACTGTAGCTCTCTTCAGACACACTGGTGTCAGATTTCATTTCGGATGGTTGTGAGCCACCATGTAGTGGACCTTCGGAAGAGCAGTCAGTGCTCTTAACCTCTGAGCCATCGCTCCAGCCCTTGTGGGGACATTTTTGTCTTCTTTTTCTCAGACGGCTCTAGTTTGCGTCAAATTGACAAAAAGTAAAACAACAAAAACCTAACCAGGACAAAAATTGTTCTTGGATTGGATTTTAGGATCCTGCCTCACAAGCATGATTTGGTCAAACTGGTCAAAAGCCCACCATGTCAGGGGAAATTGTAGGCTCCGGTGAGGAACTTCATGTTGTTATTTAGCTGAGTTCACAACTTCAGGCTGCCCTATACTAATATATTTATTATTATTATTATTATTATTATTATTATTATTATTAGGGGCGCAGGGTTTCTCTTGCTTTATGGCATGGAACTCACGCTGTAGACCAGGCCAACCTTGAACTCAGAGATCTACCTGTCTTTGTCAGCAAAGTGCTGGGATTAAAGGCCTGCGCTACCATGCCTGTCCTGTATACCCGTAGACTCTCATCCTTAATCAGAGGAGCTCTCCCTTCCAGGAAACGGTGGGAATGTGGGAACTTGTGGTTGCACAAGGCATTAAGAATGAGTGACAGATGAGTGTACAGCCCCGAAGAAGACATTGATGCCAATCCCTCTGAGGCTTGGGGTAACATTGCAAAAGAAGGGACAGAAAGAAAGGGGCTAAAAAGCAGGGAGATAGGCCGCAGGGCTGGGCAACGCCGTCTACTGGACAGGGCGCAGCCGTTATTGCAGTCACCGCACGTCTGTGGATGTCTGAATACCGGACGGGACTGCAAAGGAGCAGGCCTGAGAACTGGCGGGCACAGGGGAGCATGCGCTCAAGGCGTCCTACGCTCCACTGTTTGCAACTGATAGGCCTAGAGGGCCGGGCGATCATCATCGTTGCTTTATTTGTGTACTCGCTGATGACCTCATCAGTCCCCAGGGTACGCGTCCTATCCAGGGGTGACACAGATGGCCCTAGTTAAACTAAAATCATCACAAAGCAAAACCAAAAGGCATAAACATGAGAAAGGGACTGGAGGAGATAAGGTTAATTGATAGGGATGAGAGAGAGATAGGAGGGTGTAGGGGAGAAAGTAATTAAAATTCCATATATATGTATATATGTGTATGTGCATATATATATATATGTATGTATATATGTATATATGTCCAAAATAATAAAAAATTTAAATAAAGAGAGACCACTAGAAAAGTAAAGCAAATTACTTTTTTTCCATTTAATTACACAGGATAAGATGTGCATTCAAAAGTAATTATATGGTATGTTTTAATGACCCTCCACAGCTTCTAATTAGATAGTCCAAACATCTTCCCTGTGAGCTAGGATGAGTAATATCCTCCTTGCCTTGCTTGCCTCTGAGGAAATAAAATGCAGACTGACAGCAGGACACACCCGGAGCCTCTAATGAGTCACAGTGAACTGATCAGAATCCACAGATCTGATCACGAGGCTTCTACAACCCAGGACTCTTCTTCCCCTATTTTATGCTAGAACATCAAATTTTTTTTGTGGTTTATAATTATTATTTCTGGTTAAAGTGTTCTTTTACTAAGATCACTCCATTGTATTTATTTGTTCTGCTTCAGTGGGTTGCGAAGGCATACATTAGATAAGCTGTGATTGTATTACCTTCTTATCATCTTGTGATGGACATGGCAGAGGATAAAAATATCACAGGTAAAATCTAGACAAAACTAAAGTTTGCCCTGTAGAATATATGTGCGCGCGTGCACACACACACGTGTGTGTGTGTGTGTGTGTGTGTGTGTACACATGTATAAATTCCTAACCAAGGGATCCTGTGCAGTATTCCAGGATGCACTAATGATTACTTTGATTTAAAGTTATTGGAGACTGAAATGTAAAAGAGAACTAATAAGAACTGGCCAGCTACTCTAGTCTGAATGAGACACCACCGTAAAAACAGTTGTGTTTTGGTTTCAGTGTTGACATACTCTGGTAGCCTAGCAAACCATCTAATGCCTAGCTACAGGAAGAGGTATTGCTTCTTTTAAGAACACCGCAAACGGAGAGGTTCCAGTATAGCCGGAGAACTGGTATCCATTGTCCTGCAGGGGAAACTCCATAACTTCTAGCATTCCTTACTTAGGGACATATACAGTGTACACCTCTTGCCTAGCCTCTGGAATCATCCCATCCAGGGAGTGAAAAGATTATTAGACTCCGAGGCAGAGGATGACTAAAGAAACTGCTTTCCAGACACAGCAGTACAGTCAGCTATGTGCACTCCCCATGTTTGTGACAGTGTACAAGACCTGGAGGAGGGAGATGGTCACAATGTCACTATCTGTGGAGCTGCTGGTAGCTGATAACAACTGGGTGAGGGAGAAGCCATTTTCTCCAGGAAAGCAGAACCAGAGAGGCTACATGTGCTCCAGTACATGCTCCTAAAATTTACACATACAGATAACACAAAGTGGATTCAGAGGGTTTGAAAAACCAGACCTCAGGAGAGTGGAAGGCGGAGGTGGCAGAGCAGGCGTTGGTGGGGGAGGGAACGGGGTGGATTTGATCAAAACATACACGCCCATGTGACATTCCCAATCAACGAAAAAGGAGAAGAGAAAACAATAAAGATACTGAAATAAAACAGGCAGGAGATTAACATACAGGATGTATAAGAAACGCAAATGTAAAAACACCACAAACTAAAATTCCCACTCAACAAGTGACCCGATAAGTGGAATAAAACAGGTCTTGAAGGAAGAAATGTAAATGCCAATAAATACTTTTAAATGTGGCTAGCCTCCTTAGCCACCTGGGAAGTGACAATTAAAACTACTTTGAGGATTCTGGTGGGACTGATCAAGGATGTATACATATTTGCTGCACAACATGTTGATGTGATTAGCATGAACATGTGTGCCTGGCATGTGTATGTACAAGTGATGATGATGATGATGATGATGATGATGATGATGATGCGATTAATACATTTTTTTTTCGAGACAGGGTTTCTCTGTAGTCCTGGCTGTCCTGGAACTCACTCTGTAGACCAGGCTGGCCTCGAACTCAGAAATCCGCCTGTCTCTGCCTCCCAAGTGCTGGGATTACAGGCGTGCGCCACCACACCCGGCTTCGATGAATAAGTTTTTAAAGTAAAAAAAAATCTCTGAGATTCTGTCTCGCTCCTGTCAGAGTCCTTTGAGACTCATTTTATTTAGTTAGCTAGGCATTTGTTGATTGGGAAATTTAGTTTGCTCTGTTTACCTTTGCATTTCCTATACACCCTGGATATGAATCTTCTGTTCTGTATTTGACAAAGATTTTCGCCTCATTCCATGAGTTGTGCTTTGTGCTGAGAAGCTTTTTAATTTCATACCATCCCATATATCTATTCTTGAGATTATTTCTTGTCCTATTGGTGGTCTATTCAGAAATTCCTTGCTTATGTATCTGGTGTGTCTTTCTGTTTGCAACTAGTGCTTTCAGAGTTTAAGGAGACACATTGAGATCAATTCAATTTCAATAGATTTTTGTGTAGAAAGAGATGAGGAGCTAGTTCCTTCCTTCTGTCTGTGGAAATCTCATTTCTCCAGCACTGTCTGTTTAAGAGGCTGCTTTCTCTGCCAAGTTACGATTTGAAGGATTTGTTTTTATTTTTTTAAAAATCAGGTAGCTCTCGCGGTGTAGGTACATCTCTGGACCCTTATTCCATCGTCTACATTTCTAGATCTGTGTCTGCCTTGTGCTGTTCTTGTTACTGTGGTTCTGGAATACAATGTGAAGTTAGACATCATGATACCCGCAGTATTGCTTCTTCTGATCGCGGTTGCTTTAGATATTTAAAACCTTTTGTGTTTTTATTTGAATTTTGGGATTGCCCTTTATAGTTCTCTGAATAGTATCACCAGCGCTTACTTTTGGTAATGGAGTCATTGTCTACCAGTTCCTTCTTTAGCGTCTGAAGGATTTCACCACAGAAGACTTTTAATTCTTGTTTAAGTTGATTCCTGAAAGTTTTAAAGCTAATATAAATGTGAATTAAAAAAAAAAACTTTCTTGGCCAAAAAAATGCTTTCTTGGCAAATTCATCACTGATATATAGAAAAGCTCTTGATTTTTGTGTATATTTTACATCCTGATACTTTGCTAAAAATATTTGTCACGTTTTAGAGTTGCCTGATGAAAAGGACATCTGGTGACCAAAAGTAGCCTGGAGAAGAACAGGTTTTAATTTTTTTCTATATCCCAAGTCACAGTTTGTCACTTGAGGGAAGGCAGCCCTGGAGATAGAGGCAAGACTTTATACCTCAAAACTCCCAGAAGCATAACATGTCATCTGGCTTTCAACCTTTTAATTACTGTTTAGATAGTTAAAAAAAAATTAAAAGAATAGTTTATCTTCGTCTTATGTATATGAGTGTTTTGCCTGTTTCTGTGTCCGTGAACCACACGTGAGCCCTGTGTCTGTGGAAGCCAGAAGAGGGACTCAGACTTATTGGAGCTGGAGGTTTAGATAGCTGTGAGCTGCTGTACAGGTGCTGCAAGATGGACTGGGGTCCTCTGCAAGAGCATTTAATCACTGTGCCATCATTCCAGGCCCCATCACTGGGTGGTCATTCCCTTTTGTAGTGAATCAAAACACACCAATTAAAGCATGTGCAGAAAAACATGAAGCCCCTTCTGTGTTGGCCAACGAATCCTGGTTGGGGCCAATCCTAGAGTATGGTTGATATGTACAATGACACTGCAATAGTGAACACTGACTTTTCCCTTTCCCATCAGGTATCAAATGCAAATAGCTTCTTAGTTAGGGGTGAAAACCCATGACTGCCTCCCCTCCCAGTGCCGGTACCACATCTGGCTTGAACATGTGCAGGTCCGAGGTATACTCTTACGATCTCTCCAGTTTGCTATATCAGTTTTGGTGTCTCTTGACGATGCCGTCTCCTTGGAATTATCCAGGACCTCTGGCTCTTACAACCTTTTTGTTTCCTCTTTCCGCATAAACCCATGAGCCTTGAAGGGCGGGGTTTGATAAAGACACATCATTTAGGGTTGGGCGCTCCGAAGTCTCTCACTCTCTACATACCGTGCATCTGTAAGTCTCTTTGTTAATTATCATATACTTTGTTAATTATCATATACTTCAAGAAGAAGCTTCTTTGATGAAGGTTGAGCAATACTCTGACATGTGGGTACAGAAATATGTCATTAGGAGTAATTTTATTACTGTTTTCCTTTTGCAGAATAATAGTAATAGATTTCCCCCCTAGGCCAATGACCTATATAGTCTCAGGTTCTCGCCCACATCATCAGCGTCATGTATGGGTTCCATCTCTTGAAGTGAACCTGAAATTCAATAAAGTAGTGGTTAGCTATTTCCGTAACATTGTGCTATTACTGCATTAGTACGTCTTGCAGGCAGGTCTCTGTTGTAAGATTTGTAGCTGGGGCGTACTGTTGATAACCTTTTCCTTCCAGACTTCCAGACTTGTGTGCAAAGTAACAACTTCTTCTTCTTCTTCTTCTTCTTCTTCTTCTTCTTCTTCTTCTTCTTCTTCTTCTTCTTCTTCTTCTTTTTCTTCTCCTCCTCCTCCTCCTCCTTCTTCTTCCTCTTCCTCCTCCTCCTCTTCTTCTTCTTCCTCTTCCTCCTCCTCCTCTTCTTCTCTTCTTCTTCTTCTTCTTCTTCTTCTTCTTCTTCTTCTTCTTCTTCTTCTCTTCTTCTTCTTCTTCTCTTCTTCTTCTCCTCCTCCTCTTCCTCTTTTTCTTCTCCTTCTTCTCCTCCTCCTTCTCCTTCTCCTCCTTCTTCCTCTTCTTCTTTTCTTTATTTCTTTATAATATCAATATATAGTTTTCTTTTTTTCTTTTTTAATTCGATATATTCTTTATTTACATTTTAAATGATTTCCCCTTTCCTGGATCCCTCCTCCCCCAAAGTCCCATAAGCCCTCTTCCCTCCCCTTGTTCCCCAGTCAGGTTCTGGCAAGGATGTGGAGAAAGAGGAACACTTCTCCACTGCTGGTGGAATTGCAAGCTGGTACAACCACTCTGGAAATCAGTCTGGAGGTTCCTCAGAAAACTGGCCATGATACTACCAGAGGACCCCACTATACCACTCCTGGGCATATACCCAGAGGATTCCCTAGAATGTAATAAGGACACATGCTCCAATGTGTTCATGGCCAATAGAGAAGATTAGCTCTCACATAGTTAGGAGGAAGGTCTCATTGCTCACCCCCACAATGACACACCTCCTCCAACAAGGCTGCACACACACGCACACACACACACACACACACAGGGCCACACCTTCTAATAGTGTCACTCCCTGGGCCAAGCATATACAAACCATCACACTATACCTATTTGCTTCTTGAGTATATTTGATTGGAATGCCATTTTCTATCCTTTTGGGTTTTTTTGGATGTAGCAGAAAGCTGATCCTATTTTTTAATTAATTCTGTTAGTCTGTATCTTTTTTAATGGGGCTTGAGACCATTGGTATGAAGAGTTATTAACAAACAGCATTTATTGATTCCTGTTATTTTGTTCTTTTGGTTTGGGTATTTCACCTCTCATTTAACTCTTCTGGGTGATTTATTTCTTGAGTTCTTGTGTGTAGTTCATCTTCCCTTCAGATTGAAGTTTTCCTTCTAGTGCCTTCTGTGGGGTGAGATTAGTGACTATAAATTGCTTTAATTTGTTTATATCTCGAAATGTTTCTCTATCTCTGTTGGCTTGATAGTTTTTCTGGGCATAGTAGCCTGGCCTGTGGTCTGTGATCTCTCAAAGCTTGTAGACTATCCACCCAGGCCATTTTGGTTTTCAGAGTCTTCATTGAATAGATATTATTATGATGGGCTTGCCTTTATATGTTACTTGGTCTTTTTCCTTGCAGCTTTTAATATCCTCTCTTTGTTCTGTACATTTAATATTTTGGTTTTTATATATTGTGATAATTTTGTATTCTGCTCCTATTTGGTGTTTTGTATGCTTCTTGTACCTTTGTAGAAATCTATTTCTTTACGTTAGAGAAACTTTTTTCTATGATTTTGTCATTAATATTTTTCTGTAGCCATAAATAGAGGTGGAAGCAGTTATATCTCTATGAGTTCTAGAGTTCTATGAATTAGTCTGATTTGCATGTAAGTTCTAGCACATCCATGTTTCAAAAACCCATTAATATTATTATTTCCTAATTATTAATAGTCTGTGAATGAAAATTCACAAAAGAAGATGCATCGGTAGAGACTAGCTGATTAGAACTTCAATGACTGAAAAGTTTGGAGTATTGTAAATGCAGACCCTGATTATAGTTTATAATCGGTAATCTTTGGAGTATTAAATAGAGATTCCTTGCTTCCTCTCTGTATCTGACCTAACATCCTGCTAGAACTCAGACTTAACATCGTAAAAAACAGATGAAAGCCTTTTTGGAATGTATTAACTTAGTAAAAGCCCAGTTTCATACTAATCAGGAGGCTAAGAGTACTGCCAGACAATATCAAAGACCTACAGCAGATCTTACCATTGGGTGTAACTTGCTTCTCTGATGTTTCCACAATTGATTTTTAAAATGCCTTGATTTATAGCATCTTTTGTTCCCTTACCACAAATATTTCATGAAGCGGCTTCCATATTGACACCATGGAAGGTGAGGTGAGCTGAATTTGTGTTCTTGGCCATGATGATTCAAATTTACTCCTGAATAAATTACTTCTTATCGCCTTTGAGTTAAGAGCTGTCTTTTCACATGGATAAGTCTTAAGTCTAAATAACTAAGCAAATAAAATAAACTATTTTTAGGTGGTAAAGAAACCTGGGACAAATGGCTAACTGAGGGGCCTATTAATACATGAGAGCAGATCCTGGATCGCCCTTCCGGCATCTCTCAGTACCTGTGGCTCCTCTCAGCAAGTCAGCCGGGTCCCTACCCTAAATCTCTCCCTCCCAGAGCCTGGGATTCTGTTTCTCTTCCCTATATAATTTGGCCATTTTGGTTGTACATGCTTTCTTGGCTCCTGTCTATCTCTGTTCCTGGATCTCTTAGGTCAGCTTGCCTCTCTTTCTCCTCTTTTCCCCAGTCTCCTCTCTCCTTTCATGACTGGTTCATTTTGCTGGCCCAGTTCAATCTGGACCCTCCCAGATGACTCTGCCTGTGTTCTCCCTCATTCCTACAATAAACCTTCTCCTCAACCACTCCTAGGAGCAATTATGCCCTCATTGTTTATTCAACTTTTTTTTCTAGTGTCCTATACCTTTTATCTTAAGTATCTTTCACATGGCAGCACCAGAATTTCCGCCGAATTATTTCTGTTGTTGATTTTTGTAGTTGTTGTTGTTGCTGTTTTTGTTACCCTGTAGTCAGATACTCTCCTTACATAGTGATGGGTATTAGAATCTCAGGTGAGGATGACTCATCAGAAAGATTTACATAAAATAAAACATAAAGAAAGGGGGTAGGGAAAAAATGAAAAATCAAAAAGTGTTGGGCCAATCTCTTTCAATGAATGCATAAAACACAATAAATACAGAAAAGGGGTGAGAAAACAAGCCATTGTGTCACCTCCACAAGCCACCAGTTCTGCAATAACTGAAACCAAAGGCACAAAATTAGCACCACACTAAAGAGAGAGTCCAGGATGCCATCTCTAAAGGCTCAGGCCTACAGGGATACAGATAGGTGAAATAAGGAAATCAAGTCAGGTCACACGTGAGAAAGTTAGCGAGGTGGAAATGTCCATGGTGTTGTGAGAAATACCAAACAGGAGTCTTTTTCTCCCAAATACTATACAACTTGTGTTTAGGACAAGGAATTAAAATCTTTTTAATCTCCACTTTGTAAGATTTTGACATAAATGTTTTAATCATCCTTACCAGGAAAACCTTTACACAAAGGTCCACCACACTATTCTAGGAATTTGATGGCTTGAAGTAGGGACCTTTTCCTCCTTGGAGAAGTGACCTCTTTCCCTTCCTCTTTTATTTCTTGTCCTCCATATCATCTCATATTTTCCAAATAAGTAAGATTGCAAGTGCAGTCCCCAGCCAGTGGGGAAATGACACAGCCAGCCTCGTGTCTGAGTTAGAGTACAAAGCCAATGCTTGTTGGCCTCTCTGTTGGCACTTCCGAAGCACGCCCACCTTGCCAAAGTTTGCTTTGTTCAGACACTTGCCTTGTAATGGTGGTCTCCTCTTAATGTCCTGAATGTATTTGTTTTAACAATGTGGAGATGTTTCAATCAGGTAGGAAAAATATCAGCATGAAAACTGGGATTCTGTAAAATCCCAAAGAACAGTGAGAAGTGAGTCAGGCTACTCCCTGGAGCAGATCATCCTGTAGAAACAAGACTAACGAATAGAACAACTTCTCCCTGAAGCTGGCATAATGATCGATGTGACAACATCTTGACCAGGACTGATTAATTATACTTATCTCTTGTCCCAATTCTTCTATTTATACCTAGTTCTTATCAGTACCCCACACCCCAACCACCCCACTCCACCCCAACACACACACACACACACACACACACACACACACACACACGACTAACCTGGAATCTATGGACCCTTTATTTGTTTTTCTTCCAAGTGTCGTTGAATGAATCTTTCCCCACTTTTCCCTAGGAGGGTGGTTAAATGTAGCTTGTCAGGGTTGTCAAGGGCCAAGGCTTGTAACCTAAAAGCTCAAGTATAAACGCTGTTAGGTCATGCATTTCCTCATGTTCTTAGATGGCCTGGGAACAGTGCTGTTGGTTTGCAGTGCAGGAATAGAACTGGGTGTATTTCTTCAGCCATACTGCCTGCAAGCTTGCCAAGGGAGCCTACTGATCCTCCCCAACACCTAGCATTTGGGAGGCATTTTATCTTTGGCTTCACTCCCTCTTGTGATTTTAAAATTTACTTCCTTGATTGACAGGTCAGACATTCTCACACCTTAACTGAACATTATAAATCTTCATGCTCTTTTGTGGTACCTATTTGCTTTGCGTTAGTTCTTCTACCTTCTTGGTAACTAACGCAGCTCGAGCACTTTTTAATTTAACACACAGCTACTCTTAAAAGAACAACATTAGAATAGAAGCTCCTGATAAATATGTGCAGAAATGTAAAATGGCAAGAAAGAAAGAAAGAAAGAAAGAAAGAAAGAAAGAAAGAAAGAAAGAAAGAATTGTCTGAGTCAGGAATTCTACCTTTGGGTGACAGCAGGCAAACTCTCAGGAGATAAGTATACACTTGCATTGATAGCATCACTGTTCAAAAAAGTTAAAATGTGGAAGAGAGACCCTTAGCAAACGAGTAAGTGGAAAGTGGTAAATTCAACAAATGTATGATATTCACCCTTGAAAGGAAAATGGTTCAACGTGGATGCTTCAGCATGAGTAGACCGACCCTCGGTGCATTGTGCTAAATGAAATAGTCAGGCACAAACCCAAAGGTTTTTCCATTCTCCATTTGTCATCTAAAACAGCAGAAGCACAGGAAGTGAAGGCACAGGGAGAGGGAGGGAGATGATGTGAAACATGGAGGCCAGCCATCATCCCTGCCGTTGAGAGGGCAGTGCAGATGATTCCACCAACTTTGAGAGGAGTAAGAGGAAAGGAGCCCTTACAAGGTTTGCTGGATTTATTTTTTCATGTTGATACATTTCTTATGAAGAATAAGTACCTCACTAAAGCCTGCCAAAACTACTACAGAATCATAGCTTAAGTGTAGCTTAAACCCTTTCTTAAGAAACAGAAAGTAAAAAGGTGGTCCTTAACAACAAGTTTTTTTTAGGCTGAGTACAAAATGGAAGAAGGTGTTTGTGTGATGAACTGTGATAATTTATTTAAGATCTACCTACGTTATGATGTTTTTGGAAAATAGCCCTCGATTTGATGAACTTCCTGGTAACATTCCTAATCTTTCAGTGGCTCTAAGCAAATCTGGAGTACAGTGGTTATTATACTGATGTTTAACTAGACTTTGTTAAAAGACAGGAAAAGAACAGTTTCCTGATTAACACGAGGAGGCCCAGAATCTGCTAGGTGCTGCCGACCAGTTTGGAGCAATACATAGTTCAGATGGCGGGTGTAGGATGGGCTTCATGCTGTCTATGGGATCCCTGAGCTTATAGCTGTACATCTTGGGTTTTGGAGGACATTCATTATGAGAAGTCTGAACATTAAATGATGTCTGGGCCTTCTTAGTCTTCCTGACAACCCAGCCTTACTCCCATATTCCCAGACAGAGTTGCTAGGGCCACTCTGATATCACATAATCCCAAAGATGATTAAGAAGCATCACTTCTGAAAGCTTCAGTTGTCTCATTTGGGGAAGATTGTTAATGCGTATGAGAGAACAGATGGGATTGGAAACTCAGCCAGTTGGATTAATAGGTGTTCCAGGAATTTTTAGGGAGAAGGAAGCAAGCGTAGAAAGAAAGGCATTAGGGGAAATTGAAACTCAGAAAATGGGAGCAATTCTATCTAGAGGAAGAAAGTTTAGGAGTGTGTGACGTCCTAGTAAAGAAGAAGTCAAGGAGCCAGAGACTGTGTACAGCGAGAAGCCTCAGCATGGTGGCAGGCCTTGAGATGGATGGGGAGCATAGTCAATGGAACTTTCCAGAGTGACTATGCATGGCAAGGATCCAGTGGTAAAGCACTTTTCTAATTCATTCAGCCCATGCATTCAGCTGCCAGCACAGAACTACAAAAAATCAACAAACAAAACTAACACCCTTGACATTTGAAAGCATGTTCAGTATCCCTAAGAGTCAGAGAAAGACAAAGAAAAATGGTGTTGGGTGTGGTGGTATGTTGGCTTCTAATCCCAGCTGCCACAGAAGCTGGGTGTGTGTAGGAGGCGTTTGAGTACAGGGGTTTTGAGCTAGCATGAGCAACTCCAGAGGAAACTCCATTTCAAAAAAAAAAAAAATAGCAATGACAACAACAACTGGATCTTTTATTAGTTACTCTCCTGTTGCTGCAGTAAAACGTCATGACCAAAAATGACTTATTTTTATTTGACTTAAGATATGTAAAATAAAAAAGACTTTAATTTGGGTATGAGTCCAGAAAAAAGAGAGTTCATCAGGGAAGGAAGGCTTAGCAGCATGCAATGGACACAGCAGCCAGGGCAAGAAGCTCAGGGTTCACCTCAGTTGTGACATTCAGTAAAGAGAGTGAAGTAAGAATAGGGAGAGGCCACGAACTTTCAAAGCTCACCGCCAGCGACACACTCCCTCCATCAAGGCCACACCTCCTAAGCCTTTTGGCAGTGTTGGGGTGGGGAGAGGGGGTATGGGGGTGGGGGGAGGGGAGAAGGGACACCAAGTGTTCAAATGTTTGAGCCTGTGAGGTACATTTCTCCTTTAAATCACCACAAGTACCAGAGGGCATTTCCAGAAGGAATGCTAGACTTTTTTTTTCTTTTTTAAAGAATTATTTTATTTAGTTATTTAATTTTTTATTTAACTTTATATGTATTGGTATGGGGGTGTCAGATCCCCTGGAACTGGAGTTACAGACAATTGGGAGCTGGCACTGTAGGTGCTGGGAGTTGAACCTGGATCCTCTGGAAGAGCAGCCAGTGCTCTTAACTGCTGAGCTGTCTCTCCAGCCCCGCTAGACTCTTTTGAAAGAGACCTGGCAGTACATGTTAGTGCTCTGATAGTACTTCAGAGAAGCTTTCTGCAGGCAGTAACAGTGTGGAGGCCCTCTCCACAAGGATGTCTAGTATAATCTTCAAAATAGTGTAAAAAAATAAAAGCAAAATATCTGTTAACATTGGAACAGGTCAGCTGGGCAGTGGTGGTGCATGCCTGTAATCCCAGCACTTGGGAGGCAGAGGCAGGTGGATTTCTGAGTTCGAGGCCAGCCTGGTCTACAGAGTGAGTTCCAGGACAGCCGGAACTACACAGAGAAACCCTGTCTTGAAAAACAAAAACAAAAACAAAAACAAAAACAAACATTGGAACAGGTCAATTACAGTGCGGAATGATACATTTCTATCCAAAAAAACCAAGTTAGGGATAACTATTTCCAAAAAAATACTAATAATTCGTTAAGCAATTTTTTTAATATTTTATTTTCTATATTCTATGTTTATATTTCGTTAAGCAATTTTTAAAAAAAAGATTAATTAATTAATTTTTTATTTATTATATTTAAGTACACTGTAGCTGTTTTCAGACACACCAGAAGAGGGCGTCAGAGCTCATTATAGATGGTTGTGAGCCACCATGTGGTTGCTGGGATTTAAACTCAGGACCTTCAGAAGAGCAGTCGGTGCTCTTAATCGCTGAGCCATCTCTCCAGCCCCCATTAAGCAATTTCTAAAGGGTACAAAATTATATATTGAGTAAACAGTAAAAAGAGGAAGTTTTATAGGTACTGATATAAATATGAAGAAAGGTGTGGAAAGGGATTTTTTTTTTTTTTGTATTGCAAACACGCTTATTCTTACCATTGGTGATAAAACTACTGGGGCCCAGTAGGTAAAGGCACTTGACTTCAGACCTACTGGGGCCCAGTGAGTAAAGACACTTGACTTCAAGTCTGAGGACCTAAGTTCAATCCCCCATGATGGAAAAAGAGAACCAACTCCCCAAGTAATCCTCACTTCCACACGTACGCTGTGGCAACTGCTCCTCTTTATATAAAATAAATAGTGTAATAAATTAAAAGAGCTATTGAGATATCAACTATGTATTTCCTCAAGAGAGCAATAAAGTGAAATGATAAGGTAAATGCACAGGTAGCATCAAGGGTCAGGACAGGTTTTGACCATTAAAGGAAATAACAAACAAACAGGGGTATTTAAGAAAGGATCTGAACCAAGGGCTTCAAGAATTTTTCTTGTATTTAAAAATATTTTAAGAAAAAAACATAATTAAAATGTTCGTATAAAGGTCTTGCTAGAGTGAGATCTACATCACAGGAAAAATACCATATACACATTTCCATATAAAAATAGTTCCATATATTCTCTCTCTCTCTCTCTCTCTCTCTCTATATATATATATATATATATATATATATATACTCAAATTTTTAAAAATAATTTTATTTGGATGAGGTTTTATTTTTATTTACGTGTACAGGTCTGTGGTTCTGTATACTACTATATGCGTGTGGTGGCTATCAAGGCCAGACAGGGTGTTGAATCCCTGGAAGTAGAGTTACAGGCAGTTTTTAACCATTATGTGGGAGATGGGAACTGAACCCAGGTTCTCGGGAAGAACAGTTGGTGTTCTTAACACTTGAATCATCTGTCCAGCCTCTTCAAATGTTTCTTAAATATTACTTGGTGGTTTTTGACCAGTATTGGAGTACTTATCCATCATATAAATGTCGTGGGTTCAGTCCTCATCACTGTCAAAAATACTATTAAACTAGTAATAATCTTCAGTGTTTTTTTTTTTTCTTAAAGTTCCATTCATCATTTAGAACTCAAAGGCATCCCCTGGCACCTGTCTTTTTTTGCCTGACTGAGAAATGCCGTTTAAAACTATTCACTGTCTCTAAGTATTGCCTGGAACCAGTGTAATGTTTTACCAAACACAACCCATCCCTAGCCTTTGGCTATAGATACATGACTGCGTGCAATGGAATAAAGAAAAACAAAAAAGAGCATCAGGCCAATATGAAGAAAGATGAAGCTATCCTTCAAAGGCAGCGAACAATCTCTTCCTGGGAAGGCTGTTCTCCGTGGAACCAGAGAACAGAAATCACCTTTGCTTCAAATCGTTGTAGTGTGTCCGAGTTTTCTCTCCACCTCCACCCACTTAAACTGATGTGCTGTGCTAGAAGTTGTAAATCTGGGAGTCATTAGTGGACTCCACCCCGACTTCCAGTTCCACAGGAACATAAGTAGGTGGAGAGGTGTGCAGCAGGGTGGTGGCCCTGTCACATCCATCGTGCCTCTGCTAGTCCAGTTGTTGATCCAACAAGGGGTTGCAGCCCTGCACAGGAAAGGCCAGCTGGATTCCAGCTCACCTCCAGTGCTTGCAAGCTTGCTTTTTTATGTAATGTTGCAAGCACCCTGAGTTTGAACTTCAAAAGTAACACTATAGCTTGAAATCTCCTATTTGGGATGCTATTTTGACCTCCCATTTCCAATTCTTGTAAAAATAAGACTTCACGGGACTTTTGTACAGAGTAAGAAAAAAAATAAGCTCGTAGTACAAAGTCTGCTCAGGAAACACTCATCTGCAGTTTCTTTTTTTCTTTATTTTAAAGATTTATTTATTTATTATATGTGAGTGCACTGTAGCTGTCTTCAGACACACCAGAGGAGGGCATCGGATCTCATTACGGATAGTCGTGACCCACCATGTGGTTGCTGGGATTTGTACTCAGGACCTTCAGAAGAGCAGCCAGTGCTCTTAACCCTCTTGTCTTCCTGATTCAAGCTGTCTGACCCTGGGTCCACTTTGAGTTATTCTCTTACTGCCTAACTGACTTTCTGTCTGTTCATCTGTCCCCCCTGGCCGTTTGCTTCTGTACTCCACTCACCCCGAGCATGCTGGGAATCAGAAACTTCAGTGCAACTAACTTCATTCAACCATTTATCCCACCACCTAACTCGAAGACAGGAAACTAGATATTTAAATCAACAAATTTATAACTAAAGCATAAAATTTAGCTATAGGCAAAAACAAATCTTCGATCTCTTGGAAGTTGGGTCCTCGTTTATCATTGTTAAAAACAACAAAGGAAATAATTGCTATTTTAAATCACTAGTTTAATTCTTTTCAAAGTTTTCTCACTTGCGAACTAATCTTTTAATTATTTATTTGGTTTTATGTTTGTATATTTTGCTTGTAGGTATGTCTGTGTACCACATGTGTACCTGGTGTCTGCAGCAGCCTGAGGAAACTGCCAGTTTCTCTGGAACTAGAGTTACAGATGGTTGCGAGCCACCTTGTGGGTGTAGCCAACCAGACCTGGGCGCTCTGCAAGAGCATCGGGCTTCATGAAATGCTGAGCCATCAGTCCAGCTCCCTGAAAACTATTTCTTTAAATATGTGCTAAGATAGCAGCTCTCAGCCCGTGGACTGCGACTCTTCTGGAGGATTAAATGACCCTTTCACAGGGGTAGCCTAAGACCATTGGAAAACACAGGTATATACATCATGTTTTGTAACAGTAGCAAAATCAGTTATGAAGTAGCAAAGAAAATAATGTTATGACTGGGGGTCACCACAACATGAAAAACCGTATCAAAAGGTCACAGTATCGGAAAGGTTGAGAACCACTGTGCTAGAGTGAATATTTTTCTTTTTCAGCAGCAAAGCGAGCTTGTGGATTGCGTCTGTTTTGTTTTCTCTGAGGTGGGCTTTTCTGTGGTCAGTGCAGGCTTAGAACTAGTGACCTTTCTCCTCTGCCTACTGCATGCTGGGAATGCAGGTATGACCTATCATTTCTGGCCCAATGGATCCTGTTGAATTTAATCCTCCTAGTTATTAAGAATGCATCACCTCTGTATGTGAAACACCTCAGGTCGATCTTTGTTGAAGTTTCAAAAACTAACTTTATTTATATCTCGAAGCTACTTTAAGTCTTAGTGTCTTAATGTTGGCAATCATGTCTTAAAATGTATGACCTGTAAAAATGTATTTATACCTAGAAACAAATACAAACCCTAAAATGTAAGTATCTTAGACTGTCAAAAACATGGTTTGGAATATAGACAAAGAAATGAAGAAGACGACATAGCAGTTCACACCTGTAATGCATGTGGTTTGGAATATAAGCAAAGAAATGAAGAGGATACAGCAGCTCACATCTATAATCCCAACACACAGAAGGCAGAAGCAGGAGGATGGCTGTACATGAAAGGCTGTTCAGTCTGGGATCCAGAGTGAAGCCTTGCTTCGAAACATCAAAATCATCAAACAAGAAGTCGTTTAGAAAATACACTATAGTCAGCTTTTTAGTTATATTGTTTAAGACAACATCTCATGTAGCCCAGGCTGGCCTTGGTCTTCTCACCTCTACCACCTGTGTTCTGGGACTACAGGCATGTACCAGCACATCTGGCTGTAATGAGCACATCTTGCAGTATCCGTATTGTGGGAGATTTTCATATTTCTTTCTGTTGCGCACACTATTTTCTTTTCTGAACTATGTCACTCTGAAATCCTTGGGAACAATCCTGACTCCATCTCTTCCACTGTGCTGTATGCCTTTAGTTTTCAGTTGCTGTGACAAAACACCATGACCAAGACAATTTATGGAAGAAATCGTTTAGTGTGAACTTGGAGTTTCAGAAGGTGAGCTCACAACCAACATGTTGGTATCGTGACAGTGGGCATGTAGGGATAGTGCTAGAGCAGTAGCTGAGCACTTGCATCCTAGTCCACAAGTATCGCACACACACACACACACACACACACACACACACACACACAGAGAGAGAGAGAAAAAAGAGAGACAGTCACACAGAGACAGAGAGACAGAGACAGACACACACACAGACACACACACACAGACACACAGACACACACACTCACACACACACACTCACACACACACTCACATGCACACACAGAGAGAAAAAAGAGACAGTCACACAGAGACAGAGAGACAGAGACAGAGATAGAGAGATCTAGAGAGATACACAGAGAGAAACAGAGACAGAGAGAAAGAGAGATCTAGACAAATACACACGCACAACACACACAGAGTCAGAGACAGACACAGACACACACACACACAGACACACACACACACACACACACACACACACACACACACACACACACACAGAGCACGCTAAATAGGAATGGCTTGTGCTTTTGAAACCCAGAAGCCCACACCCAAGGATAAACCTTGCCCAACACGGTCACATCTCCTATCTTTTCTAAATAGTTCAACCACCTAGTGAACAAATAGTCAAACATATGAGCTTATGAGGGCCATTATTACTCAAACCACTACAATGATGTTGGCTGTGGGCTTGGGTCTTTATTATGCTGAGATACATCCAAATATCCCTAAAAATCTCTAGGATTCAAGGGGTATTGAATTTTGTCAAAAGAATGTCAGAATTTCCTGCGTCCAAATGAGATTTTTGTCTGAGTGTGCTTACATTATTTATGACTTTATCAATTGAACCATCCCTGACTTTTTGGAATGAAGAAAACTTAATCTTAGGGATAGGGCTTTTTTTTTTTTTTGGTCATTGGTTGGTTGGTTGTTTCTTAAATGTGTTCTTGAATTTGGTTTACACATATTTTATTGAGAATGTCTTGCATCCGTGTTCATTAGAAAGATTGGCTGATAATTTTTTGTTGTTCTCGTATTATTGTCTGGTTTTAATATCAGAGTAATCCTGGCTTCACAAAAAGGGTTTGGAAGCATTCCTTCCTCTTCCATTTCATGGCATAATTTGGGGAATATCATCAGTGTTAGTTCTTCCTTGACGACATTGACAAATTCTGCAGTGTATCTATCTAGACCTTGGCTTTTTTTTTAGTTAGGAAAATTTTAATTCCTACTTCTATCACCCTGGTCGCTGCTGGTTCATTTAGATTATTTACTTCATCTTTATTTAACTATAGTAGGTCATATGTTTCGAGGGACTCACCCATCTCTTTTTAGTTTTCTAGTTTAGCGGAGTATAGAGCTTTTTTTGGTTTTCCAGTTGAATGAAGTACAGAGCTTTTTAAAAGATTTATTTATTTTATGTATATGAGTACACTGTTGCTCTCTTCAGACACACTAGAAGAGGGCACTGGATTCCATTACAGACGGTTGTGAGCACCATGTGGTTGCTGCGAATTGAACTCAGGACCTCTGGAAGAACAGTCAGTGCTCTTAACCACGGAGCCATCTCTCCAGCCCCATAGAAATTTTAATATGTCTGCATGGTTCTCCACATTTCCACAGTATTTGTGGGATCATTTCCCTTTTCATCTATCGTTTTCTTAATTTAGATCAGCTCTCTGTTTCATTTATTTAATTTAGCAAATGATATCAGTATTCATCTTTTTAAATAAATATGTGTTTTATTGAGTTTGTCATTTCTAGTTAATTAATTTTGTCTGTAACTTTTATTATTTCTTCTCTTTGACTTTTTTTGAGAAGTTGTTTGTTCTTGTCTTTCTAAGTCCTTTCAGTACATTAACTTATTTAATATATTCTTCCCAGTTCTTGGATGTAGGTACTTGGTACAGTAAAGAGTTCCTTAGTACTGCCTTTTCACTGTATTCCACAGAGTTGGGTAGGTTGGGTTTTCATTTTAATTAAATTTTAGAAAATCTTTAATTTCCTTCTTAATTTTTTCCTTGACTTGGTTTCCATTCAGTAGTCTGTTGTTTAGCTTCTATGAGTTTTGCACCTTCTGTAATTTCTATTTTTGATAACTAGCTTTGTTTCTTTGTGGTCAGATAAAAACAGATATGCAAGGTGTTTTTCCTAAATTTTTGAGACTTGCTTCATGTCTTAATGTGTGACTGAGTTTGAAGAAAGTCCCATGGGTTGCTGTGTATCCTAGTATTTTGATGGAAGGGAGATATCTGTGATGTCCATTGTAACTTATGATATCATTCAGCACCAGAGCTTTCCTATTTAGTTTTTGTCTGGATGATCTGTCTTTTGGTGAGAATGAAGTCTTCCTATATTCCTGGGTTGGTGGTCAATCTGTAAATTTAGATCTAACATTGGTTTGTGAAACCACACTGTTGTATTTGGCACATCAGTGTTTAGAATTCTATTATGTTCCAGTTGGATCTTTGACTTAATGATGGCGAAATATTCTTCTCTGACTTTCAGAGAATAGTCTTTCTCTTGTTTTTCTCTGTCTTATTCTTCTGGTTTTAGTTTGAAGTCTATTTTGTCAGATATCAGAGTAGATACACCCATTTGTTTCTTCGTTCCATTTGCTTGGAATACCTTTTAAAATCCTTTACCTTAAGGCACTGTGTATCATTGATGGTGAAGTGTGTTCCCTGGAGGTAGAAAAACATAGATCCATTTTCTCACCCATTCTGTATCTTTTTATTTGGTATTTATTTGAGAACACTGATACCGGGAGGTATTATTGAATAATTTTAATTTCTTTTACTTTGTTGTTGGTTTCCTAGAATCTCTTTAGTTAACTAATGTGGGATTATATTTTTCTTGTGTCCTCCAGGGTCTGCTTGATCTTCCTTTCAGACAGAAGTATTTCTTCCAGTGTCCTATGAAGGACTGATTTGTGAACACAGACTGCTTTTTTTAATTGTATATTTTATTTATCGACATTTCAAATGTTACTCCTTTTCCTGGTTTCCCCTCTATAAGTCCCCTATCCCATCCCTCTCCCCCTGCTTTAACAAGGGTGCTCCCCTACCCATCCACCCACTGCTGCCTCACCACTCTTGCATTCCCCTACACCGGGGCATCAAGCCTTCACAGGACCAAGGGCCTCCCCTCCCATTGATGCTAGATAAGGCCATCTTCTGCTACATATGCAGCTGAAGCCATGTGTCCCTCCATGTGTACTCTTTGGTTGATTGTTTAGCCTCTGGGAGCTCTGCGGGGGGCAGGGGGAAGGGGTCTGGTTGGTTGATATTGTTGTTCTTCCTATGGGTTGCGAACTCTTTAGCTCCTAACAGTCCTTCACCTAACTCCTCCATTGGGGTCTCCATACTCAGTCTGATGGTTTGCTGCAAGCATCCACATCTATATCGGTCAGGCTCTGGCGGAGCCTCTCAGGATATGGCTATATTAGGCTCCTGTCACCAAGCACTTCTTGGCATCAGCAATAGGAACACAGATTTCTTAAATCTGTCTTTATGATGGAACATTTTTAATTCTCCGTTTCATGACTGATCATTTCTCTGCCTATGATAGTTTGGACTGGTAGACTGTCAGTCCAGTTCCTCCCGGCCTTCCAAGTTTCTACTGACTAGTCAGGTGTTATTCTGATGATTCTACCATTCTTTGGGAGTTGGCCTTTTTCTCTTGCAACTTTTAATGCCTCCCTTTTTGTTTTGTACATTTAGTATTTTGATTTTTGTGTGACCTGGGGGAGTTTCTTTCCTGGTCCTATTTGGTATGCTTTGCTTCTTGTACTTCAAGCTCTTTCTTTAGACTTGATAAATCTTTTATGATTTTGTAAAAAATACTTTCTGTGCTTTGATATGGTTTTCTTCTTATTTTATATCTATTATTTATAGATTTGTTCTTTTAAAAAACTGTGTCAAATTCCTTACACATTTGTCCTTGTCTTTTTTTTTTTTTTAGATTTAACATTTTCTCAGTCCTGAATATATTCATTTTTCTACATGATACAATTTCTTGGTGATACTTCCAGTTCTTTGTTTTGTCTCCTGAGCTTTTGAGTTTTATTTAGTTTTATCTCTTTTTTTGTTAAATTCTATTTTCACACCTTCAATTATTTTAATTATTTCACTCTACTTTGTGTGAGTTGGTTTTTGATTTGCTTTGTTTTGTTTTGCTTTGTGAATGGGATGCCAAAGATAACTCCTAGGAACAACTGCTGTGTGTAGGAAAATAAGTAGTTCTCAGAGAGAAGGGGCATGTATGGAAGGGCAGATGGCTACATGAGGAGATAGTGGAACTGAAGGGTCTGTCGATGGCCACCCAGGAGAAGAGAAGTATCTGTCATACTTGTATACAGAGCAGGGAATGTTTGAGACACCAACTGCAGAGAAATGAAGAATGTAGGTGAAAATAAATGTTGTGGAACTGACCTGTGGTCCTGGGAGTTCCTTTGAGATTGATCATCCTGAGTTTGTAGTAACCTAAGGAGGCCTTGCCTCGACAGCACCCAGCTGCTACTGTGAGAGTAAAAGGAGAAGCCGTCATCTGGGTCATGGCTGTCTGGAATTTTGCCAGGTGGGTTTGGCCAGTAGCACATTTGAGGTAGTATAGTATAGTTAGTCAAAATATGTTAAATAAGAGATTGAAACCACACACGGTGGTGAGCACCTGTAATCCCAGCACTTGGGAGGTTGATGCAGAAGGATTGTGGGCTTAACTCTGGACTGGGCTACATTGTAAGATATTGTCCCGAAAAATAAAAAAATAAACAAACAACAAATGTGCCAAACAAAATAAAACCCCCAAATGATAATGTGCCAAAGTCCAACTTTCTGATTATAAAGAGAGAGTAGGTAGTAAATAGGTATATGCTCCAAAGATCCTCTGGAAAAGGAACTTCCACTTGAGAAAGTTCATGGTCTGTATCCAGATTGCTTCTCTCCTCTTTAAGCATCTTCCTCTCTGTTGCAACCTCAACCACACAGGGACATTTCCTAGTCCCATACTTATCTTTTTCTCTTCCATCTCCCCAAGTTCCTTTCTCCTGTTATACCCTCTCTCCATGTGCAGTGTAGAAGGTATAACTGTGAAGTGGACACATTAACATTGTTAGGGTCCCTGGAAGATTTGAGTAAAGGTTCAGCTTTTTGTAGCTGTTGTTTTACCTATAATATCAGAAGTGTGTTCCAAATACAGCAACACCATACAACTGCAGAAACAGACCTGGCTTGTACTCATAAAGGAAAATTAGAGAGACACAGAAGGAAAGTGCAAGCAGGCTCCCTGAGGGACAGCTTCTAATTCCCAGAAGACAATGTGAGGAGAAATGAGGAAGAGGGTTGAGGAACTGTAGAGGGTAGTTCTGATGCTCTAATTGGGAATCAGTGTGTGAATGCTGAAGGTCCTGTTTCACCAATTGTTTTTTGTTAGATCAATAAAGATGCTAGTGACTAATGGATGGGTGGAATGGGTGGGACTTCCAGGTTTCTGCAGGCAGACTAGCAGATGTAAGAGGAGAAATGAATTTGCCACTCTTCAGAGAGGAGAGAGAGAGAGAGAGAGAGAGAGAGAGAGAGAGAGAGAGAGAGAGAGAGAGAGAGCCAACAGGCATGTGAGATCTTGGGTGGAGTGGCCATTGGCCACTTCCCTGACTGGGTCGGGGTAGCAAGCAGGAGATTAGAAACATAACCAAGCTGAGGGCAGATTTAGGGTGCTGAGCAAGGAAAGGGTAAGCAGGCAACTAAGTTGAAGGCAGAATTAGAGGTGTTGAGCTGGGAGTGAAGATAAGGACACTTTTGCCACAGGAGGCTTAGAAGTGTCTGGCCATTGAGTTAATAAGCATATTGAAAATAAGCTAATGTGTGTCTTTCATCCATGGAACCAAGGGAACCAGGGCTGTGGCTGGTAGCATAGTCCACCAGGAGCTTAAAGTGGGTTAGTAGAAACTACACACGACGAGGAACAAGGTGGAGTATCTAAACAAGGTAGTGGTGGAAAGTGTTGGAAAGTGTTGGAGAGTGGAAGACACCACATAAAATAATGCCAAATGTGTTAGCATTTCTCTCTGTATCTTGGTTTCCTGCCTCTCCTGGATGTTTGATTCTTTGTATTAGCCACAGAAGAATCTCTGCAGTCCCCTAGACACTCCTCATGTTTGACTCTTGAACAACAACAACAACAAAGAAAGCAGCTTTATATTCTTGGCTCGACCTATCTCTTTATTTTTTCATGCCCCATACACTATTTATTCAGCCTTCCCATCATATTTATTCTACAAACATAAGGGCATGACACACACATTGGACTCTGTCCTCCAGCAACTCACGGTTGGGCTATTTCAATCCAAAAGGACTTCGAGTTGCCCAGAATTAGTGTTCCCTCTTTCATGACTTCATAAAACACAATGATCCCCTGAGTGATTCTGACTAGACTTAACATTAGTCATTCCAGTATGTGTGTCATTGGGAATATCCATTAGCACTCTCTCCTATCACTTTGTAAGTACTGATACATTTAATCCTTACATCTAAAGAGTCTAAACCCAAGGCACAGAAAAGCTAGCCCAGTAGCATGCTCAACCTGAGGTTACTAGAGGTTCTGATCAACCAAACATCTGATCAGGGGCAGGGGAGAGGGCTGTGTGTCCAGTATGCTCAACTATTAGATAAGTGTAATTCTGCTTTAATTTATAGTCATTAGGAGTTAGCCATCATTGTTCAGATGGCACTACACTGTATGTAAATATTAAGAAGGTAGAAATATGCCCATGTCTCTAATTTCTCTCACAGAGACTTCTTAGATGGTCAGTGGGATCCATAAAAATAGCAGAATACATTCGTTCCTGGACCTAGTCCTCACAGGCATAAGAAATGTTGAGGATACTCAAGGAAGCATAAAGAAGAATGTGCACTCTGGGATTTTGGAAGTTGGGAAGGAGAGAGAATGCAAGTGGAACTAAGTAATTTAAATAAAATAGTTAATATTTTATTGTATTGTTGCAGTTTTAGTGTATGTGCTGCTGAAGTGAGAAAAACCATTTATAGTACTTTTATAAGAGCATCCAATTGGGAAAAAATTGAAAGCAGTAGACCGATTCTTCAAGTAGAGGGGACAAAGTAGTGGAAGCAAACAGTCCAAAACACCAAGGTTTTGTTGACAAAAGTTGCCCCAGTTTTCTGTTGACACAAAGGAAGAGTGAACATTAGCATTTTATTTACTGGAGTTTAACACATAGGATGTGGGGGAAATCATGAACTCTCTCACTCACCCAGGATAATATTTATCCTCCTCACCTTTTTTTTTTAAAATGAATTTTCCCATACACTTTATTGTCATATTTCAATTCAATCAGCTTTTCAAATGCCATTGAAAGAGCACTTAAGTGTCTCACCTGGTATGTGTTTCTCTATGTGTGATGAATACTGCAATTAGTAATTGTTTGTGTGTCATCTAAGAAAAGGAAGTGGTAGACAGAAGCAGATGAGTTACCTTTTTTTTTTTTTTGAAGGGTTGGTCACTGACGTCCCACAGGCCAAATATGCCAATTATGATGAGCAGAGCCAGTGGTCTGTGAGTTGTTTGGCAATTTAGTATGTCCACATAAGATTTATCTTGAATATGTTGCATCTATTCACACAAATGTTTCTTAGAATAACATATTATTTTAAGAATTATGGGAATCTCATGCAACAAGTGATCTCATCAAAATGGCGAGAACACAAGACAGTGCATGACCACAGGGTTTTCTGGATAAAGTAAGGCAGGTGCACATAGAAGTCACAGCACGCAGTGTGTAACAAAGGTATTTGTAGTCACCAACCCAACACTTAACCCTTAATACAGAAATAAGGCCCTTGCCACCACTGAAGTAACTTGTAACTCCTCTGAAAAACCAAGGATTTTTTTCATGGTTATTAAAGACTTTGACATGAATCTTGTCCTAGTTACTGTACTGTTGCTGTGAGAAGACACCAGGACCATGGTAACTAACAAAAGGAAGTGTTTATTAGGGGATTGCTTACAATTTCAGAGATGAGTCCCTAATCATCACCTTGGGAAGCATGACAACAGGCAGGAAAGCAGGAGCTGGAGCAGCAACTAAGAACTTAAACTTCTCATCAGACAGGACTAGGTCTGGTGTGTGGGTTTCTTGAACCATTAAGCCTGTCACCCAGGGAGACACCTCCTCTAACAAGGCCATGCCTTCTAATCCTTCCAATACCGACCACCAACTAGGAACCAAACATTCAAACCTAAGAACCTCAAGTCCTGGCACATGGCCTGCAGAGAGGGCCATCATGCACTCACAGCCCTATCTCCCCCCCTGCTCTGCACCCTCCCCCACCATAGTGATGCCCACCACTAAAACATTTTTCGTGTTCACCTTCATCAGCCCAGCTCATAGAGGACAATTGCTTCTGAAGCTGCTGCCTTAGATGGTGAGATCCCTTTGTACCAGGCAATACGAGAACTCACCAGAAGTGAAGGGGATATGCGTTTTTTATTTGAAAAACATCCATCCATCTGCAGACTTTGACGTGTCGATATTTAAAGTTCACAGGCAGACTCTCAGCGACTATACCTGAAGCAGCAGCTCTGAGATGTGCCAGGTGTGGGGAAGCACTCTACTATGCTCAACCTGGGACATAGTGCTCACAGAGTAATTATATCAGAGGCATCTCTTTAAACAAATAATTTAATATCTGTTACCACATTTATCACGTCTTAAAGCACGTAACTTCCTCTGGGTCCCAATGTATAACAACCTCTTCAGGCTTACACAGCCAAAAACCTATTCCAAACACGGAGATAACCCATGCCTTTCACAAATACAGGTTTTTACTTGGAATTAATACCCCCAAGAAAAAAACAATACATTTGTTTATACCTTTATTGACACATCAAAATTTGGGACAAAAGTCAAATTACTATCTAAGGAAAATCCTTCCTGTGTAAACATAGGGTAAACTGGATTCGTTTTCAAGTAAGATCATCAACCTTGTGATTCAAGAGGATTTTAGTGATTATCTTGTCTCTAAGAGTGAACACAGCGTCACATTCATGCTTGACATACCATAGCATGCTGCAGAAATAAGATGTCATGATGCAGGTTATAAGTTATCCCACCAAAATAATCAAGCTCCATGAATTTACGCCTTTTCTGAGGAAAAAATAAGTAGTTTGACAGCCGAAGCTATACTTCATTTTCCTTATTATTCTTTGTCCTTGTCAAAGAAGAGTTCTCAGTGGTCTTTATGTTTTCACAAGTATGCCTGTCAGAATATCAGCTCTGGCCTCCTATGGGACCTCTTTGGAGAGAGTCAGATTATACACAACACAAATTCACATCAGATTCTTCCTCCAAGACAGAGGGTATTTGGTCTCAGTAAAAGCAATTTGGAAAATCAGTTGTTACCAAAAAGCTATTGGACAACAGATAGTTTGTCCTGAAACCTTAACATTTAAATTTCATGACTAGAGTTTTAGTATAGAATTTCAAACACCATTGAACCCTATCAACTATGTAATGAGTCTTTATTTTGATTCAGCTCACTGGTAACATCTATTAAATAAGGTCTAATTACAAATCTAGTATTGATGTTGTCATCCTTTTCAAAGCTTAAAAATGTAAGATATCAGGTCTTACATGGTTTAATTTTGAGTCATGAAAAGCATAATTTCAAAGGTGAACTTTTAATTTTCCTCTTGTGACTTTCAGAGCTAATATAAGATACTTGCTTCAAATGTTTCCCCTTTAGCAATATATCCTGAGTAGCTGCTAACATGGTTGCTAAAGACTAGTGAATTATTTAAAAAAAATCAAGTATCAATTTCTATACTTTCTATACTTTTGCTAAACAAAATATTTAATTCTTCTCCCACATTTTCAGTAAGAAGTAGTAGTAACAGACAAATAAATGTACTGATTATGACCTCATATTGTACTGCTTCACGTTAAGGTGGTTACATTTATTGGCAATTCAAATTACATAGATTTTGTGGAATTGAAAATGTGGAAGTGCAGTAATTTCTTATGTCAATCTTTGTGAATGACTTTCTGGTAGTCTATTTTTCCAAACAGTCTATTATTGCAAGTTAGCATTTGCTAAAGTGCTGCCTAAATACTTAAAATCTTATGCCCCTAAAACTGTCCATCTCAGGTTTTTACATACCTCACCATAGCCCGAGAGAGGATGAAATTAAAGCATCAGTTATGTCTCTGTGTTCCAGACATGCTCTATTTCATATGACATACTTATATAGATTGTCTCTCATCATCTTCAGCAGTATGAAGCTTACCAGAAGTACAATGTGCTGCCCTTTTGAGTGCTGATGCTGCAGACCCTTCAGCATCAGGTGGATATATACAGCTGAGGTGTGTTGACATTCTTGACTGATTTTAAGTCAAAGACCAATGACCATTGCATTTCTGACTTATTTTCATTTCTTGCAAACAGTAATTAAGTGAAAATAACATCAACATTGCCAATTTACAATATTCTTACTATCTTTCAGCTTTATTTTTTTTAATGCCACGAGTGTTTTGTCTGCATGTGTCTATGAGGACTGCATGCATGCATGGACCCTGGTGGCCAAAAGAGGGTGTCAGATCCCCTGGAAGTGGAATTAGACAGTTTTGAGCCACCATGTGATACTGGCAATGAAATACAGAATCCCTGCAAGGGAAGTAACTGTCATTCCTCCATGCCTGAATAATATTTATTCATCTACTTAAATGTTTCCCTTATTCCCTGCATTGCCTACAATTCCATTTCTGGCCATCTACCTGGTCCACATCATTTTTTAATTGACATTATATCCCAGTTAAATTTAAGGGCCAGTAGCGATGATAGCACTGAATCAGGGGGTCAGGAGACCTTTATTGATCTCTACAGCTCTTCCAACATAAATCATGTAATTAAAGTAAATCTGAGTGTCTGTTTTCTCAGAAGAAGAAGGAGCAAAAACTTGTATGCCTTAAAAGATTGCTTCAAAGACTGAGTAAGATAAAATGAATGTAGGAACAAAACTGTGATTTCCAGGATCAAGGAAATTTAAGACAGCAATCAAGTTTGTAAAATGCATTTTGGGGCATCAAACAAGCAATGCTTCTGGATAGAAATTGTATTGGATAGCACTGCAGAGTCAAGCAGCCGCCAGAACAAGCATCATTCAGACTCTCCTCTTCTAGACAATTCTCTTTTTAAAAAGTATAAGGGTTTGTTTTTAAGCAAATACACTTTTTATTAATGTTAATTTTTGGTATCTGCATCAAGATGCTCAAAGTATGAAAACTTTAAATACAGTACTTTAAACTTGTCCAGCCATGCTTGTTTTCAACCACTGTCATTAAAATACACTTTTTTTCAGACTGAAACTATGTATCAAGTTACCTGTTATTTTGAACACAGTTTAAGTTGGCCCTAGCAATGTTCATTATGGATTCCAGGTGTTGCATTTATTGTCCTTGTTAACTGGGCTGAGCGCCATCAAAGTTCTAATTCTGCACAGTTGACATCAGCCCTCCTGGTGCCTTTGCTGCTTTGTTTGGAGGAGTTTTCCAACATGAAGAACCTCAGGCTAGACACTTTCTCCTAGTCTTAGAAAGTCCTGCCTTATAAGTGAGTTAGCCTTTCACTGGGCACTAACCGAAGTCATGACTAATCTCAACTAATTCGTTAGCTTATTTTTCTCATTTGACAAGTTGTCATATATTTCCTTGATGCTAAAATCATACCAAATACTTTTTTGCTGGCTTGCTTTCTCTGCACTTAACATACTGCATGCAGTATAGAGATAGTCTCTGAGGCTTTACCTAGAAGTTAACTGAAAACATGTCAAGATAAGTTAGGATGTCTTCTCTGCAGTTTGAATTGTTTTCAGCACCGAGTCTTCCCCCAGAATTTTGCATAGTTCGTTGAGTCTCTGCTGCATTTTGGGAATTCCAGCGAGCTGCGACTCTAACTTCTGTTTTTCCTCACTTAAGGTTAAACGGATAGCAGTGTCCAACTGTTCAAAGCGCCAGCCTCCTTCACCATCGAACTGTAATAGATGAGTGTGGTATTTCCTGTGTAATCAAAATGAAGTGTTATTAGTCATAATCTTAAAAGCTGTTTTAGTTATAGAGCTTTATCACTGATGTTTGAAGACAAATTTTAGTGATTGTGGCAATTTCACATTTTCATTCTAATATTATCTCATATAAACAGTGGAATTGCTAAAGTTTAAAGTCCTTCATCTCTAAGAAATTCTTGATGTTTCTGAAATTTTTTCATATTTTGAGTACATATAATTTATAAAGGAAGGAAGCAATTCTTGTATTAATTTACCCTCATAATATCTTCTGCAGAAATATGTTTTCTGAATAAATAATGAAGCATAGTTAGAGCAGAAGTAAGAAAAGGGAATTGAGGAAAGAGTAAACTTTAAAAGATCATACTGAGAAAAATCAAAGAAAATAAAGAAAACCCAAAAGAAGCTTATTTATACACAATACCACCTCTGGGATAAACTTTACATAAGTACAATGTTCTCAGTAATAATAATTTAGAATCATTTTTACATGACTGCCCACAGGAGTCTTTTAGAAACATTCTCTTACTTCCACATGGTTTCATCCTTCTCTCAGGGTTCAGCTGCTTAGGAGCTATGTAAAGGAACAGAACTGAAAGATGGGAAGCAATCCATCCCTCTCCTAAGGGAAGCCAAGGCCACTAGCAGAGGATTGTGGGATGGGCGGAGAGAGTATGGCTGGCAGAGTTGTTCCAGTCATGAGCCACCTGTACATGATCACTTAGCTTAACTGGCTCACGGTTCTTCACATTTTCTGTCTTCAGTTTTTCAAGTAATTATTATTTATTTTGAACAGTCAGCCTTTTCAATCAGCGTCTATCTTATATGCTGAAGTGAGCTGTTAAGCCTTCAGTAAACAGGCTAAAATCCTTATAATCACAGAGGTTAGGTATAACCCAATGGGTCAGTCAGGGAGAGAAGGAATTCCCAAAGAAGGGGAAATAGAATAGATAGTTATGGACAGATGAACTGGCTGGACTGAGAGGATTAAATGGAGAGGGGAAGAGGAAGTTAAAGCAGGGAAACACAGAGAGACAGGTAAGACAAAGGGACATTTGAGGGTTATCAGAAGCTATCACTGTAGACATTTCTTAAAATATATACATATATTAAAAGGAGATCTGAATAGAATCACCACAAAACAATGGAGACAAAGCCTCAACACTGACATCACTTGTCAACAAATGAAACTTCCAGCACCAGGGATGGGATACATATAATTGAGTTGTTGTCCAAAGGTGCCCCATGAAAACCCCCAAACAACTCAGGGTGAGTCCCTTGGTTGCTCGCCAGAAACTAATAGTAGAGCTCTATTGCTGAAGACAACACCTACATGACTCATTAACCATGGAGATGTGGAGCTAGTGCCTACCCGGAGCCTTCATTACTACTGAATAGTGTTCACATGGAACTGGAAGTACTCTCTACACATTACTAGAGGAGACAGGTAAATACCATCCCAGCTACAAAAACCTGCACCACTATAAACACCACGCAATGGTGACCTGCCTGCATGATATGCTGGTGCAACAGTGACGCACAATTTGTGGGTTGAATTTAAGGTCCATTCCATGATGTGGAATTCATACCCAACACAACTTGGTTGTCCGAGAAGCTAAGACTAGAGAGGCCATGACCTAGAGTTAAACCAAATGCTACTGTTCTGCTAAAGGAACTAGCAATAAAATAACTATTAATAACATTCTGCAAAATTTGAAAGTAAGCATTTTGCTCAGCCAGCATCAGAGAAGCTTCCTCCTGCAGTCGGTGGGCACAAATACAGAGACCCACAGATGAACAACACTCAGAGTACGAGACCTTGGAACATCAATCCTATATGGGACATCTCCATCAAATCCCTCCACTCGAGGGCAAAGGAGCCCTATAGAAAAGGATGCTGAAAGAACTAAAGAGCCAGAGGAAAAGGAGGACTCCTAGGAAACAAGGCCTTCTAGATACTGCAGGACTGATGCGCATTGACTTCAGAGGCTGCGGCAGCATGCACGGGGCCTGCACAGAAGCCCCAAGACAGGTAGGCTCCCAATACTGATTGGGAAGTAGAATGATCAGATTTTGTGATTTTATGGGATTACTATGTGAGCAAAAGTGTGTGTTTACATCTGTATGTCGTTTTCTTGTGCATTTTCCTTGGTTCTTTTTTTCCCCCGTTTGTTTGCTTGCTGTTTGTTTTTTGTTGCTATGCCGGCTAGTTTTCCTAATGAGAGAAAGCATGCTGGTTGTGTGGGTAGGGGAATGGGGAGAATGTGGGAGGAGTTGGGGACACGGGAATCACCCTGATCAGAATATATCGTATGAGAAAAACATTTATGTTCAATAATAAAAATATATAGATTCGAAAATATTGACCTTCTAACATATAAGACCATATAAAAGTTAAATTGAAAACAAGGTATTTATATGTCAAGCTTGACAACAAAAAACAAAAAAACAGAAAAGAAGCCCCCTAGCCCTATCATTAAACCATGAGGCTAGGGACAGTGAGATGGCTCAATCAGTTAAAGGTTCTTGCTGAGTGGCTCACTCCCTTTTAAGAAGATGACATTGTTTATGATGTCTGAAGTCTTCACTGATTCGTCACCATTGTTTGAATGATTATGGTAGGGTTAATGCTTGTTCCTAACAGGTTTCTTTTTATTTTTCCTTAAAGCAAACAACAAAAAACTTTATTACTATTTTTTTTTTGGCTTTTTCTTTTTCGAGACAGGGTTTCTCTGTGTAGCCCTGGCTGTCCTGGAACTCATTTTGTAGACCAGGCTGGCCTCGAACTCAGAAATCCGCCTGCCTCTGCCTCCCAAGTGCTGGGATTACAGGCGTGCGCCACCACCACCTGGCTATTACTATTATTTTATTATATTTTATTTCCTGTGATTCCTCTAACTTGATAATTTTAGAAATACTAAGTTATGGAATTTTACTATCCCCCCCCACACCACTGGATTTTAAAGTAAATATTAAAAGAATTTTGTAATCATATCTTAACCCTAAACCTAACCCACTCCATAATCTTTCACGGTACATTCTAGTGTTATGATAAATATTTTTTAATATAGATCAACTTTTCAAAATGACAAGAAGATGATGTTCCTTTCCACAAACCACATTAAGGTTACATTAGGCCAGAGGGAGCTAAACTATTAGCAGGAACATCAAAGAGATACAAGTAGAAAACAAATTAAATATTTTGTACTCCACACAGGAAAATTTAGCAAGGTTATCTTCTAAGAAGAAGAAGGAGGAGGAGGAAACAGAAGAGGAGGAAGAGAAGGAGGAGGAAGAATAAGAACTTGGAGAAGGAGAAGGAGAAGGAGGAGGAGGAGGAGGAGGAGGAGGAGGAGGAGAAGGAGAAGGAGAAGGAGAAGGAGAAGGAGAAGGAGAAGGAGAAGGAGAAGGAGAAGGAGAAGGAGAAGGAGAAGGAGAAGGAGAAGGAGAAGGAGAAAGAAGAGACAAAGCATCCATCCCAGAGGAGGATGCCATGAGCACCTACCACAGAGAAGGCCTGTGTGTTATGGACAGTAAGGAGATGCCAGCCCCGATAGCAGCCTGAAATATCTTTCCTTCAACGTCGATGCTCACGGCGCTGGTGCACTCATCCAGCAATGCATACTTTGGTCTGGAAAAAACAAACAAACAACAAATCAGTGAGTAGCTCTGCTCTGGGGCGGGGCCAGTCTTTGGACACAGTCGCACCCTGACAACTTCGGAAGGGCTAAAGTCAATGTGAACACTGTCATTTCGTGTTTTCATTTTGGTTTTGAAAATTGCTTTCAAAGTATTCCAGGGCACTTTTCACTATGAAATTATTTTTATTTATCTATTTTGGGTTTTTTTGAGATTCTAATATAATTACATAATATAATTTCGCCTTCCCATCTCCCCTTCAAGTCCTCCCGTGTACCCCACCTTGTTCTACTTAAAATGCATGGCCTCCAACATCAAATCAGTAGGAATATCTCATTTTACATAAATGATTTCTTAGCCTCATAAGCTTTTTTCCCTAACGTGTGCTTGCTTATTAATTGGACCCTGTTACCTATTCTGGAGATGGAGGTGAGGGCTGACAGATGCAAGAGTTAAAGGCATTTTTTTTTAATTTCTTATTGTTATTTTATTTATTTACATTTCAAATGTTATCCCCCTTGCCGGTTTTGGTTTCCCCTCCGAAAACTGTCTATCCCAACCCCTTCCCCCCTGTTTCTATGAGGGTGCTCCCTCACCTACCCACCCACGCCCCCCTCACTGCCCTGGCATTCCCTTACACTGGGGCATCAAGCCATTAAAGGCATTTCTAACGCCCCATAGGATTGTGATAGTCTCTAATGATCACTGTACTTCCCCACACAACAGTGAAGAAGTAGCTTTGGGAACTGATTATTATATATCAAATATTGGTTTTTCTGTGTGCTACTTACTGTTTGTGATTTTATTTAAGGAGAAAAAGGTGAAGAAAAGTATACAAGAGAAAGATTTAGGTAAGTTTTTCTTTTTGTATAAAACTTTTCTCCACATTGTTTATCATATTTTGTGTCTTTCCTTTTTAGAGTGTTTTGAGCTAAAGAAGATTTTCCAAGAAGAAAAAAAAATGTGTATTTTATATTCTGTTGTCATAGCAACTCATAAGGAATGTAAGATGAGTCATACACGTTTGTCTCCTTGGCAGGGTTAGTCTCTCTCTCTCTCTCTCTCTCTCTCTCTCTCTCTCTCTCTCTCTCTCTCTCTCTGTGTGTGTGTGTGTGTGTGTGTGTGTGTGTGTGTCTGTCTGTCTGTCTGTCTGTGTTGTATATACCAAACAACACAGCCATGATTGGGCACTTGAAGAACGAATACTTACAGTATTAAATGACATCATCCCTTAGACTTTTGCTTCTTTTTCTCCCTTTGCTGAATCACAAATAGTGTAGAATATGTGAAGGAAGAAACCTATCTCCTCAAGACAGGATTTTCCTGGTCATTCTTTAAATATTTAAATATCATAAAGCATATTCTATTGTAATGCTTAGTATAATTTCTGACAGAGTCCTCTGTTGTCGCCAGCTCAGATCTTTCCTATCAAAGCTCAGTATGTGCTATAATCTCATCGTCATAACCGTACTGCTCCTGAGAGGCAATCCGTCAGCATTACCCTTTCCCCTCACTGGCTCTAACTTTCTAATTTATTTGATTCACTTGAAAGAACACTGCCTTTTTACTATTTGCTTGTGTTCTATTTCCCAGAATTCACTTGATTTTCACTCATTATCATGGTATACCTGATACATTTTACAATCATGAATACTGATTAGTCCAAATACTTGAACCTTTGGGATAAAATGCTTTCTTTATTGGTGCCTCTTGTTCTTATTGAAGGGTTTATCTTATTAACACAGAGACATGGAGAAATGGTCACATTTGTGGTTCACTACACCACACCTCACAGGCTCTGCTGCTGATCATATTACTGAGTATTTATGGATGGAACCCAAGCCAGTTCCCAGAGATGGGCTAACAGCTGGTCAGAAATGTCAAGCTACAGTGTGCCCTTGAGTCTCCTTGGAGCAGCATTTCAAAGCACAACATGAAAAATCCAGAGTTGGTAAAATTTGATTCAGTTTTTTAAAAGTACCCTCTATCCTTAGGCTAATAATGTAAGTTTAGTATAAGTAATACATATATTAAGACATATACTAAGACAATTAGTTTTTCTCACTAAAACTCAGAACTATACACCAAACTACATAGTATATGATTTCACTTACATGAGATTGTAAAGAAGATAAACCAATAAGAGCAGAACTGGGTACATGTAGAACATGAATGAAAAGGGGACTGAGAGCCCTTTTCCAGGTAATAAAAACATTCTCTAATTTGGATGAGACATTTAGTGAGATGAATATTATGTTACTTAATGTACGTACATCTGTAAAAACTTATTGAATTATATAATTATATATATATATATATATATATATATATATATATACTTACTATATAATTATTATAATAAACTCTGGCCAAGCATCATATAATAACATATAATAACAAACATATAATAATAAAGAAAGGCATATGATAGCATATGAAACATATAAGCATAAGGGATATAAGTTATAAATTATGAAACACATGAAAATGATTAAAATTACAGCCAACTATATGGAGTAAGACCAGGAAGAAATTTACTCAAAACGTTAACATTGTTTTTTGACAGCTAATGAGATAAGGAAATTTTAAGTTCTTTTTATCTGTGTTTCTTAAATAAACATATAACTGTGGTGTGTTCTTTTGATGATAAACAATATGTGCTATCATCTCATTAAAAAATGTGTACTTAAATATAACCAATCATTTTTGCTCTAAATGTCTGCTTTTTTGAAGAATAGAAATTAGAAGAACAAGATTACAAGCAAACAGACCAACCTAAAATTTGCAGCATCCTAAATGACAAGAGTCAGTACATTGAAACGTAGGCTAGAAAAAAAAATGGCTCTCAGCTGGTAAAGCTTCCAGCTGCCAAGCCTGACAGCAGGAGTTTGATTCCAGAACTCACAAGGTGGAAGGGGAGAACTTATTTCCTGTAAATTGTCCTCTTATAAGCAGGCGAGACTCATACACACATATGCACATATCCACGCTTGCACATATACATACCTACACACACACAAATTCATGCACACATACACACTGAAAAGATATATGGATGGACAGATGCATAGACAGATGATGGATAGATGATATATAGGTGATAAATAATAGATAGATGCATAGAAAGATTAATAGATGGGTGCTTAGAAAGATAGATAGATAGATAGATAGATAGATAGATAGATAGATAGATAAAATGTAATAATAAAATTAGGCTGAGGCAGGAGAGGGCAAAGATCCAACTTTTAAAGATTAAAATGTAATTGAGAGAACAACAAAATACAAATGTACAGAAAATATACGTTTTCTGTAGTGCGACATACTGCCAATCAGCTCTCTGGAGAGAAAAATTTCAGACCATCCTCAACTGAGGCACGATCTTTTCTCTATCTGCAAAACTGATCCTATGTTGAATAAATAGGTGTACAAAGTGTTTTAGAACCCAAGGGAAACAGACATGGAGTCACTCTGAAAACTTCTCAGAAGAGCGTGACAAGCGGAACAGGTGAACGAGGCCAGTGTCTGGATTTCCTCCTCAGAGCTCTGGCTTAGAGTTCTTGAAGAGTCTATGAAGCTGATGTCATAGAGAAAAGCTTTATAAAAAAGTTATTTATAAAAAAGAGGCGGTCTCTTCAGGTTCCATCTCCCCACTGTTGGGCATTTGGCTAAGGTCACACACACTAAGTCCTGGGATCCTCTCACATTCCAGGTCTCTGGGGCTTCCTAGAGGTTCCCCTATCCCCTGGTAACTGCATATTTCCATTCATTCTCCTGAGCTTCTCTCCTTCCTCCCACTATTGATCCTGGCCCTTTTCCTTACCCTCCACCCTCCCTCCCTCCCTCTGTCCTTCCCTCTGTCTCCTGTGATTATTTTGTTCCCCCCATTCTAAGTGGGATTGAAGCATCCACACTTGGGCCTTCCTTCTTGTTAAACGTCTTAGGGCCTGTGGGTTGTATCAACGCTATTCAGTACTTTTCAGTTCCCAACCACTTATCAGTGTGCACATACCATGAATGTCCTTTTGGGTCTGGATTACCTCAAGTCAGGGCTCCCAGGGGATGGGGCCACCCAACCGTCTTCAAATTTTTTGACCCAGAATTGTTCCTGTTTTAAAGAAATGCAGGGACACAAATGGGGCAGAGACTGAAAGAAAGGCCATTCAAGTGACCAGCTCAACTTAAGATCCAGCCATCCCATGGGCAGGCACCAAGCCCTGACACTATTTCTGATGTCGTGTAGTGCTTGCAGACAGGAGCCTAGCATGGCTGTCCTCTGAGAGGCTCCACCAGTAGTTGACTGAAACAGATGCAGATACTTACAGCCAACTACTGGATTGAAGTCGGGGACTCCTATGGAAGTTAGGAGAATGACTGACAGAGCTGAAGGGATGGTGACCCCACAGGAAGAACTAACTAACCCTGGGAGCTCCCAGAGACCAAGCCACCACCCAAGGGGCATGCACGGGCTGGTCCATGGCCCCCAGCACATAGGTAGTAGAGAACTGCATTGTCTGGCCTCAGTGGGAGAGGATGAGCCCAATCCTCTAGAGACTTGATATCCTGGGAAATGGTCCGGGGTTGTGGGGAGCACCCTCTGAGAGGCAAAGGTGATGGAGACGGGGTGAGGAACTCTGGGAGGGGGCAACATTTGGGATGCAAATACATAGAAAAATTATTTCTTGCCTCTCAATTTTTCTGAGTTCACTCACTAAGATGTGTGCAAGCACATTCTTTTTTTCTACTAATTGTAACTCTCAACAACCGAGGAAGGAAAATTAGATTAAGAGACTACTTAAACTTGATTTGGATCCAACTGAATAATTCTGGTGCTTTATTTATAATTAATTATAAATGGAGTACATATAAAATAATGTATTTGTGGTATAATTATTACTGATAATATATTTCAGAGAGTGTGACTTAGATCCAATTTAACAATTCAGAGAAATCCCCAAATGTGCAGCATCAGGTTTAACCAGTTACGCAGCAGTTATGTATTCTTCACATTTTAGAACACATAAAAATTTAACCTAGCACTCCAAACAGTCTTTTATCTACGTTACTTAATAGAAAGCAGCTAAAAACTAAAACACCTGGAGAATCTAATATTATAAAAGTAAGTAACCCTAGAAGTAAAGATTTTACACACCTTTTGTAAGATATATTTTTTTCAACATGCCACTCGGTCCCTCTGTCCTCTCCTATCTTTGGTTTTAAAATGCTTCGTGGATTTATTGGGTCCCTGTCATTTACTTGTATGTATGTGTGTGGGCATGTGTTTGAGCGTGTGCGCCATGGTGCGTTTGCAAGGCAGAAGACAGTGAGCAATCGTTGTGAGTCTCTCCTTCCTCCACATGGATCTAGGGCAGCGGTTCCCAATCTGTGGGTTGTGATCCCCTTGGGGGAGGGTCACATATCAGATATTTACATTACGATTCATAACAGTAGCAAAATCACATTTATGAAGGAGCAACGCGCTAATTTTGCAGTTGGGGGTCACCACGGCATGAGGAACTGTACCAGGTGGCAACCTGAGGACGGTCTAGGGGCTCATTGGTGGAAGCACCTCTACTCACTGGGCAATCTGTCCGGTCTCCCAGTCAGGTGTTATCTAACCTAAGGCGAGACTGCTTCATCCTGCTGTATACTGTCTTGTTCTATCGGTACTGACTATGGCTCCCTGAACGCAGCGCACTTACTTATGGTAAAACATCCGCGCCATCCCCATTCTCTGCTTCTCCCCTCCTGAAAGGACATCCTTCCAGTCCAGGACCGCATCCCATCCTAGGAAATAAAAGCACACAAACAAACAGATAAACACACAGGTCGCAGACACTTGTAGGCGTGTTACCACATCCTATTCTGGACGAGTGATTCCTGGCCTGTTTTGATTGAGGAGCCTTGTATTTTGTAGAGCGGATGGACAGGCCTGAGAGCCACGTTTATGGCGATTTTATTTTAAATAAGATATTCTTTTGAGAGTAGTAATTCCTCACACCGATACATGTCTTGACAGAGTGGTAAACGCTGCTATAACGTCATATAACTTACCAAAACATCTGAGAGCACAGCTATTAGGAAATATTCGGATCAAAAGCACATGTATACTCCCACTATTCCATATGTCTTATTCTAAAGGAACCTACAAGCAAGGGTTCTGTAATTTCTTATTTGTTGTCTAATTGTGTGTGTGTGTGTGTGTGTGTGTGTTCACGTGTTAGAAAGATTGTGGGATTAAAAACGAACAAGTTGCGTGAGATCCACTTGCAAAAGCTTCATTTAATGTAAGTCAAGAGAGCTTGGCAAGCAAATAGTTCCTCCTAGACTTTGCATCCATCTAGAATGTCTGCGAACTTAGGATACTTGTACATTTACATATCAAGGTATTTAGACACTAGATGTTGTGTTATGGTTACTCTGTAAAAGTACTGTAGTGTGCTGTATAAAACACAACACAAGTAAAACCAAGATACCAATAATGGGAAAACCCTAAACCTCTACTTACATTCTTATGGTCTAATAATGTCATATATTCAAATGAAATTGCAGACTTCATAGACACCTGGGACAGCCGTCACTATTGTCAACTTGACTGGAGTTAGAGTTGCCCACTGTGGGGGATGCGTGTGGCTTGACTGACAGAGAAGATCTGGCATGAAGCTCAAGAAGGACATGGAGGGAGAAGGGGAAAGCCAGCAGCTCTCCCAGGTGACAGTATTGCCATCCTCTACACCATGACAATCTGACACCCATAAGCTATGAGCGAAAAGGGAAAGCTGCCTGTAGGCTGTTTCTGTTGGGTATCTAGGTATCTGGTGACTAATACCATCTAAGTTTATTTATTTAATTAATTGATTTTTTTTTGAGACAATGTTTTGATGTAACCCAGGCTAGTCCCAAACTTGTGGCACAGAGGACGGTGGCTTTGAGGTCCTGTTCCTCTTGCCTCCATGTCCCAAGTGCTAAGATGACTGGTACACACCATCACACATGTGATGGTTTGTACATGATTGGTTCAGGGAGGAAACCCTATTAGGAGGTGTGGCCTTGTGGGTGTGGCCTTGGAGTAGGTGTGTCACTGTGGGTGTGGCCTTAAGACCCCCACCCTAGTTGCCTGGAAGTCAGTCTTCTACTAGCAGCCTTCAGATGAAGATGTAGAACTCTCAGCTCCTCCTGCACCATGCCTGCCTGGATGATGCCATGTTTCTGCCTTGATGACAATGGACTGAACCTCTGAGCCTGTAAGTCAGCCCCAATTAAATGTTGTCTTTTATAAAACTTGCATTGGTCATGGTGTCTGTTCACAGCAGTGAAACCCCTAACTAAGACAAATCAGACTTGCTTTGTGTATAAAGTTAAACCACACTTAAAAAATAATGGCACATTCTACCTCCTTCTCTTTGAACGATGTGGTAAAGGTGGACGCTGTGCAGAATATGTTCTAGGTCTTGGTCTGTATAACCTTTCTCATGCATGTCATCCACAGAGTCGGGATAAATGACTTGATCCCGGAGACTTCCAAGAGACATGTATGGCCTAGAAAACACCAAGCACATGTGTAAAAGGTTACGTTAACTTATCCAGGGTGACATCCGGATGTCTGGAATACAGCAGACTTTAAATACTCAATTTATAGACAATGTGTTTCTGGGACAGACTTCAAAATAATACCTGGCTTATGAAAAGTTAGTGAGCTATCCACTTAGGAAAATTTTGATAAGAAACCATTTGATATTTTCTATAGAAAAATACTTTGTTTTACCACTGTGTTGGCTATTCTTGTTTGTCAACCTAACTAAACTCGGAACTAACTAAAACCCAAGTGTCTGGGTACAGCAGTGAGGAGCTTCCTTTTGTGATTAAAACACTTGAAGTGGGAAGAAACACTTTCAATCTTGATCTTTTGAGGTGGGAAGATCCAACTTTATTCTGGGCTAAACCTTCTAGTGGCATTCTATGTAAAGGACAGGGAAAGAGCTCTGTTTCAAAGGCAGCCTGACAGGCTGACTGTGGAGGATACCTGGCCTTGCCTAGGGCGGCCTGCTGTGGGGAGATTACAGGTATACCTGGTCTCTATCCACTAGATGTCAGTAGCATCTCCTCAAACGTGATCACAAATTGTCTACAAGTCTCCCCAAGGGGACAGATATCCCTAGGTAACAAAGCTGTCCCCAGCTGAGAACCACAGGCAGACAGTATGTTACCTTCTATGAAAAGAAAATGAAGGATGATATAAATACATACATTTGGTTACACCTATGGAAGGAAACAGGGAAAGTGAGACAGAAACTAGTGAGGTCACCCAAGGAGGTGAAACAGAGTAGAACAGAGAGAGAACATTCTTTCTCAACCTCTCCCTCCCTCCCTCCCTCCTTCCCTCCCTCCCTCCCTCCCTCCCTCCCTCCATTCCTTCCTCTCTCCCTTCTTCCTTGCTTTTCTTTCTTTCCTCCATTCCTCTCTCTTTCCTTTTCTTTTTGGAGACAGAGTCTTACTACATAGCTCTGGCTAGCCCGACACTGTCTTTGTAGACCATGCTGACCTCAAACTCATGGAAATCTGCCTGTTGCTGTCTCTGAAGTGCTGGGGTTAAAGGTGTGTGTGTGCCACATCTTTTCAATACAAGTTTTGATTTCATAGTCACATTAAAATGTTACTATTTGAAAAAATAAAATTAACTAAACAATTAACCGAAAAGCAAGACACTGGATGTTGTTTATAAGTATCAGATAGATAAGATGACCACAGAGGAGAAGAAAAGGATAGAGATGGAATAAAATTATTTAACTTAAATAACTTTGGCTACATAGCCTCAATTAATTTAAAAAAATGATCAAAAACAGTTTCCTAATTCCACTCCCATCTGGAAATCTGAAAGCCACCCTTTCAGAAGGTCTGATCCTGTAGGCAATATGGTGGATTTATTTTTGCTTACATAGCAAGTGGTCTAACCACTGCAACACCTTCCTGCCTTATCTCTGACCCTTCACACAACAGTAAACTAATAAGAGCGTGGCTGGTAAGTCCCACATTATGAGAGGATGGCTCTCCATGGCTTCAAACCTGTCTTCTGGTGACTTGTGGTAGCAGCAGTGGAAACTAACACAGGCAGGGACTTCATGAACCCTGGACATCCTGTGTGGCTCAGTGAGGAACATCATGCTATCCTAGCTCAGAGCCTGCCTTATACAGACAGCAAGGGCTAGCCTCGGCAGCTCTTCAGCTAAGAGTGCTGGCTGCCCTTGCCTTGCAGAGGAGCCCCATTTGGTTCCCAGCACCCACACAGCAGTTCACAACTGTCTGTAAGTTCCACCGAACTTAATACCCTGTTCTGATTTCCGTGGGTACCAGGTCCTCATGTGGTACATGGAAACACATGCAGGCAAAGCACTTACACAGACAAAAATTCTTTAAAAAAAAATTACACCAGCTTGGTGTGTTTTCCTGCGGAGAAGGAGGGGCTTAAACACAAATATGTTTTGCCGACCAACTGTCCACTTACATTTTCACAGTATTTATAAAGGTTTCTTTGAGGTCTACATAGTGCATAATCACTTTGTAATATATTTAACGAATATTTGAAATAAAAGTTTGTGTTTCAACTACACATATACGGAATACAAGGGACCACTTAAGTATCTTTGTTTAACTTGGCACATGATTCAAATATTGGATCAGCCTTTAATGTCTGTGATCCAGTGCGCATTTATTTTAGTACACACAAGTTCAGGTGGACAGCACTCCCAACTCGAGAATACTTTCCTTGGCTCCTACGCCCATAAGCTCCACGGCCAGGGTCAGACACTGTCACCTGGCTGCCCTGTGCGGCTGGTCTGCTTCCTGTCTGCATGGATTTGCCTCTTCTGGACGTTCCAACTGCACAGACTCACACAATGTGTCCCTTCTTGTGCCTGACTTGTTCCTAACGGACAAGTGTGTTTGAGAATGTGCCAAGCTCCTTTCTAGGGCTGGATCATATGATAACATTGTATTGTGGGTGTGTGTCATATTTACTTCACCCATTCATCTACTGAAGGCTATTTCAGTGTTTCTTTCTTTGGGGTATGATGCCTATTGGGTATAAACCAGTAAATGGAATTGTGGGCAATTCCCGGCTGCTTTCCAAAATGGCTGAACCATTTCCAGTCACGTTTCCCCCATACGTCAGTTTTCTCCCTCTCTTACTTTTTTTGTCCGTTCTAAACACACTTTCTTTGCAGTAGAACCACAGTCCATGATCTTAAGCAATCACATGCACAAGGATCGTAAATTCACATCCTCGAGTAAGAACAGTAGCGTTGGTATAAAGCAGGGCCACTGAGCGGCTGTCGCAGGGTGCTAGCTCCAACACAGCACAGAGGTAGAGGTCCTTCCATTTTTGCCTGAAGCATGGATGTTGATGCAAAGAGCAGTCCTGCCACGTGGCACAGTCAAGACCGCGATGACAAAACCGCAGCTGCGCATCCGGTCTGTGAGTGCTTCCAAAGGTTTCGCCACCCGCAGGGCTGGTAGTTGCTGACGCCATCACTTACATCCGTGTTCCGGAATACTTCCTGTGCTTTATGCTAGACGGTATAGAGCCATGGCTGTGACGATGCGCTATGGAGAAGTGGCTCTGGGATATACCCCCACTCTCATGACTGCAGTACTGTCCCTCGACTCTGAACTTGACCTAATTTGTTTGTAACGTCACTAATTTCATCCGGTTTATCATGAGTCCAGGACGAGGCAGCTGAACTAAGTAATTTGGTGATATTGTTTATAACACAGGCACCTAGGAAGGCGTTCAATAAGGCTACCTAGGAAGGCGCTCTTTTCTCTTGAGTTCTTCAAGTGAAAGTGAAACTTGAAGGAGCCACAGAGGTATAGCTTGTTGAGGGAGTGCTTGCTTTCTACCCAGTGCTGGTAGTTCCCAGCACTGAAAGAACGTCTCGGGAACAACAACAACAATAAGTGAATGTGAAATAACTGCCCTTCATCAGAGAATTGTCTGCGAGCTTTTATCCTATAGTAAATTTTATTAGACATAACATGTTTAATGGATAATAGGCTTCTGTGTAGACTTTAAAGATAGAGCCTGTTGAGTACGCAAGAAAACACTTCAAGTTTATCTAGATCCTTTCTTTTGGTAACATCTAGTTCACTGATGCAGTTTATAGGGCTTCAAAGGATCCAAAATACTTAGAGTGGTCAGATGTCTTCTTTATTATAGAAGCAGGGCAAACTGTAACTTCACCAAAATACTTAGTACTTACGATATCTTAGTATTTTAGTATTAATTTCTTGTTTTGCTTTTTTTGGTTTTTTTTGTTTTTTTTTGGTTTTTTGAGACAGGGTTTCTCGGTGTAGTCCTGGCTGTCCTGGAACTCACTCTGTAGACCAGGCTGGCCTCGAACTCAGAAATCTGCCTGCCTCTGCCTCCCAAGTGCTGGGATTACAGGCGTGTGCCACCACGCCTGGCTAGTATTAATTTCTTAATACTGTATTTTTAATATAGCACTCAGATGAACAATTAATAATTATATTAGTAGTTAATATATTTATACATTATTTTATATATTTATAATATTTATAAATATATAAATGACATTGGAAATAATTTTTGTATATTTGTATAATAAATCTATATATCATATAATTATGAATAACACTACATTGTAATAATTAAATAATTAAATTTGAAAAAGAGCTAATTTTCTCTGGTGGATGGATGAGACAAAATAATTACAGTTTCATAATGCTTAATTTCCTATTCAGTTTTCAAGGCTCTAATAGAAATATCTGAAATACATACTCCTGAAATAATTTTTGCTCCTCCTGGGAAGAAGTTTTAGCAACAAATTGTAATTGTTTTTCTGTGAAATCTTACATATACACTTATTTAAAAAACTATTAACTTTCATCGTAAGAGTATTCAAGATGAAATCCATCCCCAATAATTATGTTTTATAGCTATTAGTTATTACAAACATTTTAGCTATTTTAAAAATTTGCATTATGTTCTCATGTTTTCTGTGCTAACATTTAACTATCAGATATTTCTTTTCTGATACAACTTATTACTTGTTAGATTTTTCTGGTTTTTGATTATTCTGCATTTGAAACAAAGGAAGAAAAAAAGGTGAGAACGCTGAGAAGAATAATTCCTACCATTGTGCTCAGGATAACAATAACCTAAAATCCTAAATATTTCCTAAGTTGAGGACAAATAAAATAATTCAAGCTCTAAAGAAATTAAAGCAACAAAAATGATATAAATAAACCGAAGATGAAAAATTTTAAATTATACAGTTTAACTGGACAATACTGATACAACTCCAACAACACTTTTAACTCTAAGCTATGGGGAGTCTACAGTTGAAGAGCTATGTTCTATTCCTTTGGCTGTTTGGCCAGAAAGAAGGTGGAGCAAACCACAGACACTCGCCGTCCATCATAGAAAAGTGCACAGGTTGAAGCACTCATGTCACTGTGCGCTCTCATACACAGCAAGCTCAAGATTTGTATTTCGAATACATAATATTCTTGTGGATTTTAGCAAATTAAGAGCTACTCAATTCAAAAGAGATATTTAGTATTATGAAAATTATGTCATTTGACTTTTTGCATCTAGTACTTATAAAGCAAGGAATCAGCCTCAGTCTACTGAGCCCTCTTCACTACTTCAGACATTTCCTTTACAAAAAAAAAAAAAAAAAAAAAAAAAAAAAAAAAGAGCTGTCAATTGACAGTTATTTATCCATCACAAAGAGGATTGGGCAACACACCCAGCGCAAGTAACAAAACAGACAGATGGTTCATAGTGTAAGATGCCAGGCAGATTTGGAATAGAATGGAAATTAGTCAGTCAGTCATTTGGTTCTGGGGTAAAGCTCATTGGCTATGGGTGCACTCAGCCAGCCTGAGGCCATGGATCCAAAGCCAGCACTATCCACGCGCAGGAAGTTTGGTTAACACAATCCTTATAGCAGCATTCCTTCTCTTGTTTTGCTAAAGTTTTATTTCCTGAGGCTCAAGAGTTATACATGGGTAGAATGTATACAGTTTGATTTATGACCATAGAAGGACTAAATCTTTCCCAGGCTGTTTGATGTACTATTTGGACATGTGGTTTTAAGGAGTAGGAAGATCTGTTAACACGTCTCTCCCGAGAGGTTTCCTCCAAGTAAGAAGAATGAGAGAAGGGACGTTTGAAGCATTGTATGGCAGGTTGCTGAGAAGAGCGTGAGGTGCACAGATGGTCCTCTGGGGGCTGGTTAACTAAAACACCATAAAGAAAGGAGAGGCCGCCTGTCTGCCATGCTTCCCCCGCCTCCACATTTCCTATAGGCTCTCCAAAGTCCCATCTTCTCCAAAGTCCCATCTCTCAGTTTCCCATTTTGAGGACTGCTAATGCGATGTTAGGAGTTGATTAGCCAGGAAACTCAACAAACACATGCAATTCTGGCTTTGGGGGCTGTGACAGTGGCAGGCAGACAGAACCTCACCAAGGCATAAGCGAGCGAGTAATGGGTCATGGATTAGCAGACACATGAAAGCAAGAATAGAGGGTCATAAGCTTATCCTCAGAGGCCTGGAAAGAAGAGAAAACACTCCAAGAATTGACAAACTGTTTCAGGAAGATGATTCCTGCGAGTCAGGAGAGCTGCTCCAGCAGGGGCTGATGGGCATCAGCCACCTGATTCACAAGTGCAGGACATTCGGTCTTGGTTGGAAAGGCCAGAATAGGTTTCTATTTGAGCAAAGCCCCCACATCCTGCCAATCACCATCCTACAGAAGGATACTGCCTAACATACGCTTCAGATGAAACATTCTGTCTTAAATCCTATAGCTGTCCCAGCTTTCCTATTCTGTCTTGGAAGAGATGGGAGCAAGGGAAAATGGTTTGAACTCAATTTATACAGAACAACCCTGTCTTCTTTTACTATGGCTCAGATGTCTAAAGATCTGGTTCTTATTATTAACATTGCTAAAGCATTAGAAGACACCAACTGGGGAAATACTAGGGTGATTTCGCAATTTCTCAGGAATTCATGTTTCCCAATTTACAACCTGAGCCAGAGGAGTGCTTTTGTTTGGGTCTCTGTGTGTGAAAGTTTAGTGAAACCCAAGTGCTGGCTCCTCCCTGAGTAGTGTTATTTTTGCTTACTACACAACAAAAGAAACCCGCTCTCCTCAAACCTAATGCGAGCCCAGTGAAAGGAAGAATTTTGCACTTAACCAGTGCATAAAGAGATCCAGCCTCTACCGGAGAAATACTTCAATCATAGTGATTAAGTGTAAAGTCTTTTTAATGACTTACAGATTTCATACTTGGATTTCAATTCTATGTTGTTTTTTTTTTTTCTGCCATACTAGTAGTGATCTTACATTCTTTTGCTAGAAAGTGGTAAAAAGTAGTAAAAAAAAATTAATCATAGGAGTCATTTATGTGACTAAGATCATTTACTGACATTTTAAAAAGGTCATACTGTTACCTTCTTTTATGTAATAAAAGATTACTTCAGAATTTACTTGGAAAAAAACACTTGCTTTCAGAATACTAGAAATAAATGCTACACTTAGATTTTCTTAGTTTATATTTGTGTTTTAAGTAAAAATGTTAAGCAAAAATGGAAAAAAATGGGAGTCTATAAAATTGTAAGTATAAATAATTCCCTGTGCCTCTAGATGCATATAATTAAGGTGAACTGACTTAAGACAAAGTCATTTAAAACTTAAAATATAGACTTCTCCTGCTTATTTTTATCTTTACTAGGTTGGAGTTGGCATTTTTGCTTAGGCAAAACTACATTTCATAAGACAAAATTTCCTAATGATTTCTGTGTATTGTAAAATACCATGGTTAGTTCACTCTGAGGGTAAAGGTCACTTTCATAAACTTGCCCATTCCTTGGAAAACTCCTGCCACTACATATATATTCAAGAAGTGTTTCATTCACATGATATGTGAAATGTGTAAAGGGTAAAACATAAGCTTTTCTATATTCTTTTATTTTCATCAAGAATGTTTCTCATAGACCATTTTTTTCTGATGATTCTATATGTTACAGCTTAAGTACAAGACTGAAATAATGATACATACAACATTCATTTGTAAAACTTAAACTGAGGTGATAAAGCCAAGGTCTCTCAAAGGATCGAAAAGAAACAATGTTTATGGTATTGCATGACATGCTAGTTGTGTTAATCGCAGGTGCCAATACTATTGCTCATATTTAACATTTTCAGCTAACACATTTCTGAATTCTCTTGTACACCAGATAGCATCCTGTTGCTACCACGGCGAGTCTTGTTTGAAAGAAAATGAATTCACAGAGCCCAGTTGCTGCTTACCTTCTAAAACTCAGGCTAACTGAATCATGGTGGCACTGTGTACCAACAAGGAGCGGGCTGAAGTGTGTGATGTTGCCTAGCATCAGTGTGACATGTGCTGGTGCTCCAGGCTTACATTCCCATCCGAGGTGCTCGGTTACACACCCCAGAGCAGTCCTCTGATCCAGAGGGAACACTGTGACTGTCTGCTTAACCTGGGTGACACACAAGTTGACCCAGAGAGAAGACGTATAATGTAGTGTCTATTGAACCTAGTTGACACTCGGAGAAATCTCTGGACCAAAGGAGTTAATTTTTCATTTACAGCTAATTTTCTCTCACCACAATACATATTCCAAATTCTCAAGTATATAACAACCTCCTGCTTAGATACTTCTGTGTGATTATGAGTGAAGATGGTCAAAGATTTTGGGGAAAACAATGTGCTTTTCCATGTTTATCTTACTCTTAATGCAGTTTTAGTTAAGGTAGTTAAGATTATTCATTAGTTAGCATAATCACAATAAAGACCTTAAGAGGGCCTTAGGCACGAGTGGCCAATCTTAGGACACTGAGTATATGTGATGGAAAGACTGGAATAGAACCTGAGCACTATATTTTTATCTGTAAGAAAACAACATGACATCTAATTATTCCTTGGAGCCATTTATTCTTTCCTAAGACATCTGAAGTCTTTGAATATTCTCAACATGTTGACAGATCTGAAAACTATGAGAAGTGGCATTGACCCAGAGTCTATTATAGTCAAAGCAATAAAATGGAACTCAAGGAATACCTGAGTTCATCCTTATTTCCTCAATAGTTTCTCTAAATGAAAATACCTTTGAATGAGTGTAACCAGAAGAACCTGAGAAAAGAAGACAATTTTAGAACAAGAGCAACTGTTTTTATTTGATATAAAAATGTCTTACCTCTGTGGAATATAGAACATATGTTGGGGAGGCGGCTTATAAAGGACTCCTTCATACACAGGCCACAGCCCACTTAAGATTCTGAAGAGAGAGCTTTTCCCACAACCATTGGGACCAGTTATCAAAAGATGCATTCCTTCTTCTACCTACGGTCAGAAATAAAATTATAAGCTGCAATGTTTAATAGTTATTTCATCTAGTAGCATTTAGAAATTAATTTTTAAAAAAGTATCTAATCCTATGACAATCTTGGATAGTAAAGACAGCGAATAAAATATATCAGGATTGGAACGTCAAGTTTAACTTTGGCTATTCTCTGAAGCTAAAAGTATTATAAAATAATTAATTGCAAAACATAAATATTTTTGAAAAGAACATTGGCTCTCCAACATTTCAACTGAGATATTTTAAATCTACACACATATAGAGAAATTAACTACACATGAAAGAAAACCTAATCATAAGATTCAAATTAAAATTAGATTTTATTTTACTTATATTACTAATTAAACTTATATAAAATCTAATGTAACTGAAAGTTGGATATACTAAAAAGCACATTTATCCAAGGACATAGCTGGGTTCTTAATTTTTTATATAAGTGTCTGAAATGCTGCAAAATCACAAAAACACAAAATAAGAGAGAAAATATTATTCTAAGTCTGGTTCATTCACAGATGTAAAAAAATTATATGCTTATGAAACCAAGGCAGAGGAAAACAAGGGAACTGTAGTGTAGCATATATGAGCTTAGACACATATAGTCAAGTCTCCATATTAAGGACTCCACTTCTGAGGAGTCAGCCAACTGAAGATTGAAAGTATGTGAAGAAAAGACTGGTTGCATCTGTATCAAATATGTACAGACTCTTTTTCTGTCTAAGATTGCCCAATTGAGTGTTATCAGACTTGGGTGTCTGGGACCCCATCCCTTAATGATATCTAGGAAGAATGTATACACATAAAATAGTCACCCTCTCTATATAAGTGGAGATCATATCCATATATTATTCATTCATAAAACACATTCACTTATTAATCACTAATCAGAAGTTCTCCTTTGTCATTTGTCTTAGTTATCTATTAAAATTAAACAGACTTCATGACTTTGAGTTCTGTTTGGTAGGGTGGAGAGGTTGCCTTCCTATCAGACTTGCAGGGCACCACATGAGCAAGGAGCAGGAATGCAGCTTACAAATTTGATTTGCTTTATGATAAGTGATTCAAAAATTAAGATAAGATGAGAGGATGAGAGATAGAAATCTACAGGATGTCTGTCTATGCATATGTCTTTCCATTGAGTGGAGGATGTCTACACACATGTCTTTCCATTGAATGAAGGCTGTCTATGCATGTCTTTCCATTGAAAGGAGGCTGTCTATACATATGTCTTTCCATTGAGTGGAGGATATTTATGCATATGTCTTTCCATTGAATGGAGGCTGTCTATGCATATGTCTTTCCATTGAATGGAGGCTGTCTATGCATGTCTTTCCATCAGATGGAGGATGTCTATGCATATGTCTTTTCATTGAATGCATATAAACATCCAAGTTTCCAATGCGTGGAAGACACATTGCCAAAAAGTCAAAGACGAAGGCGAATGGCTAGTCTTCCAGAATGTCCTAGGAGAAGCTACAAAGAATGAGCTCTGCCTTGGTTCTTCTTTCCCACTAGACTTCTTGAAGTGGATGATTAATTTGATAAATGCCTGAGCACTATCCAAAAGAGTTTTGAAAGGTACATGCCACAGTGAGTAGTACATTCACAAAATGTTTTTAAAATATCAATTCCCATCAAGAGCTCTTTTTCACATTAATATTTTCCTAACATAACATCTCAGAAAATTCTGATAATATTTTCTTAACATAACTTCTCAGTAAAGACCGAGTAGGAGGAAAAGAAAATCTCACACTTTGGATTTTTTGCCCCCCTAAGTCATAATTTTAATTTTGAAGATCATCAAAAGGATGAGTATTGTTTTCCTTAAAAAGTGTATATTTGCCAATCAATACTGAAGAAACACAACTTTTTTTTTATCCTATTGGTGGGAGATTAGAATTAAAACACACATTCTGAAGACAAAAGTAACAGCAAACAGTATGTTATAACAATGTACATCTTCATAGTATGTTAAAAAATCTGCAAGAGTCTCCCACTGGATTATTACTTATTTTATAAAAGAGACTTAGCTCTGAGTTTTTCTTCAGTGTATGATGGTTCTACAGAGCCATGCTTAGAAGACGGCAACATTGAAGCTTTGTCATCTATTTATTTAAAAATTAAAGCAATGAGAAGCAGTAACATGTTACCTAAACTGAGCAAAATAACAACAAACCAGTTTTGTTACATTGTTTTGCAGAATGAGGACTGAACTCAAGTTTTGTCTGCTAGGTAAGCACGTATACCCATAGCTTAAATTGCTGAACTATTAATAGAAAATAAAATATTACATATTTACAACGAGTAGCTAATTGGTACTCATGTCATAATAAAATCACCTACAGGTTTATAATCGAATAATAAATCCTGACCAAACAATTTCTCTTCAATTTATTAACAGGATTTCCCTGTGTTCAACACATCTCAGCCTCTCTTTTCGACTTCCAATAAGCCTGTTGTTCAATTGCAAGTATATCTCAAATAATTGAGACTAGGCTAAAGTCTACTCCAAAATCATTAGTATTATGATCCCTATAATTTGAATGGGGACTAATCATGCCTCTGATAGAACGTAACTCAGCTGCTTTTACTATAGTTCACACAGTTTAAATCCGGAATGTCTTCCATGGGATCATGTGTTGGTCACCAAGTCCCCAATTTCTGGTATATTCTGGAAGGTGGTGGAAAGCCTCAGATATGAGTCCTACTTGGAGGAAGTAGGGATGTGTCCTTGGGCCGTATCTTGGCCTAACACAAATTCTCTTTCTCTATTTGCTGCCAAGTTTGCAGTAAGGACCCCCTTTCGACATGTTCCTGGCAGATGTTCAGGTGTGCCTCACTCCCAAAGGCTTGAGATAGCTCAGTCCCAAATAAATTCCCTGGAACAAGGAGCCAACTAAATTCTTCCTTTTATGTTATCAGTGTACTGACACATTGACATAAGTTATTAATACAGCCGTCAGCCATTTTATACTTAGTGTACCATGTATGCTTTCATTTCACAAAACTTCAGAACCAGGGCCTTGGGTTTACAAAGTGTTTTTGTTTTTGTTTTGTTTTGTTTTGTTTGTAATTAAGATACAGGATATTAAATAAATTATTTTCAACAGAATCAGAAGTGGGAGTTGAATCCATGAATCTTCTGATCATTTAAAGTCAAAATTAAAGTTAGAAAACATGTGTTAGTAAAACTGAATTTGATAGTGATCTCTGGGGAAAGATAATATTTCAGAAAGTGTGTAAAAGTATAGTCATATATTTCTTAACGACCTGTATAAAAAGTTAAAATTCTTTCCCAGATATTAATTTCTGAGATTTCCTCCTGTTCCCCAGAGCTGTGTTGTGTTGAATGTCTCTCACTCAGTATTCTGTAATTTGATTTTCAATCTGACACCAAAGCAGGAGAGATCATGGTTCTCTTTTTACTCTGCTTTCTGAGGGAGTTACTGCTTCTGCAACTGAGTCACTGTGCATACCTTTTGGATTTCCCCTTTCCACACGTTCCTCTCCAAGTATTTAACATAAGGTACATGAATTCTGAGTTGTTTTGTATTAGTGTGAGGCCAACAATCAGAAGATTCTTGAATATCAGCTTACTTTGAAGTTTAGCCTGGAAGCCACCACTTCTCCCGCTGGTGTAATTATGGGGACATTTTCACAAATGATTCCATGATCCACATCAATAACTGTTCCTATAATCAAGGAACAGTTTAAGTTACAAAGGTTATCTCATTACTTCTAATTAAATGGAAGAATAATACAGCAGAATGGGTAAACTCAATTATAAAAATAATTCACACTGGTAAATCATAGAAAAAATAAATATACATGAATTTAATTTATTTTAATCTATTTAGAGAACCTTTCTGATAAAATAATTTTATAATCAAATATCAACATCTCTATCCAAGTAGACATAAACTATATCTGATATGGCTTAGTCACACCATTTAGAGTTATTCTGTTCCCCTATTTCCCACAAGATAAAAAAGCACACTGTTCCAAGAAGGGAATCAAGAGTGATAAACATTTAGAAACACAGAATAATGAGGAATAATATGGCATTAACACTAATTCTATTTAATAGTTCAAAATTTAAAAGCAGACAGTTCACTCAGCCATTTGTGTTGTCAGCAAATACAATGCAGTTTCCTGAGAATAAGTTTCCTGTTTCCTTGGGGCTCCAAGACTCATCACTGCCACTCCAACTGCAACACTAACACACACACTGCTGTTTAAATAATGTAAATAATGTTCGTCATTTAAATACTAGTTTCTTGAAACTACTAAAAGCTCTTTCCTAAAGAAGAAACCTTTAGTTCTTTTCATAAAATGACAATCACCTATAAGGAAAATGGAGAAAACAGCAAACAAACCAAACATAAAGCAATGCAAACCCAAACCCTGAAGTGAATTACCTTTGATGGCCAGGGTGTCGCTGAGGGGTTGCTCAGAGCCACCTCCACTCTTGCTATCGTCTTCTGACTCCTGAGTGACAGTTCTCTTATAAATTCCTCTCTTCACTTCATCGAAGACCCAGAACATATTGTACACTCTAGCAGTATAACCCGCTAGTTCAGTGATCTAAAAATCAACATATAAAGAATGAGTTAATAGAGCCATGATAGATGATATTTTTTTTAAAAAAAGATATGTGTACTATATAAACTTTTAAATAAATTTGTGGTATATAAACTTTTTGAGAACATTTTTTGACTTGTTTACTTATTTATTTTATGCATATGAGTAGACCACCATTGCTCTCTTCAGACACACCAGAAGAGGGCATCAGACTCCATTACAGGTGGTTGTGAGCCATCATGTGGTTTCTGGGAATTGAACTCAGGACCTCTGGAAGAGCAGTCAGTGCTCTTAATCACTGAGCCATCTCTCCAGCCCTGTGTAAACTTCTTGGCTTGCTGCCAAAGATTCTACTTTATTATGTATGACAAAAAATACCCCAATATTTCAGCCAACTGAAGGGAAGCGTAGCAAGAGCCTTAGTGCGGACAGTAAAGGAAGGCATGGGTTGATTTACTTTAGTGTTCAAAGTGAAATGAGAAGTTTTTAATGAGTCCTGAGGGTCTTTTAGTCACATTCTTGATTTGGCTCTCTTTATATTTGTTTTTGTTGGTTAGTTTCTTCGTTTTTGAGTCTGAGTCTCACTATGTAGTTCGGACTGGCCTTAGACTTACAGAGCTCTGCCTGTCCCGCATCCAAGTCCCAGGATTAAAAGCATGTGTTGCCATTACCGCCCCATCCTCTCATTCTATTTAAAATAGATGATCAGGTCGCGTATCTGTCTTAGAGGTGGAACAATGATCTAGCATACGTGAAGCTGCCCTGGGATCATGCCTCCATGGATACGCAGAATTATTCAAAAACTTGAAACAAAACAATGACACTAGCTCTAATTCTATTTACTGGTTAAATTTTCAAAAGCGAGCAATTCATTAGCTATATGTGTTGTCTCCAAATATAATCTGAAGCATTTTTCCCTAAGCGTAAGTGGCATCAGTGAGCCCGTGTGTTTAGGCACATGTGGATATGAATATTGCAAATAGCAGAAGAATACTTTTCTCCCCCTTATTTATAAATGAATATTTCTAAGCCAAATATTGCCCAACTTCCTGCTCGGGCAGAGGAATATATGTGCTAGAGGGCACTGGATGCAAAAGTGAGCCCGGTCAGAGGCGTCTGGAACCTTCGCATTATTAGCCCCACATTCTGGCTTCTTTTCAATCCAGATGTGATTTATATGGTCAAGGAAAACTATAAATACATGATTTTTCCCCTAGCTAAGATTATGAGATGCTTTAGTTCACAAAGCCCCACAGAAAGATGCTTTGCTCCGGTTCTGCCAGCTGTCCATCTGGGTCAAGCTCCTGCTGTTTTTCGATTATGCCTGAACAGCTTGCTTTCAGGGGGGGCTGTGAAAGGTGACTCGTCTTATCCATATCATTTGCCTCAGCAAAAGAACTGGGAACCTGACACCAATAAGTACCCATGTCACAAAAGACGTCTCCTCCTAACTGTCATATGTAGATTAACCCACAGATGCAGGCAGATGGCTGCTGAGGTCTTTGTGCATAAAGCTTGAACTATAATGAATGGGCATTAGTGCCACAGGCCTTTGACTGAAGGGAAAGCGGTAATTTGACCATTTATTGGTTATTTTGATGTTATGGCTATGTAAAGAACGACTTCTGAGATGTTATCTGAAAGAAAGTCTCAAGCTATTAAGTAGAGGCAAAGAGAGGGATGGTTTAACAAAATACAGACATAAAAGGGTGTCTTAGGATTTCTACTGATGTGGTAAAACACCATAACCAAAGGCAACCTGAGGAGGAGAGGGTTTATTTCATTTTACAGCTCAAGGGTCACACTCGGTCACTGAGGGGAAGCCAGGGCAGGAGTCACAGCAGGAAGTGAAGCCGAGGCCATGAAGGGATGATGCTCACAGGTTTGCTGCTCACAGGTTTGCTCCCGTGGCATGCTCAGTGTACTTTCTTATACAGCTCAGGACCTGCTCAGGAGTAACCGGTGGCACTACCTACCCACGGTGGCCTAGGCCTTCCACAGCAAGTGTTAACCAATATGGTACTCCACACAAGCTTGCCTACAGGCCAGTCTGAGTGGAGGCACTGTCTAAGTTAAGTTTCCCCTCTTTCCAGTTATGGCCAGCTTTGTGTCAGGTTGACATAAACCAAGCAGCACATTGGGCAAACATAAATATTGGCATAGAAAAATAAAAGACTAAGGTTACTGAGAGATTCAAAACGAGCAGGAAGCAGTGGGTAAGTAGACTAGGGTGGACACAGGACAGTCTATAAAAGCTAAGAGTGTAAGCCTGGAATGCTTTGGGACCCCAGGGGTTTGTGGTAGATTCCTGAATGAAGAGGAGGGAGCTCTGCTCCCCTGGAGCTGGTAAAGAAGACACAGTGATTTCTTGTCTTAGTAGCACAGGGCTTCTAAGAGTGAGCATTCTTACATTCAAAGCATAAGAAGTCAGGATAAATAAAGTCATTTTTTATCATTGGAGATAATCTAGAAGCGTTAAGTGGTAGTCCTGTGACGTAGATATTTTGATGTGAGATGGGTAATGGTTTTTGTCCTTTAATTTTAATAATAATTAAAATAACAATAATAGCTATAACAATAATTTCAATATTAAAATTAACTACATGGAAAATATTGTCCCCAAAACTAAGTCCCCAGGTGGTTAAAATTACCGTTTGAATTTTTACAATATGAGTACTTTCAATAAGTGGTACTGAACCATTAGTTTTATGGTGAAAAATTAAATACAATTCCATAGATCAGTTCTGAAAGAAACTTCAGAAACTTTGAAGTCATATCATACTCTGTACTTTAGTTAATTTAATAGATAAATTTTACAATGGTACTCTAGCAATTTATTTGGCTTTATTATCTATAAAACTAATTAATAGAATTTTAGAAATATCTGAATTGCCCAGCCATTTTGATCTTAGCCTACAGGTTTTTTTTCATTATTCTTTGAAAAACTACTTATTAGCCACATACCTAAGTATTAGAACGGATGGTAGAAATACAAAGATGTGTAAGATAGCCCCTGCTCTCAGAGAGCTCTGGGTTCGGATCGGGAAAGAAGCCTATTATAGTAATGTGAGAGAGACAGATAAGCCCATCCAGATGCTTCAAAGATGGCGAGAAGTGGAGTCATGCTACTGGAGAGACTTCATCAAGGAGGATGAACAAAGTTTGCAAGATATAAAGCTGGTGTTACTCACTAACACCCATCGAGTGTTGAAATGCGTTGACCTAGGTACCTCACATTATGAACTTTCAACACCCTACAAAATCATTACTGTCATGACTCCAATTTACAAGTACGGAAACAGGGATACAGACAGACAGGAAGCTGGAGGAGATCACGTGACTTGTAAACCATGACGTCTGAGTGGAAATGACGCATGGCCTCTTGAGGCCACACAAAAGCGATTCCTTTTTCACCCTCTTCATTTAAAAGCAGGCAAAAATCATGTTTTTAAGTAGGAATAACAGAACGCTCACTTCAGAGTTGCTTCCCTTGACATTAATTATACTCTTGGCAATTGCTGTGCATATTTCATAATTTACACTTTGCTGTATTTTCAGGTACATTCATATTTTAAGCAAATTTGCAAGAAATAAAAATACCTCTTTGTATGAAGACATAATCCTTTCAATTGCATCAGCTCCAGAGGCCAGTAAGTTCCGGGCAGTGGTAAAGGCCTCTGTCCGATCGCTAACCATAGCCTGCTTTGGACCATCCTCCAGATCTACAAGAAAATCACAGAACTATTGAATTTTTTTCCTCAAATCGCTGTCTTATTTTATACCAATTAAATGATGGCTAAAATAACAATATTTCATAACCATCAGCAGTTTCCTAGAACTATGCTTAATTATTATATTATTAAATATAATAAATACATGTGTTAGCTTTTATTAGAATTTTCCTTTTGTGTATTTTTTTTCAGAACAAAAGTTAGCACAAATAAATCTACTAGCTTATTTTCACTCAGCTTCCTTAGGACTTCTCCACGCTCCTGCTAACTATGAAAACTGTGTAAGAAACTCTCCTGACATTCTCAAAGTGCTCACTTGAGGGGGCTGCAACAGTGACTGAGTGCCTCTGTGTGGGTGTGAGGACTCAAGTTTGCATTTCCTGTACCCCTACTGTTTAAAAAACATCTGGGCATGGTGCTCACGTTAGCAACGTGAGCACGTTAGGAACAGGAGGCTCTCAGGCTCACTGGCCAGCCGGCAAAATCAATGAGCCTCAGGTTTAAAAGAAGAAGGCGGGGAAAGAGGTTGCTGCTGAGAAGTTGCAGTGGGAAAAATCATTTGCTACCAAGCCTAACTCCTGAGTTTGATCCCCAGAACCTACACGGCAGGAGACAACCAACTCCCAAAAGCTGCCTTCTTACCGCCACAGGCATGATATGGTATAGATGTGCCTGCATTCATACATGCACAGAGACACACACAGTAATAAATGCATGTATACACATAGGATGTTTTAAAATAATAAAATTATTTAAAAAATTAAGAGTAAACAAAGAATAATAGTGGAGAGTTATCTCAAGAGATGTCTGACATTGAATTCTGGTCTTTATATGCATGCACCAGTATGCACCCATGCACTCAGATGCACACATGTACAGACTCATTCAAACATGTATATATACCATGTACCCACACACTTACACCAACCTATCAACAAGAATACGAAAAAACATATGGTATGGTTTCTTTAACAGGAATTTCAACAGATCTGGCCCTAATAATTTTGATATTTTTCTCCTTTCCCAAACATTTATCATTCTATAGCTCCGCTGAATCACTGACATGTCCTTCTCTGTCAGTCCATTGGAATTTACACATTTGATTCTTCTCACTCTATATACCAAATTGTCCTAGTCTTGGGATCCTCAGCTTTAGCCTCCTGAGTTCTAGAGTTACAGGTGTAGCAAACGCTTGACTATACTTTCAAAGTATATGTAAATGCAAATTGAGATGCACTTAACAACAAGAAAGCCCTATGGGATTCTCAACCAGCTACCAAAATAGTGAGTTCCACTTGATCTAAAACTAAGAAAAGGCTTAGGTTTTGACCATCTGGCTAACCTGATTGCTGGATTTTATGAATGTGGGTTAAAAGGGGTTTGGCCTTTCACTGGTAAAAAACAAATTGAACAGAGGGATAAAGGTTGATATGGAATTATAGCTTCCATGTTGCTTTGGCAGATTAATGCCTCCTGGGTTTTCTTCATGCTTTAAGCAACGAAATAAATATCTTTCCACAGTGTGAAACGTTTAAACTGCCTTGTTCTTTTGTAGGCCTCATGGAAGCAGGTGCCAGTAACTTTAGTCCTGCATGTGGCTGTCAACTGCCTGACCTCTCTGATAAGGGCAGATCACTTAGTGTCACATATGAATCCATGGTTTAAATTGCTCACCTATTCACTTCTCAGCACAATTTGGTTATTTGGTTAAGAACAAAGTCACTGCTAGCACATTTTCCTCTGTAATCTTTGTACTTTCTCTTAGTACAAAGAAAGGGATACATAGCCTTAAAATAAACAGAAGAATAATCAAATTCGAGTATGTTTCCATTTCAGTGATTAGCTCATCAGTTCCTCCTGTCAGTTTACAGAGCAAGTTTCAATGTGGTGACTGTGGTCCAGGAGGAAAGGCAGTACACCAGGAGTTACATACTGTCTCCATCCCTAGGGTTCCTGTGTGAATTTAGACAATCCAGGAACTCTAGATTAGAGGCTCTGAGGCCCTCTTCTGAAGGGAAAAAACCAGCATGCTTCTAGAGGTAATTTTTGTTTTAAGTATAAATAGCCTATCCTAACCATGAACATTCACTTGACATTGTAAAGGGGGTGACCTAGGATAATCTACAACAGAGCTGCTTATCTTTTTCTCCCATGGATAAAAATCATACAGCTTCTTTCTCCAAACCCAGTGATTCTCAACCCTCTGAATGTTCTGACCCTTTAATACAGTTCTTCATGTCATGGTGACCCTCCATCAGAAAATTATTTTCCTTGCTACTACTGTAATTTTGATACTGTTATGAATTATATGTAAATATTGGATATGCACGGTATCAGATAGGTGAGCCCTGTGAAAGGTCAGTCAAGGGTCCCAAAGGGGTCGTGTTGAGAACCACTAACCCAAACAGCTTCTATTTCTGACTTCCTAGTTCCTTGCTCCTTTCAGCAACATTAACAATACCAGCAAATGGCCAGTAATCAGTTCATCCGAGCAGGCACCATACTAAGCTTAGTTTTTATCCTTAGGGCAATCCTGCTAAGTTCCCCTAGTTTGGATAGGAGAGGTTCGAACCACAGGAAAGAAGAATGACTTTCACAGGGCCACTTGTATGCAGAATTGTCTGTATTTAAGCCCAAGGATTCTCATTCCAGAGCCGACAGGCTGGGAATATAATAAGCGCTGACAAGAGCTAACGCTTGACTTCTTACAACTCACAAAGTGCACTATTTCAAAGCATACCTGTACATTATAACTTCACAGCAGCTCTGAATGATATGTACTGTTATCCACACAGTTAAGAAAACTAAGAACTATGCATTTATATAATCCCCCCAAAGCTTGGTTAAGTATTCCATCAGGCCAAGGATCCCCCTCCTCTCTTTTTGTCCACACCCCCTCTCAAAATTATTCACTCTTTTTCTCTTTGCTACTGTTTTGTACTTTGAAACTTTTAATATATATTAAATATATATAATAATTATACAATAATTATATTAATTATATATTATATTGATTATATTAATTATTATATTAAATATAGTATTGTATTATATATTAATGATGATTATATTATATATTAGATATATATTGGTATTTCCGAGACAGGGTTTCTCTGTATAGCCCTGGCTGTTCTGGAACTCACTCAGTAGACCAGACTGGCCTTGAACTCAAAAATCTGCCTGTCTCTGCCTCCCAAGTGCTGGGATTAAAGGCGTGCGCCACCACCGCCCGGCTTATTATATATTTTAATTATGTATGTATGTGGGGGGCAGTTGGGTATGGATATGTGAGGAGAGCTGCTGCCCATGCAGACCAGAGAAGGAACCTTGGAACTAGGGATACTAACATCTGTGAGCCACTCAACAGAGGTGCTGGGAACTAATCTTCAGTTCCCTGTAAGAGCAGCCAGTGCTCAGCCATTGATTCACTCACAGCTCCCTCCCCCACCCCCAAGTCACCCTCTGCCATCTGCCACTGGCCGCTGGCACTGCCATCCCTGCCACTTTCTTATGCAATTATTTTATCTGTAACACAGGAGGCAACCAAGTGATTACATTTATATTATATATATTTTCTGGGGCAAAGTCTTTTCTGTGTAGCCCTGGTTGTCCTGGAACTCCCTTTGTAGATACAGGATGTTCGGGAACTCTCAGAAATCCATTTGCCTCTCCCTCCATAGTGCTGGGATTAAAGGCTTGCACCACCACACCTGGTCTTAAATGAAAATGTGAGACTAGATTAGAGAATATGGCATGTAATTCCTAGACCTGAAACCTGAAACTGATATATCAGTATGTGAAAAAAATTATTTTCCCCGAGTGAAATGGTATTTTCACTTGGATAGGTCACCAGAAGTCAAATATATTTAGCAGCCTGAGCACATGTTCACACATAGCAACTTTCATTTCTCCAGACTTTGAAACATTCTCAAGTATCATTCTGCAGATGGGTCCTTTTGTCTTCTGCGGGGCTCTTCAGTTGCCCACATCTGCCAGATGTTCTTTGGAATGAGCTTTGCATGATACTTTGTTTCACTTCCAATTGAATCATCAGATGTTTTTTTTCGCCTGCTATTGTCAGCGTTTGTAGGATTTATTTTTAGACACCTCATTACCTCGTGGTAAGTGAGCTAGTTAGTTTCACGGCCTACCTGTTTACTTCTTACTAACCTCTGTGGGGTTAATTTGTCACCATTAATAGCTGCATTCTTCTTTCTATTCTGTGTGGATTACACGAGGGGTTTCTAATAAGACCAAACACTGCCAACAACATTGTATTATAGTCTTCTTGTGGGCATTATATCTAATGTAGATTAGATATGGAAACTTTTGATGAACGTTATTAGTTTAAGAAATAACTTTTCAATTTATATTTTGCCAAATTTCTTAGCAAATCTTAAGGGTGTGCATTTCTCAGTGTCTTCTTTCTTTTACTGTAAACACTCTTTAGGAAAAGTAGTTCTTTCTTTACAAAAGGATTTTGTCTTGAATACTAAGAATATCTTTTACAGTAGAAATTTAAAATGAACACATAAAAATGGATAAACTTTAATTTCCACACTTCCTACTCGGCAGTTTACTTGTGGAGTATGTTTATTATGTTGTTAGTGCTGTCTACATGAAGAAATACTGACAGGGCACAGTTCCCCTAAATGTACATATTTAGCTTAATAATGACTTAAATGGACTTTTTGTAAAAATAAAAGCAAACTAAGCCACTAACATAACTTTAAAAATAAAAATATTATATTGTCACTTGTGTTTTATTGCCTTAATTTAAACAATAGCCATTAAGACCTAATTGTATGTAAACAACTATAAAAGACTCCAAATTCTCCTACATTATCCCAAGTGTTGTCTTTTGTTTTCTAATAACAACTACCACACATCAGGTACAACAGCTATGTCCTTCATAAGCATCTCTGTGCTAAGTACAAACCCCTCCGAAGTAGCCTTTCCAGTTTTACTTTTTCAGAAGAGGGAAGCAAGGCTTGGGAGAGTTGGATATGACTAAGAGGGTTTCTGTAAGAATCACTGGGGCCAGCCGGGCGTGGTGGTACACGCCTGTAGTCCCAGGACTTGGGAGGCAGAGGCAGGCAGATTTCTGAGTTCAAGTCCAGCCTGGTCTACAGAGTGAGTTCTAGGACAGCCAGGACTACACAGAGAAACCCTGTCTCAAAAAAACCACAAAAAAAAAAAAAAAAGAATCACTGGGGCCAAGTTTGAAATCAAACTCTTTCTCTCAAAACTCTACTTTAGGCTCACTCCTAAATTTTTGATCAAGTAGTTTCTAAAGAGGGGGGATATTTTATTTTTGGAGAACAGAAAATCCTTCTTTATCAATTACAGCCATTATTTCTTATCTGTGGAGGATGGGGAGGCTGGCTCAGGGACCCCGAAGAGTCTGAGATCTATCTGTGGCAAGTTGCTTAGAGAAACCACTGTAGTAATTGCAGGGTTTATATCACCCCATGTTCTTTAAATAACTCCAGATTATCTGCAATACTTCATGTGATGCAAAGGCTATGGAAAGAGTTGTTACAGTGAGTTCTGTAGAGTATAAAAGGTATGTGTTTGTCATGGACAGATTTTCTCTGCTTTTGCTTTAGACTCCTATTTCTGCTCTGTACTGGTTAAATTCTTGACTATGAAATTATGGAAGCTGAATTCTAACTGTAACCCTTTCATTCCTGCCAGTAAGGACTTAAACTTTCATACAGAAAGAGCACCACAACATTGTCTCTCTTGCCCTTATCTTTCTTAGCTGTTCCCAAAGAAAAACTGTAGAGACAGGGATAGGATCAAATTATGTTACAGATAAGTCCCATCCCCTAAACATCACCAAATCATGTCATGGGAAGATGCTTGTATCACTACAAATAGAGGAGTATTTGCTATCCAAATACCCATTCCATGATGCTTACATGTACCCTGAAACAACATTTCTGATCATCTAAAGTGGCCAATCAGCTTTCAAATCACAAATCAGGTTAAATTCAGTTATAGAAAACTTATATGCTTAATCCTCTGGATGTTAAGAACAAGCCATGAGGTATGCTTATGCCATACTCTTTCTGAAGATAACTGATTTGATTTGTAGTTAAATGTAAACTGAAAAGTCATTGGGCAGTATAATTAAAATTGCTCCTGCTAGACTTCCAGAGATACGGTGTCACAGACCTCCTTGGTAAGGTCTCTTGTGCTACCTGTTGCTTCTTTCATACTGGTGGTCTGATTATTGAATATTAAAACTGTCACTGTTTCTGAGTACAAGCAACAACAGACACTAGCTGTCCACACAGTAACACATGGGACGTGCAATGGTATCTTCAAGAGAAACAATGTTAAACGCATATTTAAGATTAAGCATGAATGTTATTACCACCATCTGCAAAGCCAGTCGCAGTGATAATAGGTATAGCCACCATAATTAGTCCACAGCTGCTCCACACATACTTCATCAAGAACTGTTCTATCATGATGTACCATAAACGTTTGGATAAAATCAGGTTCATCTGGTAAGCTAAAGCCTTGTAGCATTTCTGCAGCTGCTTCATTTCTACCTAAAAAGGAAAAAAAGATAAGAATGAATCCAGCATGAGCTATGGAAATAAACATTGTCAGTGCTGAGGATTCTCTTTCATGATGTAGGTATGTAATTTTCCTGTATTTCGTATAGTCATTGTTGATACATTTCTACAGCTAACAAATGTAACTAGATACTAGAATTATTTATAATTTAGCATTACTTAAGAAACACTTTACCCAGCAAATAGAATATTATTTGAAATACACATGAGTGAGACAGGAGCATAGCTCAGTGTTAGAGCACGAGCCTATTGCTATTATACATAAGGCATTGGGTATAATTCTCAACAATGAGAGAGAGGGGGGAGGGGAAGTCTTGTAATTATAATTTAAAAAATTTAAGATGTCAAACTTAAATACTTTATGAAGATACAAGTAAGCATTGTTAAACCCACTTCATCTTCGAGAACACCAAAAACATCTGAAAACAAACCAAACATGTATAACTAGACTATATTGAATTGGCCCAGGTTTTGTCCTTTAAGTGAGGAATCTACTAATTTACACTGAGTTCAATGCTCAAAAAAAAAAAAAAATTAGCAAATCAGACACAACACACAAGGCAAATTCCAGGTAGGAATAGAGATCCTAAATTAGTTTAGATTTTTTTCCTTTGGGTTGCTTCTGCTATTGAGAAAGAAACAATGATAATTCTTGATGCTTTAAAAGAAACATCATTCTGCTTGATAATTAAAAAAATATTTTTAAATACTTCTCTCTATATTGCCAAACCATTGATACTGTATTTCAGATGTTCCTACCCGCAATTTATATCATACTCAACATTCTGAAGCCACTATAATATACCACAATTTTACATAACTGGGCTAATTATTCAACTGTTGGAGATCTGTAGCATTTAAAAATAGCACTCTAGTGCTGCTTCCTACTTCTGTCCTCGCTAGTCTTAGTTTTTACCTCTCTCCTAGGCAAAATTTAACTATCTCTGTCAAAATTATGTCCTCAGCATGAGCTAAAAGTAAAGGATATGCAATTTCATTAGACACTCCTTTGCATTTCTTAATCAGCACACTCCCATTCATCAGTCTTGCAAAATTGTCCCAACTGTTTTCTCTTTGAAAGCAGTTATGCCCCCTTGAACACAAAAGAACAACAAAGGATACTTCCCTCACATCTCCATCTCAATCCAAAGCGGTTTACTCTCAGTTCCCAAATGTGCATTTTCTTCACAATGTACCCTTACTGCACCCTTCACCAAGTTAGTACTTACGTTTTAAGAAAATGTCTTTGAGCTCATTCATTACAGTCATACTTGAGTAACAGAGGCTATGTAGATCACTTAAAAAAGAACAGACATTCTCATGAAACTTCAAAAAAGTTTGGCCACTCTAATTCTCTAATGGCTGGTGACATAGAGGGCTTGTGTATTTTAGCACGATTTAGCTACCAGAGGACTGTAAGATGCTCAGAAAGTGGGTCTGTCAACAAGACAACAGATGGTATCGAGCAGAGCAGTGGCTGCTTGAACAGTCTCACATTTCACCCGATGCTTTAATGTCTGCCTTACCTTATGTCCTCTGTAGAAGGCAATTTCTTCCACGTTGGCTATGATTCTGGAGTGAACATACCGCAAGTGGCCTTTCCTATGGGCTTCCTCAGCCACCAGCGTACCAAATTTGGGCGAGCAAGCTTTCAGTACTTTAGCAGTGGCGTACACCACGAGTCCTGCTAGCAGGGTGGGCCCGATGGGGCTTGCTCCTCTGGATGTAGCTGTCCGGATGAGCGTATAGGAGGTTAGGATCACATCTAAAATCGGTTTGGTAAGGTTGGAGTACAGGTGAGCCACAGATTGCGAGAACATCATAATGTCTTCCGTAAGAGACTGGTCAGGGTTTGCCAGCCTCCCATCCATATTTATCACCTTATAATAAGTCTGATTTGCAAAATAGGTTTCATAAGCATGGTCCACTAAGCGAGTTCTGAAGGCCAATGCCAGTTTGCACTCCAGGTACCTGATAGCGCTGTTGACAAAGGTAGCGGGGATAGCAATCATAAGCCACTTGATTAATTTGATGATGAAAGTCCGAGGCTTCTTTTCCACGATGCTTTTCACGATTTTCCCATCCAGACCAGCCACATAGATAGACAGAAATGTTCTTGAGATTAGAGCCACCGAGTGGAGGCAGAGCCACCCCGTTTCAGTGGTCACAAGTTTTGGAAAGAGGATTTTCCGAAGTTCAAGTAGCTGTTTGAAAAAATCTGCATTTAGTCCCGGCGCAGGTTTTTTACAGATGATCTCCGTGCAATGCAGTATTTCTCTGTTCTCTGCAGGCGGGTAATCTTCTGCTTTCGCCTTCCTGTGGCCAGGCTGCTTTAAACGCTTGCCAATGATGGGATAGAGGGTTTTCAGAGCATATGCCGCAGCCACCAGGCAGGCAGCCCTTTTAGCAGCACCGGATCTGGTCCATTTCACCCGATAGGCTGCTGCATTTAGCATGTGTATCATTTTTCCAGCTACACAAATGGGTTTCTTTAAAAAGAATTCGTTTTAAAAGCTCATGCTCCGCGGAAAGCCCAGCAAACGTTTCAGAAAACACCACAGCCTCCCATGCTCTGCAGCTTGTCTCCTTTACTCTTATTTTGTTCTTCAGTGACGGATGCAGCAAAGCTCAAACTCCACCGCATCCACCGGGGGCGAGTCCCTCAGCAGCCGGAGCTGGCCAGGCTCCACCCACAGGCTTCTCATTGGCTGCGTGGGCGGTGAGACCCTAGACTCCTCGCCTCTTCCCTTTGAACCTTAAAAATGAAGAGAGAGCCAAAACAAATCCTATACTTAAACAGGAGTTCAGAGAGTTAAATATCTATTTCTGGAGAGGTCGATTGAGGTCAGCTGCTGGGGAACAAACCTTCCCCTTAGAGCTACTGAGCATGCTCAGCGTCACTTAGGAACCCTCAGAAGTTTCAGAATATACATCCCGTCTCTAAGATTTCTACAAAGGGGCAGGGCAGAGGGAAGGAAGGCTTGCAGCAGCTTTAATGAGCCCGGAGAGAAAGAACTAAAGAGAGGAGGGTGGAGCCTTAAGAGGATTAACGGAACCGGCCAAGGGAAAGGAGTCAGACAAGAGTGATAAGAGCTAGAGCCAGAAAACAAAATAGCAAACACATTTCCTTAAGAATGCTTTGTTCAGAAGATGTCGTCCTTCCATCCCTCGCTCCCCTCCCGCCCTTCGCCCTTGTTTCGATTTTCTCAGATATTCACAGAACCTCTTAGACAGGTTGCCATTGAGGGTGTCCCTTGTAAATAAACTAGAGGCGAGCTTGTGCACTAGAGAAAACACCCAGAGCTCTTCCCCCACACTCCTTTGCATTGACTTGTCCCGATAATAAAATTCTTTCTGCTCCATGATTATATTTAGCAGTGTTATCGGACACATTACTATTTGTTTACAAAGTGACTTAAACAAAATCTTCCTTGTGTTTTTTGTTTGGAGGTAATTTAGCCCTATAATAAGAATTTAATCAGCTGGGAAATTGAGCTGGGATTTGAGGATGGAAAATACTTTTTAGGATGCACTTCTTCAAGGCATTTTTTTTCCTTCAAGTTTTTCTTTAGGCTTAGAGATAATCTGCTGGCTTCTTCCTATGAAGGTTTTGTTTGTTTGTTTTACTGTATACTAAAAACCAAGAATGTTTAAAAATTATTCACATTCCAGTGGAAGACTTAACAATCAATAGGCAAGCAAAACTTTGCATCTTTTTAAAAACCTGTAGATTTTTTTTTTTTTTTTTTTTTTTGGTTTTTCGAGACAGGGTTTCTCTGTGTAGTCCTGGCTGTCCTGGAACTCACTCTGTAGACCAGGCTGGCCTCGAACTCAGAAATCCGCCTGCCTCTGCCTCCCAAGGGCTGGGATTAAAGGCGTGCGCCACCACCGCCCGGCAGATTTTTTTTTTTTTTGAAGGCAGGGCAAAGGTAGTTTTGCATGATAGAGCCTTTTTCTGCTCCTCTCTTCTGTCTTCCCAACCACTGACCTATCCTGAAGGTGTGAATGTAAGCCAGAGCCCAGCACAGTTAAGTTAGAACTGCTCATTTTAACCTGCTAGTGTTATATGACCCTTAAGCTAAGAATCGTTTTATCCTAGGGCCTTACTATCCACAGACTCTTCCTTTAGATTCTTCCACAGTAGTTCCAGGGCAGGACTGCACTGCGACACCTGCACCTCTGTCCTGATTCAGCTGCACATGGATCACACCCTAATGAAGAAGTGAAAGATAGTTACATGGCGGTTGTAACATCACACAATTGGCCAGTTCTGCGTTTGCTACTAGTCCTCTCTGTGCTTTGGTTTTTCCGTCTGTCTGTAAAATGAGAACAGTGGTATTCTATGAAGTAGGTGTAGACATTAAATAAAATAGTCAAATTGTTTAAAGAAACATTGTGTATAGAAACCTCCGTGCTAGAACATGTGCCATAATGTTGAGTGATCTTTATTGTTCATTTGGCATGAGTCAAAGTATTGCCTTTACTAAGAATATATATATATATATATATATATATTTTTTTGGTTTTTCGAGACAGGGTTTCTCTGTGTAGCCCTGGCTGTCCTGGAACTAGCTCTGTAGACCAGGCTGGCCTCGAACTCAGAAATCCACCTGCCTCTGCCTCCCAAGTGCTGGGATTAAAGGCGTGCGCCTCCACCACCCGGCTAAGAATATTTTTTTTTTTAAAAAAACAGTATTCTTTTAAGCTCTTTGGTATACATATATTAAATCTAAGATTATACAGAGATCATTTATTTGCATTCAACTCAACAGATTTACCAATATACGAATGACAAGTATCTTTGGTATTTGGTCATATTAGCACACTCAACCAATGCTGTTAAGACTCCCTGGGCTGCCAATTAATACATCTACAGCACATCTCCTGCACGCAGGGCCCAGGAAACATCAGGGTAGAGTGGTGAGAAGATTGGAAAAGTCAGAGGACCAGAAAAATCTGAGTGAAAGTTTGTCTCCTAGAAATAACAGGGAAGCTTCACCCAAGATCCTTTAACTGCATAGATGCTTAAACAGGACCAGGACCAACATGACACCAGAAGCCATGCAAATATGGAAGTGGAACTCTTAAGAAGATCCTACCCCTAGACAAATACTGCAGGCAACTAAGGAGAGAGCTCAGAAAGGGAGAAATAGGCTTCCCCAAGGATGAAGGAGACCCTAACTGGTCACCCCATACTAAGTGCCCACCCATGAAATCCTATACATACAAGGAACACTAAATGGACACAGTAGGTTTTGTTTATATACTTATGCAAGTGTGTATATGTGTGTGTGCATGTGCACATGCATGTGTACCCATGTACGGATGTATGTATGTATGTATGTATGTGTAACAATAACAAAGAGAAAGAGGCTACTAATTTAAGAAGCAATTGCAGGATATAGGAGAGGTTGGAGAGAGGAAATGTTTGGTGAGGCTGTAATTATATTTTAACATAAAAATTAAAAATAATAAAGGACTTTCTGGGATGTTGTGTGATTTCGTGTTTGCCCAACATGCTTAAAGCATTGAGGTTTTCAATTCTCAATACTGGGCAAGGGATCGATTTTTCTAAGCCCAAATGTGGAGCTCAAGGAGTCATAATAGTTATTGACAAAATATTTTATCTCTTGGATCATGCTATTGGTGCATGAAAAATATAAGACTCTTTTACACACATACAACGAAATCATTATGTCACATCTTCTGGTGGCTAAACATGGAAGGGTTAGCTGCAGCTGGAAAGGCCAGGGGGCAGGACATACCTCGCTGAGGTTAATGGCAGGATGTTCATTCAGGCTGAATGACTAGGTTAGAGAGCAGCTGGTAGTTGAAGGAAATAGCATTCATCACTAGAAAACAAGAGGCAGCCAAATCAGAGAAAGGGCGGTGAGCAGGAAATCTAGGTCGAAGGAACATTAAAGATGTAAGCTCATGTAGGCTCATGTATTTGAATGCTTGGTCACCAGGGAGTGGCACTGTTAGATGTGCCTTGTTGGAGGAAGTATGTCACCGGGATGAGCTTTGAGGTTTCAAATGCTCAAGCCAGGTCTCCCTGCACCCTTCAGATCAAGACATAGAACTCCCGCCGGGCGGTGGTGGCGCACACCTGTAATCCCAGCACTTGGGAGGCAGAGGCAGGAGGATTTCTGAGTTCGAGGCCAGCCTGGTCTACAGAGTGAGTTCCAGGACTGCCAGGGCTACACAGAGAAACCCTGTCTTGAAAAAAAAAAAAGACATAGAACTCCCAGCTACCTCTCCTGCACAATGTCTTCCTGTGTGCTACCATACTTCCTGTCATAATAACAACGGACTAAATCTCTGAACTGTAAGCCAGCCCCAATTAATTTTTTTTTAAAAATAAGTGTTTCCACGGTCATGATGTCTTTTCATATCAATAGAAACCCTAACTAAGACAGCAGGCCAGATAATAAATATATTGGGGTATAATGGGGTAGCAGAAGTAACCTTTGAATTTCAGAAGTAAGAAACTTGTGAAAAGAGTTATATAAGAAGAAAGTATCCAAGACAAAATAATTGGCCTGAGAAGGAAGGCCAAAGGTCAGTTATTAGAATTATGGAAAAGGTCAGTGTGTGATTTGACTTGAGAGTCAACTAGTTTAGCACAGACCCAACTATAATAATCTAAACCCCACATTACATGTTCCAAATTGGCGGTGGGTGGGTGGGTCTTAAGGTTTAAAATTTGACTTGAGGCTTCCGATAGGAAAAGGAGGATTCAATTTGAGAGGAAAGAAGACAGAAAATGTGCCACAAAACATCCTAGTCAACAATGGATCACATTTAAGAACTGAAAATTTCCCTCTTGCCTATTGACATTGTAGCCATCAGTGTCATAGAATAAAGCATTACTCATGCATTTGAATTCACCATATGGTAAGGAGATTCGCTGTGCTCCTGGACATAATATAACAAAATACCATATGCTAGGTTATAATAATGTCACTGGTCCATATACTATACTATACTATACTATACTATACTATACTATACTATACTTTTAATTGTTGTGCAGGGTATCCTGAATATTAAATGGCTTTTTAAGGAACACTACAGTTCTATACTTCTCACATTAATTGTATCTCTTTGTCTCATATAGCAAACGGACATACAAAATAATATATACATTTTAACTAGTTTTGTGGTAGTCCACTTCACGTTTGACTAATGATAAAGCCATCTAGAATGAATGCTCAAAATATATTTGTTTTGTTAACAAGGCATGGTTACATATTCATTTAAAGTAAGACATTAAGATTGTTACAGGGTTTCCTTTAATTTTTTTTTATTGAAAGAAAAAATAAAGTTAATAGTAGTTTGAGTTCCAAACTATGAGAGAAAAAAAGAAGTGAAAAAAATCACTTGTTATTGTAGTAAGCATTGTAAAATTTCCAATCAAGTTTCTGAACTTAATGTAATTTCATATGAGAAATATCAACATTTTTCTCAAGGGGATTAATAATCTGAGAAAAGTAGTCTGACATTAATGTTTCAGATTTACCAGTGCAGGAGGCTGGAAAGATGGATAAGCAGTTAAGAGCACTCACTGCTCTTACAGAGCACTTAGGATCCTAGCACCCTCATGGTGACCCACAGCTGTCTAGAACTCCAGTTGCAGGGAATTACATGCCCTCTTATGGCCTCTAAGGATATTAGGCATGAAAATCACACACACACACACACACACACACACACACACACACACACACACTTGTATATAAAATAAAAAGAAAAAATTTATTTCAATTTTTTTCTAGATGCAATAATTAAACCACTCTGCTCTAAAAAAAAGTGCTATAGTTTCATGGATCACCAATATCAAGAGCAGAGCTGGAAATCATATTTAACAAAATATGCTTCATAATGTATAAAACAAAACATCTTTCTAGTTAAGAGAACTAAAAATATATAACTATATGTTGCAGTTTGTTTATGTTTTCATTATAAATCAGGCATCTTTAGAAGTAAAAGATAAATTAGTCAAGTTTTAAGAAGGTTGAGTGGGTCATTTTCTTTTCAAGAAATGATCAATAATATTTTCTTTATAATACTGTTCTCTTGAATAATACTGTTGTCTTGAACAGTCCTCAAAACCCAAAAGATTACCTAACTGATATACTAGCTCTTAAACAGTGGTGTTTAAACTATATGTATCTCTTATGAGGCTTACAGGTTGAAGGCATAAACAACAACTAAGATAATATCTTAGGTCAATATTTCAACTGTGCCCATGTTTCTACAGAGTTATCATTTGCTGTGAAGGAAAATTCAGCAATAGCTTGTCTAAGTGTGTGTCTTGATGTTAATCTGTAACCTGATTCATATTCCTATTGTACCGCTGTGTCTAGGAACTAAAGAGGGACTCTGGTTAGGAAGAAGAGATAATTTATCTAGGCTCTCTGTCCTTCACTCTTCTCAGAAAACAACAAACTTTTCATTTATTTCCCAGCAAAAGGAAAAAAAAAAGATAATGTATTAGCTAAGTTTCCCCTTTCAGTTATCCAACAAAGTTTTGAACATAAGTTGAAGATTCAGACCTATTGTACCTGCTTTGTCTGTATGGCTAACTAAAAAAATCAACAGACAGTGATTTTTCTGAAATGCTGAATTCACCTGTTTTGATTTCATTCCAATAAAATTGGCAGGGGTTGTTGTCATTGTTATAAAATTAGGATTAATGTTTTTAAATAAAATGTATTTATTTTAGTTACTAGTTCTTACCCACTTATATAAGCATTATATTTTGACAACGTTTTTTTCTGGAAGAAATCATGGCAATTTGAAAAATTACTTTGTTTATTCGGAACAAGAAACTTCTTTTTGTTGTTGTATCTCTCTCTCTCTCTCTCTCTCTCTCTCTCTCTCTCTCTCTCTCTCTCTCTCTCTCTCTCTCTCTCTCTCTCTCTCTCTCTCTCTCTCTCTCTTGAGACAGAGTTTCCCTATGTAGTCCTGGCTATCCTGATACCCATTCTGTACAATAGGCTGGACTCAAACTCAGACATCTGCCTGCCTCTGCCTCCTGAGTAGTGAGATTAAAGGTGAGCTCCGCCACTGCTAGATTAAAACTTGATTTTAAACAAACATAATTTGTAAGAGAAATGTTTCATGAAGACATAGCAACACAACCTTTTTTTTTTTGTTTGTTTGTTTTTTTTTTTTGGGCATTTTTTTTTTTTTTTTTTTTTGCTTTAGGATTTTGTTTGTTCAGATTGAAATTTAATGTCAGGAACTTTTCACAACCAGTCAAAGCTCTGTAAAGCTCTTTAAGGGATTCACAAAAACGTATACAACTGTTTGTCTGGTGTGGTGATTCTTCACTACAGTACTTTCTAAATATTAATTTGCACTGCAAATTCAAGTCAAGAATTCGGGTATGCTGTGAAAAGTTGGTTGGCAATGTCATCACCTTCGAATTCAGGTATCTGTAGCGGGTCGCCTTTCCAAGTCCAGCCTGTGAACTGATAGCCCAACACAGAGCCCAGTGGAAAGTATGGCAGCCATGGGGGGCCTAACCGGAAGCGCACCGAGGGAGACGGGGTGTCACACCGGAAGGCATTCTCCCGCGGTGCCTGTCGGGAGAGGCGCGGGCTGTGGTCGCTCTGCGTGGCTTTCAGTGTGCGTGCAAGCTGCGAGCCGCGAGGGCCCCGCGTGGAAGGCTCTGGAGAGATGAACTGGGTCGGGGGCTCCCGGTAAGGTGTGCGCTCGGGTTGAGATCCATCCCTCGGGGTCCTGGAGGGCCGCCATCATCCCAGGCCCTGAGGCGAGGAGGCCACAGCCTTCCCTGCTAAATGCCCGGATGGGAACCTCAGCACTGTCCAGGGTTCTAAACAAACTGATTTCCACTCAGCGCCGGGTTCTCTGAGGGTTCGCAGAGGGCAGGGCGGGGTTGCTGCTGCTTTCTCTACATTCCAGGCATCCTCCTCTACTAAGGACCCCTGGGCATGGGGTACAATCTATGTAGGAATTTCAAAACAGCTCTGGTCCTGGTTGTATTATATATATTTACCGTATTTTCAAATTATAATTTTTCAAAAGCTATATTATTAGTAGTTTGGTTTGACTTTAGAGAAGATCTCACTGTTTAGCCCAGGGTGGCTTGGAACTCAATAATCCAGTTAATATCTCAATTAATAAATTCAATATTTAGCTTCTAAAGAGCTGGGTTTACAGGCGTGTACCACCGTGCCCAGCTCATAGCTTGTTTTTTTTTTTTTAAACAAATATAGTGAAAACGTACCTTGAATAAAAAGGATATGTAATATTTTCAGTATTCAGGATTAATCACGTAAAAAAATTCATTATAAAGTTACAATTTATTTTTATTTGACTTAGTCTTAGTCTAGTTTTCTCCCAGTCATCTTGCCTGCTGTGTTTTACTTGCCTTGTTTCCTCTGGGTGGGAGGGTGCCTAGTGAATGTGCTTAGTTCCAGGAATTTCCTGGGGCTATTTAAGTTGTGTGCCTGCTGGATGGTCCCTTTCAATCTCGGATGGATAATAAGTTTCTATCTTGGAGGAAACTGTGATGCAGCAGTGTGGCATGTGCATGCTTACACATGTATGTACAAATAAGTAAACACATAAAAGTAAAACAAAACAAATGACTTATTTTGGCTAGTGTTCTATTAGCACACTTTAGAGAAAACAAGGAATTCACTTACAGACTTTACTAGGATAGAGTTGATACATGACTATAATGTAATGCATTCAAATTTGACTTTCTAAAAGGTGAATATTAATGGACTGTAGCTCCAGCTCTAAGGTGATACAATACCCTCTTCTGGATTCTACAGACAACTGCTCTCATGTGCACATATACATAATTTAAAATAATATATATTAAATATTGCATGGAGGTTTTAAAGATATAAACACTGTAGGCATTCCTTTCAAATCATGAACTTCTTGGTTATTTTGAGATTAATGTTTTAGTTGCTGCTGGAAGTTGCAAAAGCAATGGGCCTAAGATTGCTTTTCTCAACGTAAAGTACTGCTACACCTCTGGCATCAACTACCAGGGGCCTAAACCACAGAATGAAAAAGCATGGTTACAATTTCTTAGGACTTCAGTTTTGATCAGAGATCAGAAAGAGGAGAGCCTTCCTTCAGATGTTAGCCCGCATCAACACACCATAGAGTAAATCTAAGACAGGTGAGACACTAGGATGTCTGAGGCTGCAGGATGATTCAGTGAGGAACGGTACAGGCTGTCAAGCCATATGACCAGAGTTCATCCTTGCACTCCGTACAGAGGGAGGAGAGAACTGACTGCCAAAGTTGTCCGTTGACGTCTAATTGCATATATGGTAACATATACATATGTACACACACACACACACACACACACACACACACACGCACACACGCACACGCACGCACACAAGCACACAAACACAAATAAATGCAAAAACTTTTTTAAAAAAACATATGCAGTTTTAAATAAACTTTTCTTGGAAAGATGGGCTCTCTAGGGTGAAGCCCTATAGTGATTATGAAAATCTGATTATCTCCTGTGTCTACTGTGAGAGCAGGCAAGAGAGGACAGGGTTAGCTCCAGTGATCTTCTGAAGTGCCTCAGCAAGAGAGTGCTGCACTGACAGCCAACTGAACGGCTGCAGTGGAGAAGTTATTAATCCCCTTCTCCAACTCTTTGAGGGCTTGGTTACTAGCAGCTTGTTTTAGTTGAAAAATTTGAGAGCTGTTAGCAACTTAACATTTAGATAAGTGACTGGAGAACAATTAGAGTTCTTCAGAACAACTCCAGAGCACGCTAAATTAATTTAACAAGAGCATTTTTACAAGCATGACCCAGTCAGGGTTTATATACATATGTGTGTATTATATAAGTATGTACACACATATATATATGTATATGTATATGCGTTTGTATGTGTGTATGTGTGAGTTTTACTTAATAAAAAGCACCTTGTGATAGAATATTGGGTTCAGAATTATTTACATCTATGTATTATTAGAAACTTAAATAATCAGCAATGTGTAACAAGTGTTGTTTTAAATACCTGGTGAGGTAGATGGGGGAACTAAAGCACAGTTATTATGTGACTCACCCAAGAAAATGAGCTAGGAAGTGTCAATTAGGATGTGCCGATTCAGTCAGATACATTGTGTAACAAGATGAATACTGGAAAGGCTGCATAAATAGTGTTGGAAATTCAAAGCCAAGAAAGTGGAAGTTACTAAGCCTTAAAGGAACCCAATACTGCACAAAGCAAGAGCTACTGAAGCGATGAAAGTTGAGAAGAAGATGAATAGATGATGAGATTGAAGACCTAGTTCTTAGCAAGACTTTCAGAAAGAAATGGGTTAGGAGGGGAGGTTCTGTTATTAAAAAAACTTGATAAGAATGTTTGGAAAATAGTAGTTGGATCTGAATTAAGATGCTTTCACAAAGGGGCTGTTTACATTTTGTTGTTACATGAGTGAAGCAGGGTACAGTAAATTTATTTTTTGGTAGAGGTCATCTGATAGCATGCCCTCATTGGAAACAATGTTCTCACAAACAAAAATGATACAATAAGTTTTACTGCAGAATTGCTTGATGGGACATCATTACAGTCTTGTAGCTGAAAAGTCTTAACAATTTCTGTCATTGAAAACAAACGTGGGATTTGACCTTTAAGAACTCTTTCGATTAGGGAGTCTGTCAGTCCCTAAATGCCTTTCATGAAGAAAATAGCTGGTAGCTATAGAAATAAGCCCTTCACTTTAAATTGGTTATCTTGTTGGATGTAGTGTCTTTGCTAGCTGCAATATTTCAATTCAAATGAAATAGCTTTGAATGTAAATTTATTATGCCACCCCAAACTCAAGTGTATATGACAATAATTCCAAAGTCCTATAGTTGAGACTTGATAGTCCATGCTAATGCGAAGTTTTTTCAAACTAATGGGCTTTTGAACATTCTGAAATAATGTTTTTCTTAATTTGGAGGTATTAAAATGCTCACTACCCTTAGTCTTTTCCTGACAAAATTAACTATTGACCTGTAACTCTTACTATTTACCCCCATGGTTGAAATAATAATAATAATAATAATAATAATAATAAACTCCCAAGACCCTGTGTTTTAATAGTTAGACTGACCTCCAATTTGACAATAGGCAGGAGCATTGTTTAACTTGGAAAAGAATACCTTATTTTCTTTGTTAATTAGTGACTCATTTCACAGTTAGGAATGGAGGCAGTAGCAGAAAAGGAAGATACAAAGATGCAAACAGTTTTTAGACCCCAGAGTACTACTGAGAATCAGACTGAGAACATAGGACTTAGTTACTGCAGCTCTGTGGGTGTGGAGTACATCCTGTATCACACGCTCAAGTACAGGGTAACTGAAATTTAGTCACTCTCTGAGGCTTTACTTTCTACTGAGGGAGGAAAAAGTATTACTATTGAAAATGTTTAAGATTGAGGGACTCAAATTCATTCTATAAAAGCAAGTAGAATGAAAAAGAATGGAACATAGACTAGATTAGCAGCAGGTTTGGCCAATCAGAAGACAGGTAGATGGAGAAGACAAAACAAAAACATTATATAAGTATTTGGAGTTAAAACTATATTTAAATACTTTAAGTAAGTGAAAGTGTGTGTGTGTGTGTGTGTGTGTGTGTGTGTGTGTGTGTTTGATAGTGAGAGAGAAAAGTAGAAGTTTTGTCTTAGTGAAGAGCCAAATTCACAGTAGCCCAGTCACAGCAATGCTTTGTATTCCATTATAGTATCAGTAGTATATAGGTTGGCATGTTGTTGGGTAGATTCAAAAAGTGATACAAGCTAGGATTATGCTAGAAAAATGTATACTGCTTTTCTATAGTTCTATATGACTATAAACACTCTTCAAGTTTACTTGGCAGAAGTCTTAATATGCCTTGTGGCTGTATGACTTGGGATGGGATATGCCTTTTTTCTATTCATGCTTAGAGCCAGGTTGTAGAGGATGTTCTGTGGGGAAAGAATACCGTCCATAGGAACTTAGATACAGAGTCTTGGTATTGAGGCGTCATGTGAGGAAAAGACGTCAATCCATGAAGGAAAGATGTCAGTTGCACTAAGAGTTCTGTCTGCCCATCGCCAGAAGCATTTGGTGATATCCAATACCAACTCCCATCTACCCCAGGTTTTGCCCTATTTCTGCACAGGAGACCTCACTGGAAGTAACCACCATCTTGTGGATTATTTCATGGACAAAATTCACAGGTCTGAGAGATCTACTGACCTATAAAGCCTCTGCTCTGAGAATGTCTGTAAAGAGAGATAGTTCATCCTGCTGACATGACAAATGTCATGAACTCCTCTGAGAATCTCCCCAGTAATCTCTGAGGAAGGTGGATTACTGATGGAGTGACTAGAATCACAACATGTGATCCCTCCCAGCTAGGTTCTAGAAAGGGAGCAAGAAAGACAGAGATTTAGCTGTCCTTTGATTTTCGGGATAGAATAGTAGAAGGCCTCTCTCTGGTCTTAGGTTTGTGTGTCATCAGAACTTCAGTGTTGAAATTGAGCCAAGGTTCTAATGTGCTGCATCTGGGAAGCATTTCCTTATGAAGAAGAAAATCCTCATGGAGAAATGTTCATCTAGTAACATCCCATAAGGTCTTAGCTCTAATAGAGTTTCTTGGTGTGGTGAACGAATGTGCCGGATAATATAGACTTCTACTATACTTCCCTTTTAGTCTTTAAGACCATACAGGTGGTAAAAATTAATCAGTAATTTTTACTGTCTAGGTCAGTTGAGGGTCTGGTCCACAAGGATCAATTGATAATATGGAAAACCCTTAGCTCTGTTAGCCTTAAAAAATAGTTGTGTTATATGCTAGGATGAGCCAGGGTCTTTCTGACCAATCTGCGTCCTTTGAATGAGTAGGGACTGTGTTCTGACTCTCCACTGTAGAATGTACACTGATCGGACTTCAACCTCTGGGTCTCTACCACCTCTCTGATGAAGGGGACAGGTAATGTACTAGAATAGTGGAGCTCTTAGAAAGAGGTCCTGTTGTTCTCTGGGGCCTAGTTGACCTTGGAAAGTAAGGCCTAAAATATTGGGTATCATTCTGTCCTCTTCTCCATATAGGCATATGCTTCCAAGTATGGTTAATAAACACCTATAAGGTTAGTTACCTTTAGTCTGGCATATTAACCTTTTCAAAAATGATTTTTATTCTTGAAAGTAATGATAATTACATTACTTTACTGTTTCCAACCATTCCCATATATCCTTGCTCTTTAAAATTTTTTAATATATATATATGCATATGCATCACACACAGATACAGACACACATATACCGATGAAGGGATAACAAAAATGTAAACAATTTTCTTGCATGCAACTTCAGGTTAATGACATGAGCTAGGAAAGATAATATAAAGTGAAATAAACCAGACCCCAAAAGAGAAATGTCTCATGTTCTCTTTCATCTCTGATTGGTTGCTCCAGACTTCAGATATGAGTGTAACCTGGAGTAACCATAGAAACCAGGAAAGTAGGAGGGGACAGTGAGGTGGGGGAGCAATGGAGAGGGGACTAACAGGGTGTGGGCCCTTCTAACAGGAGAACGGGAACAGCAGCATGGGATTTAATTAGGAGGGGAAGATATGAACAAGAAGGACAGAGGAAAAATAGCAGTAAGGCTGTCTGAAAGTAATCACTATGTACCTAAAGTTATATAAAATAATACAAGTCTGTATATGTATACATATGCATATAGAGTATAAATGAAAACTTTTTATCTGAGCTGACAATGCTCCTTCCAAGAGCTAAGAAAATCCTTCAGAGCCAGGCATTATACGATCCCTTTTGAGTTGTTGGTCAGGGGAGCTCAAGAGACGCCCCAAACATTATAGGACATTGCTGTTGGTTTTGCTTGCCTCTCGGAGGTGGAAGATAAGCCCCCTTTTCTAAAGGCACTATGCACTTTGGACTCTGGACCAGAAACACTGAAGCTGGATGTGACCTGAAAGCCTCTTCCGCAAGGACTAGCTTTTATGATACCAGAAAGTGCTATATGAGCTTCCAAAGGAGAGAAGCAACAGTGAACTTTTGTATAGTATTTAGATGAAACTTGGGCAAAAATCAATCTTTAAAACATATCTAGATGTTGTTAAAACTCAACTGTCCTCATTACGCTGAACACACACACTTTTTTTTAAGGCCAGTTCTAGATGCTATGATGAGCAGAGCAATAACTTAAGAGAACATCATTGATTTTTAAAAAGGAATGCACTGTGGCCTTAGAGATTTTAATAACCTTTTTCATCATCGTGCATACCATATCAAAGTCTCATCTTTTCCCTTATATAGCGTACTCAGAACTTTTGTGACCTTCTTAGGCTTCCAAGCTTTGTGTTTGTCATTCCTATTCTAGAGATATCTAGCCATCTTACCTTAGGACAAAGTCTTACAATACACAAATCTTTGTCTGCTAAAGTGGCTTGGTCTTATAATATTTGCTTCTCTTCCTTACTGGCTGCCTTTTACTCATTGTCTTTCTTAACATCATGAGACATCGTGACATTAGTAAATTTACTAACTTATTTCAGACTTGTTACTGTATCCAATAACATGAGGCTGAATCCAGAACATTTGATTTGCTTTTTTTAAAAGACTATTTATTTTATGTATGAGTACACCTTTGCTTTCTTCAGTCACACCACAGAGGGCATCAGATCTCATTACAGATGGTTGTGAGCCACCATGTGGTTGCTAGGATTTGAACTCAGGACCACCCAACATTTATCTTTCATGCACAAATTTGTTCATATGAATATTATACCTGCTGTACTGTGCATTTACAATAGACAGAAAAATTCTTTTCCCATCTCATAGTGCAGTCAGAGAGGGAAGATTTTATTTTGAAGGCCCACCATCTGATAGCTTAACTTTATATAATGTCATGAGTTTTGGGTAATAAGCACCATGGCTATGGAGAATCATGGTGACTGATGTGTCTGCCTTTATAAGGATCTTAACTTGAAATGCTCTCTTGATAGACCTACAGGTGGCCAACTGCTGGAAGCTGCTCACAGCCAGCATGTGCCTGCAAGTGCCCTGTCGCCTACAGCAGGACAACACTGTTAATGACATTTCCTCTAGAGGCCACTTTTCTTTTCTTTATTTTCTATATTCTTTGTTTACATTCCAAATGCTTTCCCCTTTCCCAGTTCCCCCCTCACCATATGTCCCATAAGTCCTCTTCTCTCCACCTAATCCCCAATCCCCCCCCCCATTTCTTTGTTCTAGTACTCCCCTACAATACTGGATCAAGTCTTTTCAGGACCAGGGCCCTCTCCTTCCTTCTTTTTGGGAATCATATGATTTGCTAATTGTGTCTTGAGTATTCAGAGCTTCTGGGCTCATTAATATACACTTATCAGTGATTGCATTTCATGTGTATTCTTTTGTTATTGGGTTACCTCACTTAGGATGATATTTTCCAGTTCCAACCATTTGTCTACAAATTTCATGAATTCATTGTTTTTAATTGCTGAGTAGTATTCCATTGTGTAAATATACCACATTTTTTGTATCCATTCCCCCATTGAAGGACATCTGGGCTCCTTCCAACTTCTGGCTATTATAAATAAGGCTGCTATGAACATAGTGGAGCATGTGTCTTTGTTGCATGCAGGGGAATCCTCTTGGTATATGCCCAGGAGTGGTATGACAGGGTCCTCTGGAAGTGTCACGCCCAATTTTCTGAGGAACCACCAGACTGATTTCCAGAGCAGTTGTACCATCTTGCAATCCCACCAACAGTGGAGGAGTATTCCTCTTTCTCCACATCCTCGCCAACATCTGCTGTCTCTTGAGTTTTTAATCTTAGCCATCTTGACTGGTGTGAGGTGGAATCTCAGGGTTGTTTTGATTTGCATTTCCCTGATGACTAGTGATCTCTTAAGGTGCTTCTCAGCCATCCGAATTTCTTCAGGTGAAAATTCTTTGTTTAGCTCTGTACCCCATTTTTTAATAGGGTTACTTGGTTCTCTGGAGTTTAACTTCTTTAGTTCTTTGTATATATTGGATATTAACCCTATGTCGGATGTGGGGTTGGTGAAGATCTTTTCCCAATTAGTTGATTGCTATTTTTGTCCTTCTGATGGTGTCCTTTGCCTTACAGAAACTTTGTAATTTTATGAGGTCCCATTTGTCAATTCCTGATCTTAGAGCATAAGCTATTGGTATTCTGTTCAGGAACTTTCCCCCTGTGCCCATGTCCTCCAGGGTCTTCCCCAGTTTCTTTTCTATTAGTTTCAGTGTGTCTGGTTTTATGTGGAGGTCCTTGATCCACTTGGAGTTGATCTTAGTACAAGGAGATAAGAGTGGATGAATTCCCATTCTTCTGCATGTTGACCTCCAGTTGAACCAGCACCATTTGTTGAAAAGGTTATCTTTTTTTCCACTGGATGATCGTAGCTCCTTTATCAAAGATCAAGTGACCATAATTCTGTGGGTTCATTTCCGGGACTTTGATTCTATTCCATTGATCTACTTGCCTGTCACTGTGCCGATACCATGCAGTTTTTAACACAATTGCTCTGTAGTACTGCTTGAGGTCGGGGATATTGATTCCCCCAGAAATTCTTTTATTGTTGAGAATAGTTTTAGCTATCCTGGGTTTTTTGTTATTCCAGATGAATTTGAGAATTGCTCTTTCTAAATCTATGAAGAATTGATTTGGGATTTTGATCGGGATTGCATTGAATCTGTAGATTGCTTTTGGCAAGATGGCCATTTTTACTATATTAATCCTGTAGAGGCCACTTTTTTATATTCCCCCCAGTATAAATTTAGGCAAAGCTAAAAATGTAAAGTGTTTATTTCACAGTCTGTGGATCAAATAAATGATGTGTGGTTATTCATCCCTAGGATCAAAGGGTGATGTCACAGTGTCTTCTGGTTTCTCTTCCCCTACAGCTGGGAATTCCCTGATGTTTATCCTCCCTCATTAATGAGCATTAAGACAGGTCAGCCAGAGTAACTGTAGTAAATGACATGACCCTGAAATCTCCATTGTCTCCTTTCATTGTGAACAGGAGGGAAGATAAGGCTTTTCTGGTAGAGTGATTTTTACCAACATGGCCTTTATCCCTACGATACTGATGAGTTCTTCCTATATTTTTTTCCTGGATAACTTAAATAAATCAGTGTTAAAAAAACATGGAATACATCTGAGGCAGATCAATAGATCTGGATTGTCAATTTTAGAGTTAGTTTGGTTGATGTGAAGCAAGAACCACACGTCCCCTCCATCTCTGAAAATAACCTTAGTAAGATTAAGAGTCCGGACAAGAGAAGGTCAGGGCCCACAGGCTTCTTTGATTGCTAGAGATAAAGGTTTTCTTTTCATTGAGGGCTACCATTCTCTCTCAGAATTATCATAAATTTCCTGTCTGTAGGGATCTGGAATGACTAGGAGAGAATTAAAAGAGAAGGCTATTTATTCTGGCTGGATTTTGGTAAAGGCATGTAGCTGCAAGTCCCATATAATACAGTATGTAATATAATGTCTCAAAACCAAAAGAATTCACCAAGGGAATGTGGCATTCTTATCACATAGCAACAGGATACCCAGAAAAATTACACGAGAATGACTATAGCTTAATAAAAAGACATGAGCTAGGCAGCGTGGATATAGCAGTCGACGGAAGTAGACCTGAGGCAGGAGTGAGTTGTGTGGGTCTGAAGTAATAGGGGACCAGAAAGAAGCACATATTTTTCTGGTCTCCACTGTTGGAGGAGATTCCACCTGGAAACATCAAAGATGCCACCTGGATGTTGTGCTGTGTGACATTTCCATTCAGTGAAAAGCTATTTGGGAGTCCTGGGATCAGGCACTTGGCTGTAAGCACAGCACATACAGTCGTCTGGAGCAGTTCTTAGTGCCCTTTGTTTTGATCAGGGGTCTATGTGCCCAACCCTGAAAAGCTGTTTTTTCTTTTCCTTCCTCTAAATATAAGCAGACAGCTGTCTGTCTCCAAGGGAATGGTGACAGGGAGCAGAAGAGAGGGGATCTCAGTGCTTATGAAGAGAGAGGAAATTAGACATAGTGTTATTTATATCTTACTCTGTGATTACATCTCACATTATATCTCACTAGGGCTATAGATACAGTAGAAATACCCAAGGGAGAGACAGGGGAAGCATTGTGGGAGGGGTGACCAGGAAGGGGGCGACGAGTGAGATATAAAGTGAATAAGTAAAATTAGTAAATAAATAAATAAATAAATAAATAGATAGATAAATAAGTAAATTTAAAAAGAAATAAAGAAAAACACCCAAGGGGGAAAGACATTATATGTGTACCCCCTATACTGCCCTTATCCCCAAGAAAGAGAGTCTGGGACTAGAGGAAAACAGAGAGGTAGCTGTCTATTAGCAAGAGTGTCCCCTTAGCTTCTGTCAGGGCAGACTGCATAGTAGGTATGCATAGTCAAGGGTGACCCCAGAGTGATTTTGAGTCCTTCTTTAACAGTAGTGACTTTGAAGCCAGAGCCCTGAGATGTGCACGGTGGCTCTGTGCCGCAGAGCATGTTTTCCGATAGGTACCCTTGGTTTGTCAGGTTGGCCCCAGGTCAAGGCTGCAGGAGATGGAAGGGCCACTTTCAGTTAGTTAAATGAAGGCCTTTGACCTGAAATGTCTGACTTAGTTACTTTTCAATTTCTGTGATAAAACAATATGACCTAGGCAAGCTAAGACGGAGGCATTTCATGGAGAGTTATCATCCGATAACCAAAGCCCACGTTGATGGCTGACTGGATGCATATGCCTGATATGTCCTTAAAGGAACGTGTGAGAACACTCAGGTGCATTTTAGCTGACCTTTAACTTGGGGCACAGGATTTTCTCTACTAGGAATATTTACCAGGCAGACATTTGGCTCACTGGCTAGATATTTCACCCCTGTAAGGAAGTGGGTATGATGGTTGGGCTGAACCATGGAAAATGAGAGTCTCTGTGACATCTGTAAAAGCCAGTTTTACCCTCCCTTAATCAGGTTGTTTCATCCAAGGAGGGGATTAGGGTATTATATGGACACTAGAAAGGAGTGAGCAAAACTCCAAGTTCCCTAGAGACAGAAGGCGAGTGGCTCTGAAGCATTGGCCTAGAGCCTGTCTTCAACTCTCATTCCATGACACAAGGGTCAGTTTCCGAGGGACAGATGTAGAACTGAGCAAGGGATATAAGTATCCAGTGGGAATGCAATGGCTCCAAGTGCAGTGTCAAGAATTTCCTCAAGTCTGTCTCATTATGTTGCAGTATGGGGGTGGGGTTCCTGATGTCAACAGAGGCTGAAAGTCATCTGATTGGAGGGTCAAGATGGTTCAGGATAGTCCAGTCACAGGTATCCCATTTGACCACATCATGGGCAAACTTCCAGAGCTGCCCCATTACAGCTACTCTTGTTTCCAACAGCCTAATCTCTGGCAGATGTCACAGTTGCCTGTTTCTGTATGCAGATTATCTAGGAGATGACTTTATCTCTCCTATTCTTGTGAATTTTCTTTGACTTTTTATTTCTTCCACCACTACTTCCTCTTCCTCCTCTTCCTCTTCCTCCTTCTCCTTTTGCTCCTCTTCCTCTTCCTCCTCTTCCTCCTTCTCCATGTTCTCTTCCTCCTCCTTCTTTCTTTTTATATTGATTGTAATCAATGGAGGTGATTACTTCTGGCAAATGTCCAGAGCTGACTGGGCAATGAATTTATCTTTAAGAAATATCCATCCTTCTACACTATCATAACTTAGTAGGATATTCTTTTAATCTTCCCAAGAAGGCAGTAGGATTCTCCTGAACCCCTTATGCATGGTAGCCAAGTAACTATGAATGAGGGACTTGGCCCAGCTATTTTGAGTTCTTCCCCAGACAGACTAGGAGATGGCTCATTCTCTTAGGTCTCCTAAGTCCCACTCAGGGTGCTTGGAAGGAATGCCAAAGCCCCAAGAAGGACTGGAATCTACGACTTGTTTTCAAAGATCCTTTGTTTCTAAGAACGGTTTAGGGCCTGTCCTTCAACTCAAAAACCTGGCTTAAGAGCTGGAGAACCTCTATGTACTTTTCAGGGATGTTTGTAAATTTGCCCAGGTCTTTTATCTGGTTTAAATCTCACAAGGAGAGAGACAAGTGTTTGAGCTGAGCCAAGCTCTCCTACTTGCAGAGGACAGACTGATGACTTCTCATGATAAACTGGCAAGCTCCCCACCCCGTTCACACAGTGCTCCTTAGTGCATAAGTGCTCTGTTCCTAGTGAGAGGCAAGGGTGGCTGTATAGGGGATCCATTTGACATTTGGGACTTGTATCAAATTGGTCTCTCAGGACATAAACTGAACATAGGGACTTTACTCCATTTTTAATTCATCTGGCAAAATAAATTCAGTTATTGAATGGTGTTAGAATTTAAGCTACCATTTAGAGGCTACCTTTTTCTACCCCAGCTTATACTGGGGCCAAGGTGTAATGTGAAAGAAAAGGTCACTTTTTAGAGAGTTTTGGGGTCAGATTTATTCTAGTTCTTCAGAAAAGGTATTTGGTGAGTTAGTCTAATCCCCCACATGCAAGGGTAGGAACAAGGAGTGAGAGGTGCCATAGGCTCCTCCATGTCTGGTCCCTTTTTAGGACACAGTTGCATGCTCCCTTAAGAGGCTGTTAGGGCCCCATGAGTTATTCCAAGGAGTTTTGTGATCCAGTAGCAGCTGGCCCCTTTGTGGTACCCTTGCTGGATCTTTGGTCCCCTCCTCCTCATGCTTAAGCTACCCTCCAAGATCTAAACTAGTTCAGTTCCAAGCTAAGGACTAGTCCTGAGAGTCCTTCTGAAAACTTGGTCCCACTTTTCAGATGATGTAGACCTGGTGCTAGAGAATGCTGGGACCTGGTGGCTTAGGTCTAGTCATATGATAACTATAACAGCTAATCAAATGACTACAGACAAGATGCTAGAAACAGGAGAGGAATGTAACTCTTTTGTCTCCTCAGCATCCCACAGGCAGTATGGGCCTCTTAATGAGTCCAGACAATGGGGGAAAATCCTTATTCCTGTTCCTTAGTACATCTTTAATAGAATCACTCATTCAGAACTAACAATAGAATTGGTATGGCTTGGTCTCTGGACTGTACAGACAATGGGGTAAAGGCTCTCCTTCTCAAGCGCTGCCATGTGTCCCCTCAACTGAACTGCTCCCCGTTGCCCTCACTGACTGCTGCATGAGGTGTGCCCGTCCAGCCTGTAGCCTTGCTTCTTAGGACCCTTGCCTTTATGATTGCTTACTATAAATATGAAAGCTCATAGGAAGTTGTCTTGTTTCTTTCCCTATATATTTCCCCCAGGTGAAGGCTGTTTTCCTGTTCATGTTCTGGGAAGACATAAGGAACTCCATGAGTTGATTATTCAGTTGGTGGCCTTGGTTGCCTGGAAAGATAACAAGATATTATAGGATATGATCTTGATTACATTTACTCTCAGGTCTGCAAAATGAGTCTTATCTTTTACCAAAGAATCTCTCTTCTATTGTCAAATTTTAGTATGGCTCCTGGCCTACACACTATTAAACTGGGAACTGGGAACAAACCATAATGACCCTATACCAATTCTATTGTTAGTTCTGAATGAGTGAGTCTATTAAAGATGTACTAAGGAACAGTGTAAGATGAGCAAGTAGCAGATAAGTAAAAAGCAGCCGACAGCCAAATCAGCAGTTTACAGCATATAGCAGTGACAAGTGGTATAGCCTGACTTAGAAAGCAAAGAAAGGTGATGTCATTGGATTTAAGGATTGCAAACATCTAGGAGAGATTGGCTAGGGAACTTGAAGCAATCATCTGCTGTTCCTGATTGAGCCTTCTCTGTGTGGATGAGCTTCCAACTTTCTGTTCCCACTGCCAAGAATTTTCATACCATGGAATAAGCAATACATGGCGTCTCCCTCTGGCTTTCTCAACACAAGTATGCTGGAGGAGATACATTGAGACAAATATCTTTAGGTTTGAATGGGTGTTTGCCTTCCATACTTCCAGAGATAGCCTCTCGGTAAGCTTAAACAGTGCTCGACAGTTTACCAATCTATTGTATCTTGTACCTGTAGACAGGTATCAGGGAGTCATAGCTGGAGTCCTGAGGTAAAATCAGAGTTGTGGTACTAGGCGTTTGTTCTTGATTCTAGAACCAGTCTATCTTGTGCTCCCAAAAGAATTCAGATGAGAAATAGTTGTAGATCAAGCAGCCATTGTTTTTAAATTGACCCACAACCCCTCTCTGTATGTGCCACAGTGCTTCCGTGGAGATCAGAATATAGGGGTCAGTTCTCTCCGCTTACCTTGTGGCTTTAAGCAAGAGCTCACCCATCTCATCCTTCAGTGTTCTTTCTGAAACTAATCTCTTCCTAATGAACATCTGCCAAGTTTAGCGTTTGTCTTAGACTTTTTAAAAATAATGTAGCCTAGGCTGGCTGGGAAAATCACAGGGATTGTCTTGACTATCTCCTATGAGCTGGAATAATAGGTGTGAGCCACTATGCCTGGCTGTGGTTTTCTGTGTTTAAACTAAATATTGACTAATATCAATAATTCCACGTGATGAGCCTAGTTATATTCAATGACTTTAAAAAACATCTTTGCCATCACTGTATTTGTGTAAGAGTGATATGCAGAAAGAAGATCTCATTTTAACCTATGACTAAACTGTAAGATGTCCGGGGATAATAAAGTTCTCTTTTTCTGACATTCTCTACATAGAAAGTGGCATGTTCTTTCTAAAAACAGCACAGAGGCATGTTAACAATGCAAGTGTTCTAGGACTCCAGCAAGTTGAGACAACCAGTTCATTAGCTCATGTAGAAGAAGTACTGTTTGTTACTGTCTGTGTTGGATGGTTGGTGACATGGCTATCAAGCTATCCTATTACATACTGAGTTCTGTGATGTTTGCACGGCTCTTCTAGTTGATAATAGGAAATATGGTCATTTTTAGATAGGAGACAATAAAATGTTTGAAAAAAGTAATGAACCCTAATTGGACCTGCCAGCATTGGTAGAATGCTGTTGTTACAGTGGTTTTGGTCAGTGCCAATTTTCTCATTCAATATTTTTATTAGATATTTTCTTTATTTACATTTTAAATATCATCCCTTTTCCTGGGATGAAAACCCTTATCCCTTCCCCCTTCCCCTGCTTCTATGAGGGTTTTCCCCCAGCCACCCACCCTCCCACTTCTGCTTCCCCATCCTGGCATTCCCGTACACTGGGACATCCAGCCTTCACAGGACCCAATTTTTAAAATGAATTAATCTTTGAAGTTTGTATTTAAGTGTATGCTGTATATTGAGCATGTTGGTTGGGTTTTTTTGTTTGTTTGTTTTTTGTTTTTCTGTGTGCTTCTGTCACCCCATCCTTTGTCCCCTTCTCCTCCCTTTGTCCTTAAGTGAGTTTTACTTCTACTTTCAGGTCATATACATACACGTGTGGCTTTGTGTATCATGTAAAGCCTAGGACAGACAAATATGAGGAAATATATGTATATATGTATATACACACAGACACATACACACACACACACACACACACACACACATATATATAGTATTTGTCTTTGTGAGCCTGGCTAATTCATTTAGTGTATCATTTCAATTTGCATCCATTTTTTTTTTTTTACAGATGACACATATTCTTTCTTTTTATGGATGAAAAATGGCACATTTTAAACTTTCATTTCAGCCGGGCGTGGTGGCGCACGCCTGTAATCCCAGCACTTGGGAGGCAGAGGCAGGCGGATTTCTGAGTTCGAGGCCAGCCTGGTCTACCGAGTGAATTCCAGGACAGTCAGGACCACACAGAGAAACCCTGTCTCAAAAAACCAAAACCAAACCAAACCAAAACAAACAAACAAACAAACAAACAAAAAACAAAAAACCAAAAAACTTTCATTTCTAACCTTGGGCACCCATGTTACACCATTGATTCTGTAACAGATGTTGTGAACAATGTTGTAATAAACACTGACATAAAGCATTTTGTGTCCAGGCAGTGGTATCAATGGGCCATATGGTAGATTTATTTTTTCTTTGTTTTTTTTAATAAATGTATTATGTGTATGTTTTTATATGAGTATGTACAAATGTGCCAGAGCACACATGTGGAAATCAGAGGACGACCTATGGGAATTGGTCCCCTTCTTCCTCCGCATGAGTCCTGGGGATTGAACTCAGATCGTTATGCTTGGCAGCAAGCTCTTTTACTAGCTGAGCCATCTCACTGGTCCTATTTTCAGTTTTTCTTTGACAAACCTTTGTATTGCTAATCTAACTCATGGTGGTTAGAGTAGTGTACACCCTGTCAGTACTCTAAAAGGTATTGCTCGTGGTGGTTAGTGTAGTGTACACTCCATCAGTGGTATAGAAGGTTCCCTTTTGCACACATCCTTGGTAATATTCATTTGTTTTCTTAATGACAGCCATTCTGACTGGGACAAGACAGAATCTAGTTAGCTTTGATTTTCATTCCCTGCTGGCTAATGAGGCTGAACATTTTCTCATTGTTTATTAGACATTTTTATTTCATCTCTAGAGAACTGTTTATTATTCTCTCTTGAGTTTTGTTGTTGTTGTTCTACAGCTAGCTGCTGTAGTACAACTTTTTCCTCTGGGCATAGCATGACTACTACCTTGGAGTAGAAACTACCTTATCCAGGTAAGAATTGAGTAGAATAATAGAGAGATGACTAGGTCTATGGCTATGTAATGCACTGTTGATACTCTAGTAGGAGGTGGGAGACTAGGTCTATGGCTATGTAATGCACTGTTGATACTCTAGTAGGAGGTGGGAGACTAGGGTAGGAATGCTCATCGTAGAATACATGACATAGGAGGTTTACTGAAAGGGAGACTCCATCATGGGCTTCTGGGAGGTGATCATGCATGGTGAAGTGAGACACTGCACTAATGAATCTGTTTAGCTGACATGCACACTCCTATAAGTAACCCTTCACCCACTCCCTGTAAGGAAGCCAGGGAAACTCACTTGCTCTCCAAGTTGGACTTCAGGGAGATTGTTGTTTGCCCTATTGTTGGTGACCTGTCTGGATGAATAAGCATCTCCAACTCTGGGCTCGTGACTAGACCTACAGTGCCCAGTGTAAATTCCTCTGTTAGACTCATAAGACACAAACAAGTTTTAACAAATGCAGGAGATTCAAGATAACTTCTTGTATTCCATTTCACCATAATGGATTAGAGCTAGAAATTAACAACTGTAGAATATGAGCATAGAGATGAAAGAACACACCATTCAATGATGAATGGGATTGGCAAATAAGAATTATCAAAAATTCCTAGGACCAAATGAGAACATAATTTATGAAATGTATGAGACCAAAATAAAAGCAATTCTGAGGGAAAGTCTATACCTATAAATGCCCACATTAAAAGAAATGATATCCCAAATACTGTGCCTTTGTGTTTCAGAAAAACAGGAGTAATACAAACATAAAGCAGCTGATGAAATATGAAGATGGGGAGTCCTGGGGTAACTGTCCACTTTCTGACTGAATCTGTTCTACAGAAAGTCGCATGCTTCTGAGAAGGATGATCTATAATGTCTGTTAGGACCACTTGATATATAATGTCATTTCACTCATATGTTTCTGATTGTTGTTTTATTTTTAATTGTTGTTTTGGCATGGGCTGTCTGTTGATAAGACTTGGGTATTGGCGCCATCTTCAAGCAGCACAGGAAGACAGATATCCACCCAGCAGCCAGCGTGGAGGAGGTAGCCAGCACAGCTGAGACCGGCCCTGCAGATCAGAGGATCCTGTCCGGTGGCCTCTGGCAGGAGCCTTCTGGTTTCCACTTCCAGACCGGGAACATCCTCTGCCACAGTGCACATCTCCAAGTGGCTCAGGAGGCCAGCTATACACCCAGCTGCACAGAGGAGACAGCCAGCACAGCCCGCATCCAGAGTTCATCAGGGCCACAGAGCTACATACTCAAATACAACTACAAGAGAGTAGGTCTCACTGCCATCTTTGCTCCTGTGACTGTGTAACAGATTGGTAGGCAGGGATCACCAGAGTAGAGGATTACTTGGGACACACTCCACCAGGACTCTACCTGCACGCAGGAACTCAGCAGTACCACAGCAATTTGTACCAGGGAAAAGCAGGTAAACCAGGGTTGCTGAGATAGGCCTGCAGGCACACAGGAGGGGCAAGCAGCAGCCAGTCACAGCAGGACCAACTAACAGCAGAGATAACCAGATGGCAAAAGGCAAACTTAGGAACGTTGCTAACAGTAATCAAGGCAATATGGCACCATCTGAACCCAATTCTCCTACAACAGCAACTTCTGGATACCCCAACACACCAGGAAAGCAAGATTTGGATTTAAAATCACAGGTCATGATGCTGATGGAGGGCTTCATGGAGGGCTTCAAGAAGGACATAAATAACTCCCTTAAAGAAATACAGGAGAACATAAGTAAACAGGGAGAAGCCCTTGAAGAACTAAGGGAAAACACAACAAAACAGGTGAAGGAATTAAACAAAACCATCCAGGAAATAAAGAAGGAGGTAGAAACAATAATGAAATCACAAAGGGAAACAACTCGAGACATCGAAAACCTAGGAAAACCTAGGAAAAAAGTCACGAGTCATGGATCCAAGCATCAACAACAGAATACAAGAGATAGAAGAGAGAATCTCAGATGTAGAAGAAACCATAGAAAGCATTGATACAACAGTCAAAGAAAATGAAAAATGCAAAAAGCTCCTGACCCAAAACATCCAGGAAATCCAGGACAAAATGAGAAGACCAAACCTAAGGATTACAGGTATAGAAGAGAGGGAAGATTTCCAACTTAAAAGCCAGTAAATATCTTCAACAAAATTATAGAAGAAAACTTCCCTAACCTAAAGAAAGAGATGCCCATAAACATACAAGAAGCCTACAGAACTCCAAATAGATTTGACCAGAAAAGAAATTCATCCCGTCACGTAATAATTAAAACACCGAATGTACTAAACAAAGAAAGAATATTAAAAGCCGTAAGGGAAAAAGGTCAAGTAACGTATAAAGGTAGACCTATCAGAATTACACTGGACTTTTCACCAGAAACTATGAAAGCCAGAAGAGCCTGGGCAGATGTCATGCAGACCCTAAGGGAACACAAATGCCAAACCAGACTGCTATATTCAGCAAATCTCTCAATTACCATAGATGGAGAAACCAAGGTATTTCATGACAAAAACAAATTTACACAGTATCTTTCCACAACTCCAGCCCTTCAAAGGATAATGAAAGGAGTGAAACTACACACTAGAAAAAGCAAGAAATTAATCTTCTTTCAACAAACCCAAAAGAAGAAAACCACACAAACATAAAAATTACATAAAAAATAGCAGGAAGCAACAATCACTATTCTTTAATATCTCGTAACATCAATGGACTCAATTCCCCCCAGTAAGGACATAGACTGACAGACTGGATTCGTAAACAAGACCCAACATTTTGCTGCATACAGGAAATGCATCTCAGTGTCAAAGACAAACACTACCTCAGAGTAAAAGGCTGGAAAACAGTTTTCCAAGCAATTGGTCCCAGGAAACAAGCTGGGGTAGCCATTCTAATATCCAATAAAATAGACTTTCAACCAAAAGTCATCAAAAAAGGCACAGAAAGCCACTTTATACTCATCAAAGGAAAAAATCTACGAGGAAGAACTCTCAATTTTGAACATCTATGCCCCAAAGACAAGGGCACCCTCATTCATAAAGGAAATCTTACTAAAGCTCAAAGCACACATCGCACCCCACACAATACTTGGTGGGTGTCTTAGTTAGGGTTTTACTGCTGTGAACAGACACCATGACCAATGCAAGTTTTATAAAAGACAACATTTAATTGGGGTTGGCTTACAGGCTCAGAGGTTCAGTCCATTGTCATCAAGGTAGAAACATGGCAGCATCCAGGCAGGCATGGTGCAGGAGGAGCTGAGAGTTCTACATCTTCATCTGAAGGCTGCTAGTGAAAGACTGACTTCCAGGCAACTAGGGTGAAGGTTTTAAGCCCACACCCACAGTGACACTCCTACTCCAACAAGGCCACACCTCCTAATAGTGCCACTCCCTGGGAAAAGCACATACAAACCATCACAGTGGGTGACTTCAACACCCCACTCTCCTCAATGGACATATCATGGAAACACAAACTAAACAGAGACACAGTGAAACTAACAAAAGTTTTGGACCAAATGGATTTAATAGATATCTACAGAACATTTCATCCTAAATCAAAAGAATATACCTTCTTCTCAGCACCTCATGGTACCTTCTCCAAAATTGACCATATAATTGGCCACTAAACAGACCTCAACAGACATAAGAAGATTGAACTAATTCCATGCCTCCTATCAGATCACTATGGATTATGAGTGGTCTTCAATAGCAACAAAAACAACAGAAAGCCCACATACACATGGAAGCTGAACAATGCTCTACTCAATGATACCTTGGTCAAGGAAGAAATAAGGAAGAAATCAAAACCTTTTTGGAATTTAATGAAAATGAAGGCACAACATACCCAAATTTATGGGACATGATGAAAGCAGTGCTAAGAAGAAAACTCATAGCTCTGAATGCCGACAAAAAGAAACTGGAGAGAGCATACACTAGCAGCTTAACAGCAAACCTGAAAGCTTTAGAACAGAAAGAAGCTAATATACCCAAGAGGAGTAGAAGGCAGGAAATCCTCAAACTCATGGCTAAAATCAACCAACTTGAAACAAAAAAGAACTATACAAAGAATCAACAAAACCAGGAACTGGCTCTTTGAGAAAATCAAGAAGATAGATAAACCTTTAGCCAGACTAACCAGAAGGCACAGAGACAGTATCCAAATTAACAAAATCAGAAATGAAAAGGCAGAAATAACAACAGAAACTGAGGAAATTCAAAAAATTATCATATCCTACTACAAAAGCCTATACTCAACACAACTGGAGAATCTGGATGAAATGGACAATTTCCTAGACCAATACCAACTACCAAAGTTTAATCAGGATTGGATAGACAATTTAAACAGTCCCATAACCCCTAAAGAAATAGATGTGGTCATTGACAGTCTCCCAACCAAAAAAACAAAAGAAAACAAAAAAACACAGGACCAGATGGTTTTATTGCAGAATTCAATCAGACCTTCAAAGGAGACCTAATACCAATACTTTTCAAACTATTCAACAACATAGAAACAGAAGGAACATTACTCAACTCATTCTATGAAACCACAACTTCGCTGATACTAAGACCACACAAAGATCCAACAAGAAAAAAGACCAATTTCCCTTATGAATATCAATGCAAAAATACTCAATAAAATTCTTGCCAATCCAAGAACACATCAAAATGATCATTCATTATGATCTAGTAGGCAGGGATGGTTCAATATACAGAAATCCATCAATGTAATCCACTACATAAACAAACTCAAAGAAAAAAACCACATGGTCATTTCATTAGATGATGAAAAAGCATTTGACAAAATTCAGCATCTTTTCATGTTAAAGGTCTTGGAAAGAACAGGAATTCAAGGCCCATACCTAAACACAGTAAAAGCAGTATACAGCAAACCAGTTGCTAACATCAAACTAAATGGAGACAAACTTGAAGCAATCCCACTAAAATCAGTGACTAGACAAGGCTGCATGGTATTGGTACAGCAACAGGCAAATAGATCAATGGAATAGGATTGAAGACCCAGAAATGAACCCACAGACTTATGGTCACTTAATCTTTGATAAAGGAGCTACAACCATCCAGTGGAAAAAAATAGCCTTTTCAACAAATGGTACTGGTTCAACTGGAGGTCAGCATGCAGAAGAATGCAAATTAATCCATTCTTATCTCCTTGTACTAAGTTCAAGTCCAAGTGGATCAAGGACCTTCACATAAAACCAGACACACTGAAACCAATAGAAAAGAAACTGGGGAAGACCCTTGAGGACATGGGCACAGGGGACAATTTTCTAAACAAAACACCAATAACTTATGCTCTACGATCAAGAATTGACAAATGGGATCTCATAAAATTACTGAGTTTCTCTAAGGCAAAGGAAATTGTCAAAAGAACAAAACGGCAACCAACAAATTGGGAAAAGATCTTTACCAACCCTACATCTGACAGAGGGCTTATATCAAAGATATACAATGAACTAAAGAAGACAGATTCCAGAGAGCCAAATAACCCCATTAAAAAAGGGGGTACAGAGAATTTTCACCTGAGGAATATCGAAGGGCAGAGAAGCACCTAAAGAAATGTTCAACATCTTTAGTCATCAGAGAAATGCAAATCAAGACAACCCTGAGATTTCACCTCACACCACTCAGAATGGCTAAGATCAAAAACTCAGGACAAAATAGGTGCTGGCGAGGATGTGAAGAAAGAGGAACATTCCTCCACTGCTGGTGGGGTTGCAAGCTGGTACAGCCACTCTGGAAATCAGTCTGGTGGTTCCTCAGAAAACTGGGCATGATACTACTGGAGGACCCTGCTATACCCTCCTGGGCATATACCCAGAGGATTCCCCAGCATGCAATAAGGATACATACTCCACTATGTTCATCGCAGCCCTATTTATAATAGCCAGAAGCTGGAAAGAACCCAGATGTCCCTCAACGGAGGAATGAATACAGAAAATGTGGTATATATACACAGTGGAGTACTATTCAGCCATTTAAAACAGTGAATTCATTAAATTCTTAGACAAATGGATGGAACTGGAGAATTTCATCCTATGTGAGGTAACCCAATCACAAAAGAACACTCATGGTATGCACTCACTGATAAGTGGATATTAGCCTAGAATCTTGGAAGACCCTAAGACACAATTCACATATGAAATAAAGCAAGAAGAAGGAAGGAGAGGCCCTTGGTCCTGGAAAGGCTCATTGCAGCAGTTTAGGGGAATACTAGGACAGGGAAGTGGCAAGGGGTGGATTGGGGAACAGGTGGAGGGAAGAGGGCTTATGGGACTTTTAGGGAGGGGATACAGGAAAGGGGAAATCATTTGAAATGTAATAGAATATAGAATATATTGAATAAATTTTTTTAAAAAAAACTTAAAAAAAGACTTGGGTATTGAAGTCACCCACTATTATTGTGTTAATCTGTGACTTTATTTCTAATACTATTTGTTATATAAATTGGGTGTACTCATTTTGGTACATATATGCTCAGAATTATAACATCTTGATCAGTTACTCTTTTGATAGTGTGACGTGACTTGTTTTAGATTGAAATATATTTTGCTAGCTATTAGCATAGTAACATCTGTTCATTTCCTAATTCCAGTTACTTGAAATACCACTTTTTCCATTTTTTACACTTTGGTAGTTGCCTATTTTTGATGGTAAGGTATATTTATAAGAGATAGCAAGTAGATTATTTGGTTTTTCAGTACCATTTGTTTGTCTCTATCTTTTGAATTGGAAATTAATATCATTAATACAGTTATTTAAAGGTGCGTTTTTCTGTCATTTCATTAGTTTTATTTATTGTTTAGTTTGATCTAGGAATAAATTAATTTTTTCTCATTTAATGATAATGTGAATATCCTGAAATATGGTTCCATATTCCATGTAACTCCTATTCTAAAATCCTCTCCAGTCTGGACTGGGTAGTTTATGTTTATAAGTACAACCTGTAGTTGTGAAATAGAAGATTATATTCAATATAATTAAATAAAAATATGTACGTCTATTATTGAAATTAGATTTCATTTACCAATAGACAGACATGCTATCATTATAATAAACAGTTGATATCAATTAAAAATTACTGGAATTCAGCCTATGAGAAGTTATTTTAAATAGTTTCTGCATTCCTATCTCATATTTCTACTTTATTGGCTTTATAGTTTTCTCCTTAGAAAACTGCCTTTCTTTTGTAGTTCACGTATTTCCTAAAGCCTTTTTGCTTTTATGAGATGTACTTAAAGACAGGATCCTGACATTGACCATTACTATTCCTGACACATCAGGATGACCTGCTTTAGTTTTGTGGGAAGCCAATGTAAGTACTTTTTCTAGGCTAGATCCTGTCTTGAATCTTAATAAGTCCATTAGTTAGGAATGCTGCATTATGATGTCTTAGGCTAATATTCATTTCAGTGTAACACAAGCTTTAAAGCACTAGTTTCAGTTAATAGTTAAGGCTATTTCCTTTATGTCTTCCAATGTTAATCTTATTTGTAAAATTTAAAAGATCTCGACATTCTGAAACAATTTGCTCTGCATGCCACCAGACCCTTCAGAAAGTAAGCCAAACTGAGAGTTAAAAAGCAAAACCAAACTAAAGGAACAATGTTACATTGATGACGTAAGACATTTGTGTGATGTCCACAGTATTTAATTCTTGATATAGTCTTGATATCTGCATGCTGCAATGTAGATTTTACAACTTTATATCTTTTTAAAACATTTCTTTAACAGCCATATTGTTTTTTGTCTTTAATTTTAAGAGAAATGTGTCTGAGAGTTATTCTTCTTACTCCTTACTAGAATAAAGGAGCAGAAATTCTCATGAGTGTCTGTGATCAGCACGCTTCTCGTGACACCCGTGCTCACTTCCCTCCCCTCCCCTTTTCCTTCTGTCACTTTACTCATTTTATTTTGAGATTATAATTATCACATTTCTCTCTTCTCCCCTTTCCTTCCTCCAAGCCCTCATGTTAATTCTGCTTCCTCTCTATTAAATTCATGAGTCTTTTTTCATTAATCGTTATTGCATTCATATGTGTATATTCTAATGTACCTGTTCTAATGTTACCTATATGTATATTTTCAGTGCTGATCAGTTGGCACTGGCCGACCAGTTGTGCTTTTCCCCCAATAAGACTGTTTCTACCCCTGCTGGTAACCTTAATTGCCTGTAGTTCTTTGTATATGGCTGAGGCCTCATGGGATTTTCTCAATTCACTTTGGCAGGTCCATTTGGTGTTATCTTCAGCTAATGTATGGGCAGTTGTTTTAGAAAGACTTTGGCTGCAGCTTCTGACATCACTGAGAGAGGCATTTTACAGCAAACTCTCTTATCTTCTGGCTTTTACAATCTTTCTGCCAACTCTTTAGCAACGTTCCCTGAGCCTTAGGTGCAGGGGCATTTTGTAGATGTACCCACTGGGACTGGGCTCCACTACTCTGCACTTTGATTGCTTGTAGTTTTCTCTGGTGATCTTTGCCTGTTGAAAGACAGGCTTGTTTGATAAGGGGTGAGGATTACACTTATCTGTGGGTACAAGGACAAATATTAAGATTGTTATTAGGGATTATACTCATTTAGTGAAGTAGTGGTTATAGATTCTCTTCTAGGACAACACTTTATTAGCAAGTTAGCTGTGTTTCTTGCACCAGGCATGGTGCCTCTGTTGTTGAGAGTGTCTTAAGTCTAATTAGAGAGCTATTGGTCCTGCCAAGGTATGTGTAGCACTGATGCACCACAGAGCCATGCTGGCCCTTGATGTGGTTTATCGGCATCATCTTTGCGTAGGACTTCTGCTTGCTTCATTTCTTTGGAGGCTCGCATGTTGTCTTCTGGTTCCATGAGAGCTAGGGAGAAGGCATGTAGGTAACTTCCATGTCAGGGGTCTCTGAGCCCTATTTCAGAAGCACGTAGTGTCTTTAGCAAATGGACTTACTTTCCACCTCTGAGGGGCAACCAAGGCCAACAGCAATGGGCTGTGCGTTTTGGGAGTCTCTTGGACTGTACTGGCCAGCAACTCAAAAGAGGGTCTCTCATGCCTGCCTGGGACTGGGGCTTTTGTTAGGTGGTTCTTTGGCTCTCAGTGGATAGTGTTGTCAGTCCAGATGAGAAAAATTCATTAAAAGTTTCTTTGTATATTAATTCAAAGAATTATGTAAAAATTCAAAAAGTTCCCTTCTTTTTAAAAAGAGAAATAATTAGTAGTAGATTTCTTATTCCTTTTTAAGATTTCTTTTTGTCGTTTTATCTTCCCTTCTCCTTCGGTGTTTACTCCCCTGTCCACTCCCTGATAGCCCCCTCTTCTCACTTCTCCTGATATCTTGCTCCCTCCTATCCCCCTTCTGTGCTGACCTGACACGTGTCCCTAAAGATCCCATCTTCATCTTCTCACTCAGATTGCTTATACCCTGCTATTTCCTTTCAGTTGTTCTCCAGCGTCCCCAGATCCGCTCTCCTCCCAGTGGTCCTGTTTCACTCCTCTGCCTTCTCTAGTTACTCCAGACTATGTACTCACACAGAAAATTTTGAGCTAGGAGCCTCCAATAGAGAGAACATGTGACTTTTGTCTTTCTTGATCATTTCATTTAATATGATCTCTTCTCTTTCTATCTGTTTACCTGTAAAGTTCATGATTTCCTTGTTCTTTACAGCTGAATAGTATCCCACAGCGTCTGTGTACCACATTTTAATACCTACTTGTTGTTTGAAGGATGTTTAGATTGTTTCCATTTTCTTGCTATTGTTAATAGAACAGCAATGAACATGGCCGAGCAAGTGTCTAGGGAGTAGGATGTGAAATCCTTTTGTCATATGCCCCAGAATGGTAAACCTGGATCACATGGCAGATTTATGTTTAGCTTTCTGAGAACACTTTATATGAACTTCCATAGGCTGCACCAGGTTGCACTCCCACCAACATTGAATGAGGGCTCTTTTTTCCAACATCCATCAGTATTTGTTGTCTGATATTTTCTTGATTTTAGCATTCTGACGAGGATAAACTTCCAAAGTTCTAATTTGTATTTTTCTAGTTGCTAGCAAAGATAAATATTTTTTTTGTGTATTTCTTATTTTCTTCTTTTGAGTGGGTTATGTGCCCTGGTCCAGCTAGTTCAACAATGATTGTCTACCAGTGCAAATTCTAAGAATCCAATATTTGTTCAGTCTATGAACCTGGACATGTCAGCTGGTCTTCACTATGTGATAGAATCTTGAGGACAGGCTCTAATGACAGTGAAGGAATGGGCTTGCCAGCAAGAGCAAGCAGACAGAGCAGAGGGAGAGGGAGAGGGAGAAGGAGAGAGGGAGGGGGAGAGGGGGACAGGAGAGGGAGAGAGAGAGAGATGGAGATGGAGAGAGAGAGAGAGAGGGAGGGGGGAGAGGGAGAAGGGGAGAGAGAGACAGAGACAGAGACACAGAAAGAGAGACACACACACACACACACACACACACACACACACACACAGAGAGAGAGAGAGAGAGAGAGAGAGAGAGAGAGAGAGAGAGAGAGAGAGAGAGAATCCTTTTCCTATATCCTTTATATAGGCTGCCACCAGAAAGTGTGACCCAAATCAAAGTTGGACATTTAAAAGGTCTGGATTAAAGTTTATATTCTCACCTCAAAAGATTGGGATTAAAAGTGTGTCTTCCTAATTCAAATGATTTCATTGAGAAAAAAAATCCCCTCACAGGTCTGCCCAGCCTCTTGAGTTTTACTTAATTTCAGATGCAGTGAAGTTGACAACCAAGAATAGCCATGACCAGTTCATCCCTTGTCAACTTGACACAAACCATATTTCCACATTTTGTGATTGATTTCAAATGAAAATAATGACCAGGTCATAATAATGTAAAATATGATATAAACTATTCCATGTACAATTGCAAATGTATTATATTTTTAACCAGGTCATAATTATGTCTAACATGTGTAATTGCAAACACACTATAACTTTAGAATGTTGGCAATATTTCTTGAGAGACATTCTTTTAGTATCTCAAAATTAAATATAATAATCACTTATATTCTCTTAATTGATGTTACATCTCATAATAAAGAAATTGAGGAAAGAAAACACAAATATCTGTACAAATGCTTTCTTATATGACAGAAGCATTTATGTCAGTTATAACTCACTTCTGTAACTAGCCACATGGCTTTAGCTGGTATTTATAACTACATTCCTGTACTACCCATTCTGTATTTCTATTATCCTTGGCAAGTACTTCATTCCTGATGAGTCTGGGCCATTTGTCATCTTTCATGAATTAGGCTGTTGAAGTTTTTTTTATTAATCACAGGACATGATAGCACCAATCAATGCTCTAGGAGGATGTCGTGTACTCCAGACATAATCTTTCTTATCTCCATTGTGAAGAAGTGATCCAACTTCCCTATGACAATCTGGATCAATCACTCCTCCTAACACTGTTATTCCTTTCTTAGCCTTTGCTGTAAGGACACCAGAAGCTCAAAGTGGCCAGGGGGAAGTTTGAGTTTCCAGTTCAATGGAATATTTGTTGTGTTTCTTGGCAGGAGCACACCTCCTTCTGGAACCAAAATTTCTAGTCCAGCAGAACTTAAGGTCACAGGAACAGGAAGAGAGAATTTTCCTAGTAGATCACTAGGTATAATAATGAATGGAAATATTCCTTTTTCTACCCCTTGATTACTGGACCCATGGATCCTAGCTATGGGAAGAATTATACCATATATTGGACACTGATTCAAAGCATATGCACAGTCTGAAGATCCCTTCCCCAAGCAATCCATCCTGTTGCTGCCTAATTGGCACTGTAACTGTGCCTTTAAAAGGCCATTCCATCTTTCTATCAGGCCATCTGCTTCAAAATGGCAGGAAATAGGATAATAACAGTGGATTTCATGATTGTGGGCACGCCATCTCACTTCTGACTGTGAAGTAATTTCCTTAGGTAGAAGCTGTCTTAGGGTTTCTATTGCCGTGAAGAGCCATTAGGACCATGGCAACTCTTATAAAGGAAAGCATTTGATTAGGACTGCTTTACAATTTATGAGGTTTAGTCTGTTATTGTCATGGAAAGAAGCATGGTGATATGAAGACAGGCATGGTGCTGGAGATGTAGCTGAGAGTTCTACATCTGGGTCTGCAGGTAGCAGGAAGTGACTGCTGCACCAGGCATGGCTTGAACATCTGAGACCTCAAGTTCATCCTCTGTAGCCACTTCCTTCAACAAGGCCACACCTACTCCAACAAGGCCATACTTCCTAGTAGTGCCATTTCCCATTGGCTATGGGGGCCATTTTCTTTTAAACCACTATAGAAGCAATACTGTGTGGAATACCATGACATTCTGAAAGATGGTAGTTTTGATAGAAAGGCAATTCAGTGACCAGAATAAGTATCTATTCCAGTAAGAACATGGTATTGTGCTTCCCATGGATGAAGTGGTCCAATGGAGTGAACTTGCCACCAGGTCACTAGCTGGTCAACTCAGGGAATGGTGTGATATTTCTGGCTCAGTTTTGATCTCTACTGTTGCCAGATCTGTCACTTAGTGGCAGCTGTAACCAGGTCTGCCTTAGAGAGTGGCAGTTCATATTGGCAAGCCCATGTATAACCTCCATCTTTGCCACCATGGCTTCCTTGTTCATGGGCACCTTGAGCAATGACATGGGATGGCTAAGGAACGAGGCCAACTGTTCATAGACTGAGCCATCCTATCGACTTAATTATTGAACTTCTCTGCTGCTGAAGTCACTTTTGTTGAGCATTTATGAGTCACGGTATCTTCACATCCTTCACCCAGCTGCGGAGATATAGTCACATAATTCTTCCCCAGATGTCTTTCTTAGTAGTTTTCTAGTAATGCTCTTTCCAAGTCCCGACAATTGAGCTAATCTATTGGCTGTAGCTCATGAATCAGCAAACAATTCACATCTAGCCATTTTTCTTTCAAACAAAATGTAAGACTATATACACTGCCCAAAGTTCTTCCCACCATGAAGATGTGAAGATTTCCTTTGTCAGTGTCTTTGAGGATTATCCCAGAACAGGGATTTAATGCTGTAGCTATCCATTTCTGGGCATTGCCTGCATAATGTGCAGAACCATCAGTAGATCAGGTACTAGGTCATCTCTTCCCTAGCCATGAAGGCTATCCCTTGAGGCTACAGATGCAAGCTTGGGAACAGAAGACATTAAATCAGGGATAGAAACCATAGGCATTTGGGTAACGTCATATAACTTGCTTGTGCTTCCAGGATCTGCAAAGACAGGATCACATATAACTACTTCTGTTTGATATAGATTGCTACTGTACACATCCTATTTTGTGGCTCGGTGGGTCAGATAATACCCAGCTCATGATAGCTCAGGTTGCATATTAACTTGGTGGCCCATTGTCAAATGGTCAGTTTCAACTAAGGCCCAAAAACTGTCACGGGGCTGTCCTTTAAAGTGACAGTATTTGTCTGCATATAATTGTAAAGCCTTGCTCCAAAACCTATAAAGCTCTCTTCTGTGCTTCACCTCTAGAGTCTTGCCAATGGCTCCAGATAGCATTCCGGTCTGCCACTACCACTTCACGTACTATTAGATTTGCTAGATCATATAATTCACATGGTAGAGCAGCCTGCATAGGAGCCTGGGGCTGGTGAAGAGCCTTTCCTGTTCTAGGCCCCATTCAAAGCTGGCAGCTTTCTGAGTCACTTGGTATATGAACCAGAGTAACACACCCGAGTGAGGAATGTGCTATCTCCAGAATTCAAATAGGCCCACTAAATGTGCTTCTTTCTTGGTGGTGAGAGGGTCCAGATACAATAACTTATCAGTTATTTTAGAAGGAATATCTCTGCATGTCCCATACCACTGGATTCCTAAGAATTTTACTGAGGTAGAGGGTTCTTGAAGCTGGGTTAGGTTTATTTCTCATCTCTGATGTACACATGTGTTACTAACAAGTCCCAAGTGATTGCTACCTTCTGTTCACTTGACTTAATCAGCATAATCTTACCAGTCTAATAATCTTGTCAGTCTAGTGGACCAATGGGAAATTTTGTGGAAGAGACAGACTATCAAGATGTCTTCAAACTTAACTTATGAAAAGGGGAGGGGCTGTAGAGTTCTTAGATCCTTGAAGTAAAACTGTGAAGATATACGGCTGGCCTTGCCAACTAAAAAATTGTTTCTGGTGGTCTTTATGGACATTTACCAAAAAAAAAAAAAAAAAGGGCATTTGTTAAATGAATAGTTGCATCCCACATACTAGAAGATATGTTAATCTGGTCAAGTAAGGTACCACAACTGACATAGCAGCTGCAATGGGAGTCACTACTTGGTACATTCTTGCTAGTCAGCTGTTATTCTCCATGATCCACCCATCTGTCCTCTGCACTGGCCAGATAGGAGAAGAGTGGGATGTACCAACCCTGCATTTTCAAGTCCTTGACTGTTGTAATAACTTATGCAGTTCTTCCTGGGATGGGATACTGTCTTTGACTTGCCATTTTCCTTGACAGAGGAAGCTCCAATGACTTCCATTTCACTTTTTCCAACCATAATAGCGTTCACTTCATAGGTCAGGGAACCAATGTGAGAATTCTGCCAACTCCTGACTTCTATCACAATTATACATTCTGGACCTGGAGAAATAACTAAAGGATTAATGGAAAACCCTAGACCCACTGTGAGTTGATCATCCAAAACTCCATCGCCTGCCTTGATAAGCCTTTAACTGGCAGTGCTTCTTGGGGTCTGCCAGGATCATTGTCAGTTCTGAACCAATAGATCCTGAAAGTCTGTATTTTTTCCTTTCTACCAGTATACAGTTACCTTTGTAAAAGATCTTTATAGGAAAGGACAGAGAAAGACTAACAATAAAAATCTTAAATATTTTATTAAGGTCCTGTCTCAGTGGAACCTGGCCATCCGTTCACAAGGGGTTCTGGATCTTCAAGTTGGCCCAAGTCTGGAAATTGGTTCATAGAGCAAGATTTCTTTTTGCCACAATTTAGTGGAGACTCTATTTTGTTTGAGAAATTTTCTGTTTTTATAGATAAAACAGAAATGTAGTAGGATCTTTACATATTTCATATCTGGAAATACGATGATTGATTAGCTAGTACCAAAGGTCCATATGAATCACACCACCATAAAATTCACTTTGCCTATGCTTGCATTACAGGTCAGAGCATTGTGGACATTGCTTTTGCTATGTTGCCTATTATAGCTATAATCACCTTACCTTTGGTGACTCAGTGCTGTCACTTGGCCCCTGCTACCTCAGAGCCCAGTTAAACCAACTGCATTGAATTTATCTAAGTGAGCAGCAGTGTCTCCAACCCTGATGTCTGGCTAACAGAAGGGTGGGACAATAAAGCTCTTCCAATATTCTTGCACCACTGTGGCCTTTTTGGATTTAAACAATTAGTAAAGGGCATGTCTTCTGGCCTTCCCCATTCTGGAAAATTAGATCTCATACAGTGTACCCACTCTAGCATTGCAGTTTCCCTGAGCTTTAAAATCCCCTCATCAACAGGAAGCCAAGGGATATTTGGCATCTCCAACTCCTTTTCATTATGCCATCTTTTGAAAAATTCTTTGGCCAACCATTCAAGCAAACTTTGGTACCTTTTAAGAATGTGTGAGCTTCCATATTAAAACTACTCATTCAGTGGGTCAGTCCAAATAAACTAAGCCTGATCCTGCTTGATGTTCTTCCACCATTATTCCACACCCTTAAAACCCATTCCCAGACACGCTCCTCAGACTTCTGCTTGAATGAAATAGAAACTTGTTAAGATCTTTAGTCCTGTAGTACACCACACTTTCTACCTCCCCTTTAGGAGCCTGTGAGCCTGCTTAGCCTGTATTTTGGTTTTAGGTCTAAAGGAAGCAAGTGGTGGGCTCTGATAGACACCAGTATTGTCTTGCCTGGCATTTCCTTCAGGGAAAGTTACTTCTGGTTTATCAGACAATGAAGGATTATTTTCCATAGTCAAGATCAGAAAAAGCAATATTTCAAAGAGCAGGCTTGGAAGTACATCTTACTGCTAAGGACGGAGAAACTAATTCCCTAGATGACATAAACTCCCGAAAGTCTCTGGGTTCAAAGTTCTCAGTCTCAAATAGAGTCCTCCCACATATCTCCATCCCATGGTACAGGATCCCAATTCTTCACCAGTTAATATCCTTACTTTATCTGACACCCTTTCAGGCTGGGACTTGAATTCTTTAACCTCCATGGTTTTGGTATGGAAGGTATTGGACCTGAGGGATGGGATTAAATCATAAGAGCAGAGCCTTCATTGCTATGATTCTTGTCTTTACAAAAGCCAGCCCATCCCTTTGTTATGTGAACAAATAGTGTATTTATCTGTGAAGCAGAAAATGGGCATCTGTTAGGTGTACATCTGGGCATTTTTAACTGTAGTCTGCACAGCTGCCAGAACTGAGAGGAATTTCTGATGTTTTAATTTAGGCAGAAAAGTACATTATCTTTCCTGTTCATCATAAAGGTCGTGGCTGACACAGCCCTGTAACTAAAGCCAGATTGTAAAGAGAGATGTGTACCATATTCATTTCACTTAGTTTCATGTGACTCAATAACTTTCAGTACTGGAATCCCAAACCCAGAGAAAACCATTCGTTCTTATACTTAGGTTTGATGAACTGGCACCCATGAAAACTGATTAGAAACAAAAAGTGTGGCTTAATAATAACAGGGTAGAAACCCATAAGGCCTGTTAGTTGAAATTCTTCTTGGACTCTATGTAGCATTCTTTCCTGTCAGGTATGAGACAAGACTCCTTCTTGAATTGAATTGAATTCACACAATCTATATCAAACAAAAGGGATCAGAATATTTGATGGCTAGCTCTTATATAAAAATCTGTTATATTTCTAGACATATGGCTGACCACATAGAAGCAGGGACTAGTTTTTGTGATCTGTGATGAGGAGAATAAATGTAGTCTCTGTGATCCTCTGTGTAGAGATGACAGTAATAGGAAGGCAATCAGGAGAAGTTCTGAAGGAGACTTTCCTTTCGAGTAGTGGTTTTCCTCAAAATACTTATCATTTCAAACAAGCAATTCTTGGGGTATAGTTTTTGTGCCCCATTATCATCTACACAGTTGTGGTATTTTTATAGCAACCCAGACAGAGTAGGGGATTTCCTTCTTTCCCTCTGCCTTTCACAGTGCTGAGGATCAAAGGCAGGGCTGTGTGAGTGTAGGCAGGTGTTCTACCAGCGAGTTAAAGTTGTGTTCAGAGCTATGTTCCCACCATGGTGCTCAGAGCATTTCAGAACAAGTCTGTAGCACAAAGTGACCCCAAACTTATGGTATTCCTGCCTTAGCATCCCAAACTGGGATTACAGGTGTGTGCCTTCATGCCCAGTACTGAGATAACCAGTATATTAATACAGTTGGAGTTGTTGTGGCGATACACCCCAGAGTTCCTTCGAGCCTGAAATATCTTATATCCTTTATCTTCATGATGTTCCAAGTGATATTACCAGAATGTTGAAACGTTAAAGAAACGCAGAGTAAGTGGAACTGTTGACCAAGAGTGTTAATATCAGATAAGAGTGATTCGGTAATACACCATTTCTAATGCATTCTTTTTTTTTTTAAATCTCAGATTTATTTTGTCTTTTATTAATTATTAATTTACAATTAATTTATTAATTATTATAATAATTTTATTGCATTTTGGACTCCCTAAGACATTTATGTGAAATGTTACATGCCAAAGACTTTTTTAAAAAACATTTTCATAATTGTAGAAAATATTACATTGATAAGTAAATTTAGAATTTAATTTCAGGTTTTCAACTGAAATGGCAATCATCTTAGAAATGGTCTTTTATTTAATAACTGTATGTTTTATCCTGCTTATGTTTTTAGGACCAGGGTTCTGATAAAACAAGAAAGAAGAAAGCAGAAGGTAAGGGCATTATAATCTGAGTGATGTTAGCCCCACAATAGCAAGCTTAGCATTAAACTTCTCAATCACTATTCACTATTAATAACTTCATCTCATGGCCAGGCATCTGGCATTCTTCTGTATTCATAGCCAAGTTCAGGAAGATTCATGCTTGTTCAAGTCCAGCCTGGGCTACATAGTGAGTTCCAGTCATCCAGGCCTCCATAGCAAGACTCTGTCCCCAAAAATGCTTAACTTAAATAAGACCGAGGATAACGTCACTTTTGCTTCTTCTTCCCTGTACATGGCTTGTTTAACAACCTACTTTGCTCAAGCAGACACTTACAGCTGTCATTCCTGACTGCTGCTGTCTGTGTAGGTATAAGACTCCTCAGATCTAGCCGCTTCTCAAGCCCTCAGTTTATCCCTGTACATTCAAGCCGTTCGCTATTGTGTATTGTACTGTGATGGTCTCTTAGCCCATGCCTGGCTTATTTAGTCACTTTTTAATATATTCATTATTTGAGCCAGGAGATCAGTAAGTTTACTGTGAGATTGTCTTTCTAGTAATATCCAAAGCTATACCTATAAAGCCTCCCCAATGTGATTGCCTATGCTTGAGTTGAACAAGTACAACAGTAGTGGTTGGGGAAAGCCCATGAGACCTCAACCCTACCCAAAAACACGGCACTAAGGAATTCTGAGAGGGAGAAAAATAGTCCATCTCAGGGAAGAGCATACCAATTAGTTATCCAATGCCAAATGATCAGCCTTGAAAATATAAATATAAGTTACATTATAGAGACTGAAAAAGCTATATTTAAGAATATAAATGTGTATTCATATATGTATGTAACATAATTTCAAAAAGAGGTCATGAATTTGAAAGCAAGCAAGAGATATTTGGGAGAGGAAAGGAAAGGAAAGGGAAAATGGTGTAATTTATTTCTCAGAGAGAGAGAGAGAACATTGATTATATTATATCTTACAACTAAGAGTATATATCTTAGAAAGGAACTTTGAAAATTTATACTTGGAGAATATACATAAATAATTAGGTCATTACTATTAATAAAATGAGAGAGAGGGAGAGAGGAGGAGGAGGAAGAGGAGGAGGAGGAGGAGGAGGAGGAGGAGGAGAAGGAGGAGAGAGAGAGAGAGAGAGAGAGAGAGAGAGAGAGAGAGAGAGAGAGAGAATGAATATAAGGGGAAACTCCAAAATGTCCATGAGTACATCAGTAGTATGACCTTTAAACAAACTGTGGCCTGTGAGAGACACAAGTGCTTTAGCAGAGATGATGTGTCAACTGCATGCAATTAGTGTGGTCTCTGGTCTTTAGCCCTGAGGGAAAAAAGGATCTTACAGAAGAGCATAAGCACTGAGATTCCTGTACAGCAAATTCTAAAATATAGAGAGAGGGCAAGAAGGAGGAAAGCCAGAACATCAGTGTGCTCAGAGGTGTGTGTGTGTGTGTGTGTGTGTGTGTGTGTGTGTGTCACAATGAAAGCATGGTGTTGCCATGTGTGGATCTTTCTTTTTCCTATGATAGCTCTTAAGTCTTACAGCCACCTTCCCCTGTTCTTTTTCCAGTCTGCTGTCCTGTACAGTCTTGCTCCTGCCAAGTGTTCTCAACTTTAACATATCATCTTCTATATAGCTAGCCGTTCTCCTCAGCTTGAAACTCCTCCCATGGCTTCCTGATGCGTTCTGGTTCTGTAGGCTTTTATCTCTATTCATTTTTATGCTCATGTGCGAGTTGAAATTTGATTTGTTTCCTGAAAGATTTTTGTTTCTCTTTAGATTGTTTTGTAGTAGATTCTACCAAGCCGGAATTCATCAGAAAAACCAAGTCTAATCTTTTTAGATGAAATAGTCACCCACTTTTCTTTGCTGTGGCCAGAGATTAGGAAGCAGCATGACAGCTAAAGGAAGAAGAGGAAAGCTGTAGATTTCAGAGGTTCACTTCCTTTTCAGTCTCTCCGTTTCCCCACCCTTCTTCTCTCCTCTAAACTTACAGTGCTGCCCCGAGACTGACACAGACTCATCCACGTGTTTTAGGAATAGGCTCCAAGAAACTGCCCTTGCTCTCCTGCTCTCCCTTGCCCACTCCCCCCTGGTCTATACACCTCTCCAGTCCCACCAGCCCGTGTTGTCAGCCGCACCGCCTTTAATCCACCACAAATACAGTGCCTTAAGAGGTAACAGCTTAATTCTAAGATAGCATCGATTATGACACCTAACACAGACTCTTCCTTTCAACAAGGAAAAATACTTGCATCCTGCAGTCTGTTATTTCAGTGTTGGAGAGCTCATGGCATGATGTTTTTAAAGATATTTTATTCCACTGTAGAATCATAGATTATTTAAATGAAATGTGTTTGTTTTTTATGTTTTATTCATTTTGTTTAGTGGGATATTTACATCTTTACTGATATATTTTTAGATCTTATATTGGTCTTATAGTCTTCATCTAAGTTTTTTATAAGTTTTAGGAAGAAGTATACCTTCATAGGTAGGGGCTGAAGGGGAGAGGGCAGTGCTGCTACACAAATCAGGAGAGGATCTCTTGGAAGAAAATATCATAGAGTTGCTAGTCTGTCTGGAGAGATTTTACAAATATATTTTCCTCTTAAAAATAAAAATAGAATTATATGATTTCCCCCTTTCCTTCTTTCAGCCTTTCCTATACCATCCCCCCTTTCTCAAATTGATGGCCTCTATTTCTCTAATCGTTATTGCTATTGTATGCGTATCTATATTCCTAAGTACACTCATAAATGTAATATCTGTATCTATATTATTTCAGAGCTGACCAACTTGGTTTATAGCTACACTGTTCATGGTAGCTCAGAATGGGACCAGCCCACATATACATCAAACATCAGAAGAATACATAAGAGATCTGATACATATTTATTTACCCATAAAGGAAAAGGAAATCATGAAGCTTGCGGGAAATAGGTGGAAGTGCAAATCATCAATAAGCCAGAGCAGGACAGGCAAACCCTACATGTTTTCCTTCATGTCTGGAACATAGACTATAAATACATGGGATAAGATTACATATATGTATATATATATCATATTTATTATATTATAAATACATATAATATATATATTATATATATAATGTATGTACAGGCCTTGAAATAGAAAGGAGATCAGGAGAAGTGGGAAGATTCCTTTAGGGAGCAGGGAAAGGAGGGTGATGGAATCCACAGAGAGGCTCCCTAGGGAGCAGAAGGAGGCAGTCAGGGTGGGGAGTACACGGGGAGTGGGGTGTGGAGAGGTGGAGTGAAGGGAACGGTTAAAGACAGAATTAATGCAACAATAAAACCCATTACTTTGATAAGTTGAAATGTTAATTTAAAAGTTTCACAGAGGGCTGGGGATACAGATTTGTGTTTCAGAGCACAAACTGCCCTAAGAGAGGACCTGAGTTTGTTTGGGCACCCACATCAGATGGTTCACAACAGCCTGTAACTCAGCTGCCGTAGATTCACCAACAGAGCTGTGCACTCCACAGGCATACTCACTCACAAATGCACTTACAATCACAAATAAACAAATGAAAATGCCTTTGGATTTAGTAAATTAAAGATGCAACCTAAAAATGAAGAATAATTATAATTGAGAAACCCAAGAAGAAAGTATAAACTGGAAAAATAATGATACATATGTGTAAGTCTGGTTTATATAAAACAGTAAAGTAACAGGGGTACAGTGAATCAAATTTGTATTAGTTGTAGGTTAGTTTTCACTTGGCTTTTGCTTTCCTCTTAGATGGTTGTACAATTTTATTTATTATTATTATTATTATGTGTGTGTGTGTGTGTGTGTGTGTGTTTGTATGTGCTCATGTGCATGCACATACATGTGAGAACAGGCATGCATATGTTCCACAGAGGTCAAATGACAATTTTCAGGGCAAGAAGATCTTCTACCAAGGGTTCAGGGACTCGAACTCAGTTCTTCAGGCTTATGTCACTGTGGTGTCACTGTCCCCTCTTGAATTTTCAATGGCACTTTGCTACATCTTTGAGGTTTTTTTTGTTTGTTTGTTTTTGTTTTTAAATAAAAGGCAGTATGTTATTTATTATAGAAAAATTTGTTGCTTGTCAGATTTAAAGTCTTCAGGCAAGCTACAAGCTGTCATAAGTAATTTCACTTCCTATGTAAATGTGAATCTTGTGTCACATTGTGAAAACACACAGTTGGTGGCATGGTAGCCTCAGTGCATTTATTGTTTATGATTTGCCTTGAATTGTGTGGTTGTGAAATTAATATTTAATTCTTAATCATTCCAGGAATACTTTGAAAGGAATAAGTTAAAATCAAAAATGAAATTACTAAGTGTTTTCTCACCTGTCAAGAACCCCTCTGTCAGTTTGGACCTACTTAACCTGTATGTGGTGAATCAGATATCGTCCAAGAAGGAAACATCTGGTAAGTCTTTCAAAATAAAACTTTTTTTGTCAGACAGTTTGACTTTTCAACTAAAACAAATTGTTTTCCTCTTTTAAAGGAACTTTAAACTTTGGCTTATTTTACATGTTACAAACAAGTGTAAAACTAAAGTGCTTAAAAACCAAACAGTTTGGGGGCAGAGAAGTGGCTCAGGGATGGGGCACCGTGGCTGGTCTCGCGCAGACTCATGCGTAGGTCCCAGCACCCACAGGGTCGCTCACAACTGCCTGACTCTGCTTTCAGGGGGCCACACCCTCTTCTGGACTCTGTAGGCGCCAGGCATGAATGTGGTGCATATGCATGTGTACAGGAAGACATTCACACAACAGAATCAAAATTAATCTGTACAAAAGACAGTTTTTCAGGAAAGGTTAAAATTGATAAGTATATTAGTATCTCCCTGTTTACTTTAACATTTTCTCTCTATGAATAATAAATAGAATTAATTATGTTTTAGAAGGAGTAAATATATTATCTATTGATTTTTAAAGTATAAAACATCTTACTTTACTGATATATTTATTTTTATATTTCTCATATATCGCTAGAGTCACATTGAGGCCTCAATAATGAAAGATTAGCAATATAAAGACATTTATTTAATAAGTTTTCTGTAGCATGAGAGCCTTCATTAGGAAATGAATATCCGAAGAAATGATTAAACCTGTGCCTTTGTGGTGCTAAGTGTGAAAAAGCCATGACCAGCTGTAGAGAAGCATGACAATCTCAGAGGGTGACTTAAAGGGGGGATTCAAAGGTGACTCCTCTGGCTCTGTTGAGGTCCTTGTGTTCAGGTGGATACTGATCAGGGTACATCTTACATAGAGTCTTAGGTTCAGTCCGAACCCTACATCAGGGACAAAACAGAGGCCTTGTTCCTTCAGGTCTAAGAGGGGCACCTTATAGAAAGTTTCTATTGCCTGCTTTATGAAAAGGTCACAAAAATGCTTTTAAGTTCTCTGACCTAGAGAAGAGGAAATGTGAGCTCGCCCTTCCTCTTTCTTCAGCTTCCTTAACCGTCAAGGGAGCACATTTGGAATGTATCACATACTGTGTTGCCGTCTTACTTTGGTTACACTCACTCTCCCAACACATGTTTACTGACGTTATAAATACTAAGGCACATGGGGCATGAAATGCAAAGCGAGATTTCCATTTCATGACTTGGTTGCTGCTAATGGCAGGTGTTCCAAAGCCACAGCAGTAGTGGGCTGTGTCTCAGAGACACCTTGGTCAGGAGCTCGGATCCCTGTAAGATCATTTCTCTGGTAAGTGGGGAACCTTACTGCTCAGATTTTCTTCATCATGAACAGTTAAAACTTCGTTTTAAGAACCAGTAGTTTTCATGCTCAGTTCCCAAACAATGCGAGTCATTTCCCTCATTCCGCGTTTTCACCAGAAGCTGCCTCTGGGACTGCTGGACCGCAGTCCTGTAGCTACACCGAGTCAGAGGACAAGTCTGTGACTCAAGTATCCTGCTCAAATGGCTACTTCTGCACCAGGTGTTTGTCCAAAAAGATAGTTGTACAGAAAGAGGGAGAATTCTGCTTAGAGCTCTGTAGGTGGGCTGGGAATCTGAGCAAATAAAACAGTGATCTCACTTGCATAAAATCATTTAAGGCTCCTTCCTTTAAAGCGGTAATTCTCAGCCTTCTTAATGCTGCGACACCCAAGGCTGCAGTTAACACAGCATCCTGTCATGTTTTAGTGATCCCCCAACCATAATATTATTTTTGTTGCTACCTCATAATTTTATTTTTATACTGTTATGAATTGTAGTGTACATATCTCTGTTTTCCAGTGGTCTTAAATGACCCCTGGGAAAGGATCCTTTGACCTCCAAAGGGGTGGAGAACCACTGCTCTAAAGTTTAAAGTCTGTTGAGGGAGATAGTTAATCAAGTGTAATAAAGTGTGCAAAGTGCTAAAATAGAAAAAGTGTATAGTGCTATGAGAATATATAACACTACTGGGTGATATAGTTTTGTACCTGGGAAAGACAAAATCAGCTAGAATTAGTAGAGCCCCTTAATTGAGGGCTCAGAAACAGGAGAAAACTTTTTTTTAAAAAAATTCATCAATAGTTGTTAGCAGTCTGATTCTATAATAGCATGTATAGAACATGACTTAGAAGAATATTTCTATATTTATAATTACTTGAAGGATGATAGAACAAAGATTTTAAAACATCTATTTTAAAATTATTATTTAACATTTTTTTTCATTACAGAAACCATGAAAAGACCAACTCACGTGAATATGAATAGAGATTTGAAAATCCCACTAAGAAAGCACAACTTAGAACTTCCAATGTCACCTCACTGTGTGCCTTCTAAACTGTGTATCGATGATATGGAGAACAGGTAAGTGTCAGCTGGGGCAGGGGCTAGCTGACGGAACATTATCAACGTTCTCATTTGCTGGGAGGTTGGGAGTGACATTGTCTTCCAGCTCCAGTTCTGGTTTGTCCGATGATATCATGCAACTGTCAGGATGCACACCATGGCCTCGTGCATGGGCCCTGACTTTCTGTATTAGAAAATACGTATCCCAGTTTAATGTTTTTCAAAACTTAGTACTATTATGACCCTGGAATAATTTTCCAGAGTTTTCTATGTTGAGTGCTTATGTAGAGACTTTAAATATTCATAAGATAAATTGTATTGATGTTTGTATTTTTAACTTTAAATTTTTTTCTTTAGTGTACCCTATCAAAGATTCTATAGCAAGGAAGAAACTGGCCCAGTTCAAGTGAGTTTTAAAGATAACTACAAATTGCTTTAACAATTGTTCCATTCTTAGATGATCTAACTTATTAAAATACTAGGTAAGATTAAATATCGTATAATTTTTTATAGTTTCTAAATGGGTCCTTTCAGTTTTCCAGTGTAGGAAATTTACTCCTAAGAAATAGTCTGATTATGTAGCCACCTTGGATGATGTAACATGACCATGCTTGATTCTTCTTGTTATAGAAGAGTTACAAAGCACAATTCCCATAGAGATTATTTTTGTTATCTGTATGTCTGTCTTCATCTATCTATCTATCTATCTATCTATCTATCTATCTATCTATCTATCTATCTACCTACCTATCTATCTGTGTTTGTGTGTGTCCATTAGGTGGGTTAGGTAGATGCATATGTCTTTGTGCACGGAGAGGCCAGAGGTCACTCATTCTCCAACTTGATTTTTGAAGCAGGCTCTCTCTCCACCCCTAGAGCAGGCTGGCTCAGTCACACTGGCTGGCTAGCAAGTCTAACCAGTGAGTTCCAGAAATCAGCCTGTCCCTTCTGCCTCCCCGTCACTGGGATTTCCAGTGTGCACTGACACACCTGTCTCCTTCATGTCGTGTGGGGGAATCAGTCTTGGTCCTCATGCTTGCATGACAAGAAGTTTATTGACAGACCATCTTCACAGCTCCTGCTGGAGGAGTCTTTTGTTAAGTTCACATAATCAATGATCAGTTCATCTTTTCAAATGTAATGAAAAGATCATTTATATCAAATGTTAGAAACTCATATTTATCACAAGATGATTTTCAAAGTACAATTATTTTTACAAATAAAAGAATGAATTAGAAAATGCACAGGTTGAGTAAAGCTTAAAATTCTAATTAATGTTCAATGCCTTATTAACTCTTCTTATGTATGCTTGGGTCATCAGGCTTAAGATTGTTAGATTAGAAAGACCATGGAAACCGATGGAAAAAATGAAATCCCATGGACATCCTGGCATCTGTTTTTTAAGATTTTATGTCATTAGAAGGTGACATTCAGAAAAGGAACTTGAGGGAGGAAGACTGTAGAGAAAAGCAGAGGGAAGGAGTTCTTAAGCAAAATCTCAGTGGCTAAGTTCAGAATCCTAGTGGGTAATCCTAGCCCGGACTTCAGTGGGTAAGCTCAGGACCCCAGTGGGTAAGCCCAGGACCTCAGTGGGTAAGCTCAGGACCCCAGTGGGTTAGCTCAGGATCTCAGTGGGTTAGCTCAGGACCACAGTGGGTAAGCCCAGGACCTCAGTGGGTAAGCCCAGGACCTCAGTGGGTAAGCTCAGGACCTCAGTGGGTTAACTCAGGACCTCAGTGGGTAAGGTCAGGACCTCAGTGGGTTAACTCAGGACCTCAGTGGGTTAGCTCAGGACCTCAGTGGGTTAGCTCAGAACCTCAGTGGGTTAGCTCAGGACCTCAGTGGCCTCCATGAATTGCTAATGGTTTGCTCTTCCTCAGGACTTCCTCTTTAGTAACCACATTCTCTCCTTCTCATTTTCATTGTTTTATGTTGACTTCTAGTTTCTGTACTTTTAGTGATCTTAATTTTTCTTTTCCTATAGTCGTCACAAGACATGAACTCATATAGACTGTTCAACGAGACGGGAAACTGCAGTTATAGTCCACCATCTTTTCCAGAAGAATTACCTCCTAACAGACATACTCATAGCCAACATTCCACCCCGAGAATAGTTCCAAGTCCTCAGCAATTTGCATATGAAGACCCCCACAATGGGCAGGTACACTGGAACTGTTACTTCTCTCATGTCATATTTTCATGATGGGTCCTGCTCCTCATAAATCTGACAAGAAAGGTTTCAGGATGCTAGCCAAATATGGTGATAAGTGAAGGATACTGTTTCATCTCATGCCAAAAATTCTCTGTACTCCAGATGATTATGAATCTAATAATTGAAGCATTCTAAAATTTTAGAATAATTCTCTTAAAAATTACTGGAAGTAAATTTGGAACTAGTTTAGTGTATATATAGTATTTAATGGCAATCATCATTGAAAGGAGCTGGGCCGCCATGGTAACTCAGCAGACATGACCTGGGCAGCAGCATGTCAACAGCATCATGGAGCAGGCTCTGCCACAGAAGTCGCAACTCTTCTCTCTTTTTATGATTTTAAAGAAAATAGCTGTTTATATATATTTATATGCATGATAGATGATACATACATACATACATACATACATACATACATACATAGAGTTACTCTTTAGATGCTCAACCACTGTGCTTTACATAGAGATATAAAATTTAAAGTCCTGAACTATATCTGTCATAGCACATACAAGAGAATGATTTTCTAGCAAATGTGTTGATAGTCTTAAGTTTTATTAAGTGTTATTTTAATGGTGGGTGATGATAAGGAAGAAATGGTAGTACGCTTGTGTCTTATTAGCAAAATGATTTACTTTCAGTACCTGCTTTTTGGCATATAAGGTTTGGCCTATAAATAAATTTATAATGATAAATATAATTTATAAGCCCATAAATCTCTGTTATGTATTCTAGAATTAGAGATATAGTTCTTTAAATCAACTTTACTATATATTAAAATATATTTTACCATTTCTTGGAAAAGAGAATTTACAGTGGTGACTGAGAACCTTGCTGCTTTTAGGGCCTGGTACTTTTTAATGCTGTAATGACGAGACTTTAGGTGCTGTCTACTTTTTTTAAGTTTTCTTTTTTATAATTAAAAATTAATACAAGATATTTTGATCATGGTCTTCCCACCTCCCCATATATTCAATTCCTCTCCTTTCTCTTTTTGAAAACAAACACCCAGAAATTGGAAAAAAAAAAAGAAAATGCATAAGAAACACAGGCATACACACAGACAAAACACATCAAAAATAAAAGTAATAATAATAATAACCCCAGTAAGATAAAATAAATGCCTAAACAAAATAATATTTTTTAAAAATCCCAAAACATTGTTGGCTTTGTTCTGTGTTGGCCATCTACTGCTGGGCATGGGGCCCAGCATAGTTTACCCTATGAGACTCCACTGGAGAAAACGAGTTTTTCCTTTATTAGCAGCTGTTCATCGGAGACAGCTTCTTGGTTGCTGATGGGAACTGGTGTTCACTTCCTCTCCTAGCCCTGAGACTCGCTCCTCCCACTCCCATCTGTCTCCAACATGTGTGGGCTCTGTGCATGGTACCACAGTCGTGAGTGCATATGCACACTAGTTCTTTTGTGCCTGGAACACACTGTTTTCCTGGTGTTCATCCCCTCTGGCTCTTACAGTATTTCTTCCTCCTGTCCCATATCTCCCTAAGCCATGCATGGCAGGAGTGGGTTGATGAAGATATCCCAGTTAGGACTGAGTGTTCCGAAGTCTCACACTCTCCTCATGTTTTCCGATAGTGAATCTGTATTAGTTCCCATCTTCTGCATAAGAAAGCCTTCTCTGATGATGGCTGGATGAGGCATTGATCTGTGGCAATAGCAGAATATCATTAGGAATCCTTTTGTTGCTGTTTCTTTAGCATAATAGTGGTGTTTGATTTTCCCTCAGCTCATGGCCTATCTAGTCTCAGCATCTTAGCTACCCAAGCAGTTTCAGGCCGTGGGCTCAATCTCGTGGACTGGGCCTTGAATCTAATGAGATCCTAGGTTGGCTTCTTCCACAAATTTTGTGCCACTATCACCCCAGGATATCGTGGAGGCAGGTCAACATGGTGGATCACAGGTAGCTGGATTGGTGGTTACCTTTCTCCTTTGGATGCCTTCTGGTACTATAAACACTAGTCAGTAGGAGTGAAGGCTCTAGTTAGGCACCAGCTCAAAGTATTCATTTTCAGTGAAATATGTAAGTGTTGGATTCAGCAATAGGGACTGGCTATGAGTTTTTAGAGAACAATCAACAGTCATGGAGATATCCTAAGTTATTTGTGAATTTCCATGAGGCCCCTTTGACCAAGAACTCAATTAGACATAACCCATTCCTGATATTGAAAGTTCCACTTGGTGGGAAAGTTTGGGTGTCTTTCCTATTATTTGGTGACTCCATTTGGATTTCTTTCATATGTACACACACACACACACACACACACACACACATTTTAAGGAGCTTCTATAGTAGTAGGTTTCCATATAACCTCTCAGATGGTCTGTAGTGTTAGTTAGTCTTAGTTACTGTTCTGTTTCTGTGAAGAACCATCATGATCAAGGAAACTCTTATAAAAGAAAGCATTTAACTGGAGACTTGCTTACAGTTTTAGGTTAGTCCATTATCGAAGCAGAAAGGCATGACCCTGCAGCAGTAACTGAGAAATTTATACTCTGATCTATAGGCTACAAATAGAAAGAGATGTGCTAGGCCTGGCATAGGCTTTTGAAACCTCAAGGCGCATTCCGAATGGCACCCCTCGTCTAACAAAGATTCCCCTCCTAGTCCTTCCCAGAGGAGAAGAATTTCTTCCATGGTCCTACTTTGTGTTCGGTCTGCTCCTTTTACCTTGATAGCCCTTCCTTCTTTAGGTCAGGGAGTTTTCTTCTGTGACTTTGTTTCTCTCCCTTAACCTGGGGATCTTCTTTTTCCTCCAGCCTTACTGTTCCTATGAACAGTAAGGTCTTTTTATAGTTCCCATATTTCCTGGATGTTTGTACCTGGAATTTTTTTTCAGATTAACATTTTCTTTGACTGAGAGATACATTTCCTCTACCTTGCCTGAGATTCTCTCTTCCATGTCTTGTACTCTGTTGGTGAGGCTTACCTCTGACATTTATGTTTGCATTTTCAAAAGCCAACAAATGCAAAGAAAATGAAAATTAGTACTTTCCATCTTATGTCAGCTTGGGTTTTTAGCGATTCCGTGATTACTTTCATGTCTTGAACTGTTTCATTATTTCGTTCCACTCTTTGAGTCTTCACAGACTTCATTAAGGAATTCATTCCTATCTTCTTTAAGGTTCCTGAGCATATTCATACCTGCCGTTTTGAAGTACATGCCTTGGGCTTCAGCTGTACTGCATTTCTCAGTGCCCACTATAGGACACTTACTCTGTTCTGGAGGAGGCACAGTGTCTTGGCTGTAATGTTTGTTGTTGTTTTGTTTTTGCTTTTGTTTTTTGTTTTTGTTTTGTACTGGTGTCTAGGTATCCAGAGTTAGGATGATAGAGTTTATCCTAAGTGTTATCTGGTTTTGTTTTTTGGTGGGATGTGTGGATGCTCTTTTCCTTGGTTTCTCTTGCCCTATGTGGATCTTAGCATGAGTTTTCGCCGTGGGTTGCCTGGTAGAGAGTGTTTATGTATGTAGGTCAGTGGGTAGCAGAGAGGAATACATGTGGGCTAAGTGGGGCTTTGGGAAGAACTGAGGGGATTCTGTCAGAGGTGGGGAACAAGGAGCTGAAGGTGTGGTGGTAGAAGGGATTCTGGAAGTAGGTTGCAGTGAGGCAGTAATCTGGGGAGACAAGAATGAAAGGGCTAGGGTGGCTCTTTCGGAACCCAGAGCTGTAGTCTCCAGTGAGTCAAGCTGGTGGGAGGAGGGGCATTGGCAAGCAGGTGGCTAGAAGACAGGGTGAGAATGGAGCGGCCAGAAAGGAAGTCAGGGTGTGAATCAACTTCCTGAATCATTCACCAAGTGTGGCCGCTGAAGTTCAAGATAGAATGCGTTCCTTGGTATTGGGGGCTGACTCAGAGGAATGGAAATGGGCTAGAAGGGAGGACTGAGAGGGTCTACAGGCGGGCGGGGGTGGGGGGGGAGGCGCAGAACCACAAAGCTTGTCAGAAACCATAAGGAATGGAGGTAGGGCGGGAGAAGCACCTGAAAGTAGTGTACTACAAGGCTAGCAATGAGATGGAGAGATTGTGATGGGGGCTCAGAGGAGAGTCAAAATCACCCGCCTGCGTCCCAGCCGGGTGTGACCAGCCACTGGAGGTCCCAGGTGAGAGTGGCTCTAGGCATTGTCAGCTGACAGTGGTCAGGAAGGAGGACTGAGACGATCTACCTAGTTTATTTCTTGGAGACCAAACATTGTTTTTATATGAGCTTAAAACTATGTATTCTATTAATTACTTTGTAGGGTAGAAGATAAAGCATTGTATAATATGTACGTAAACATTCATTGTGTCTATGCACATCATAACTACACATTAGTTATAATTATCTGCAGATAGGTAAGTAGCTCTGCCTGTGTGGCAGAAGACTGTGAAGAAAGGCTGGTGTCCTCATACTGTGACGCATTAGGAAAGGCTTATGTCGTGTTTGGGAGTTTTGAGAAGAATTTGAGTGGCTGCCACAACCCCTTTCTCTTTGGTTTCTTTGTGTGCCCATTCCCACTTTGAAGATGACTTATGTTTGCACCCGTCACTGGCCCTGCTTTTCAGAGAGGTGTTTCCATAACTAAGACCTTAGAGCCAGCTGTCCTTGCTTCTTTGAGTGTCCATAGTTTATGACCTACAGACTTGTTCTCTCTCTGTCTCAGAGGTTATAATTGAAACGTGCGCCAAGTAGTTATTGTTCCTGGATAGTTTGAGCCTGTAGAAGGAGTTACATTTATGTGTTCATCCATATTAACAAATGAACTCTTATTTGGCTTTCATTCTGTGTGATGTATTATTATTTGATTACCCTGATTAATAATATATAATGATGAACTTTGTTTTGACTTTTCATATGTGTACATAATATGGTTTGACCATACAAAAATCAACCTCTCTCTCTCTCTCTCTCTCTCTCTCTCTCTCTCTCTCTCTGACCTACACTAACTCCCTTCACTCTTCCCAACCAGCTTCATCTGGTTTTCATAACAGTTTTCACATAAGAGCCCATATTTATTGAATGATACTGATATCAAGAAATTAAAGTGGAGGACCCCATTTGGTTATGAAATGGAAGTGAGAGATGCACACAGTTCTGTGGGATGTGCTAATTTCCTACTGGAAATATAACTTTTAATCATTCATGATATTGGCGTGCTGAATGGTTTTGTTTTATAGATGTTTTTTAATTCAAAAAATGGTAATGTTAGTATAGTATAAATTTTGTTATTTTAGTAACTTTGCAATTATTTAAATATTTACATTGATCCTATTGTTAGAAGAGTATTTATTTGGTTTTCAATAAGGATTAAAATTACTTTTTTTAGACAGAGCAAAATGTTTTTAGTACAGACATGGCTCACCTGGGTGCCATTCTTAGTAAACAATTTAAATTATAAATATGTTCATAGTGTTTGGTTGTTTTCTCCCTTCTTTTTCAGTTCAGTAATGGAAAATATCCTGAGTCTTTATTTTCCAAATTAAATAAACACCAAAATGTTCTCACTTCATCTCACAAAACAGCGGAGTTTGGAGTGCCGTTTGAAAGAAGAAACAGGTATGTAGAATGAGAAGGCAAGAAACAGAGAGGTGAACGCCAAGTCACTGGTGTGATTTTAAGGGGCATGGATACTTTTCACTCAGGATGTAAGCAGTAAGGGGGAGGAGGTTGATTGGGGAGCTGGAGTGGGGAGAGGGCTTATGGGACTTAGGGGGAGGGGCAACCAGGAAAGGGAAAATCATTTGGAATGTAAACAAAGAATATAGAAAATAATAATTTAAAAAAAGGGAAAAGGCCATTCTGTTGAGACACATACTTTACTTAGTTCAGATTTGCCCTTTTAAACACAAGTGCTATGCATACTAAAGGACTTCGGGCTGCTAGTTCAACACATGAATATTGTGTGGGTTCACTGCCCCTCAGGTGTTCTAAAGTATAATCTCACAGCATCTGCACACGAGAAGGAGTATCTGTCCCTGTCCTGTCATTTAATATAGCATTCTCTAGTTTTAACCGTTTTGATATAACCAACTGGATTTCTTTCTTTTCTTTTCTTTTTCTTTTTCTTTTTCTTTTTTTTTTTTTTGGTGCCAAATACTACTCAGTGGATCCATCCTGTGTCTTTAAACCATTCCTCTGTTGATGGGTATATAGACTAATCCCGGGTCTTAGCTGCTGTGCTATAATATGTTTGGCTCTGCAGTTCCATGGCTGGCGAGCCAATTCCATTTCCTTCGAAGACATACCCAGGAGAGAGTGGGCTGGACCATCTGCTGCCGTTTCAGGTTTTAGGGACCTTCACTGCTCTTCTTTATAATGGTGACCCTGTTTTTAGTTTTTATTCCCACACAACGTGTAACAGTTCCCGTTCATCTCCTGGTCGGCATTGTTTATGTATTTAGTTGTTGTTGTTGTTGTTTGTATTTTCTTTTTTAAAAGTAGCTATTATAATTGGCTTGGGATGATATCTCATTATGACTTCACTTTGCATGCCCTAAGGGCTAATCATGCTGAGTATTTGTTCTCATATATTTTGGTCATATTTCTGTGTTTGAGAAACATCCATCTAAAGTCATTTATTCATTAATACAGCTTTTTAAAAATTATTTCATCTGGCATGTGTGGGTGTTGTGCCTGCATGTATGCCTGCACACTGCATGTGTGTATGGTAGCTAAGGAGGCAAGAAGAGGATATCAGATTCCTGGGGACTAGAGTTAGAGATAGTTGTGAGCACCACGTGAGTGCTACAGATCAAACACAGGCCTTTGGGAGAGCAGCCACTGTCTTAACTGCTGAGCCATCTTTCTAACCAAAGTTTTCTCCTTTTAAAGTTTGATTATTTGGGCTTGGAGGAGGAGGTTTTGAGAGATTAATAATGGGAAAATATATGTTGTCTCCCCACTCTCTGGCTTGTTTAGTCTCTACAAACCACGTGTCGATGTTCACTTTGTTTCCCATGCTTTTGTGGCAGTGTTCAGAACACCATTGCCGATGTCTTGGAGTATTACACTTTCGTGATCTTTGCTCCATCATGAATTGAGCTTTGTAGAAAGTGAGAAACAGCTGCAAAGCTTTTGTTCTCTGTGTGTGGGTGTTCCCTTTCCCAGAAATGCGTGCGCAAGAGATGCCTGACGTTAAAGGTGGTTTTTTTAATTATTATTTTTATTTTTTGCAGTGGAAGACCCTTTGTTCATTATATTGGCCTTTGACTGTAGGATTACACTTCTGTGATTTTTAATTTTCCTTGACTTTTCTTTATTATAAATCTCTTGGTGGTGACTCTGTTTTATACATTTCTTATTGATTCCTCTGTTATAATGCTGAAAATCATCTGTAAAATGCAATTTCCTTACATAGTTGCTTATGATATATTCTATGGTTATTCTCCCATTTATAATGATGGAAATTTTTCTGGCTTTAGTGGTGTGTATTATTACTTTGGATTGTGTTTTTTAGTATAAAATACTAACTAGATGTTTATTGAGAAATCACAGGGAATCTAAGAACATTTATGAGCAAAACCATGAATTTTCTGCTTAATACTTTCTCTTTCTCTATCCCAACCTAGTTTCTCTCTCTGTCCCATGACCTAGTTCCTAAAACATAGTTTTCCTATTTAAATATTAAGCGAGTTGAACATCAAATTAGAAGTCAAAATTTTAAGGCTGAAGAAATGGCCCAGCACTTGAGTACATACCCCACCGCTGGAACTCCAGCCAAGGGACTTGACACTGTTGGGTTCTGTGGACACCTATGCTCAGCTGCACAAACAACCCCCAATACATACAGAGATATGCATAATTAAAAGGAAAATCAATGTTAAAAATTTATTGTGTTTCTTTTAAAAGATTCTTTGTACTTCTAGTCCATGAAATAGTCCCATCTCTAGTAAGTATAGTCACTAGCAATGAAACAAAAGAGATCTTTGTTACTATTTTCCATCAACCTTGATTCTTACATGCACATTAGACACACACGTTAGACTTAACCCAGAGTTTTTGTTTTTGCTCAGGGAACGAGCTTACAGGCTACTCAGTTCACCTAGTTATTTTTCATCTGGGTTACCTTATCTTTCAAATAAATGTTTACATCCTTGTTTTTCTTCATGGAGAACTTTGTAACTATTTCAACTACTAAATTTGAAAATATCTTTGATAATGTTTTTATAATTCCTTAAAAGTGTTTTTGCATAGAGCTTCCCCCCCCCCCAGTCTTCACACTCTCGTTCTCTGTTTGACTAAACAGCAGTGGGGTGCAGTGGGCTGGGAGGTTATTTGTCCACTGGTGTAGAAGACAGGCTGATGGGTATCGTGCTCTGTTTGCTAATACAATAACTAAAGCTGTGCACTAAATCTCACACTGAAAAACAGAACCATGTATAAGTTTAATAATACCCACTATTAAAATACTATATTAGATACATTTCCATCCAGAGCAATATTATATGAAGTTTAAAATGTAATTTAGGAAAATACTTGTCATTGTTCAATATGTTCTCCAAAGTTTTAAATTTAAAATAGTGTTTAAATAGAAGTTAAGTTTTTCTAAATAATCAAACCTTTCCTGCTAAATATGTTTTTATTTATTCCAAAGTTCAGAACCTGGTGATTTCCTTACTAAACGCTTTGTGGCTGTGGGTGAAGACTGTGGGAGCCTGTGTGAAAGAAGACAGCCGGACTTTGCTATGGCAAAGACCTCAGTGCAGCAGATCTGTGCAAATAATGGAGAAGAATTCTCTAATTTTCTTGAAGATGTGATCTACCCAATTCAGAGACATCTTCCAGACAATCACAACTCTTTTGTTAGTCACAACATGATCAATTTGTTAAGCAGAGATCAGCCTCGGAGACGGCCAACCTTTACTAAGTGTGGTTATGATAGCCTGACTGATACCCAGGTCATGTCTTCTGATGAAAGCCATTCCAGTAGTGGGTTCATTCGCAGGAAGTTTTCAGTTCCACAGGCAACTTCTCCTAATCTTCCTTTTAATCCGAGTTACACAGAAGCATGTCAGTCAAACAGGCCCTTCCAGAAGGAGCGCAACAGCAGTGAGGTAGATGAGCTGAGAAGGTCTTCTGAGAAAGACTGTTACACAGTTGGCCGTGGAAGAAGAGGTTGGTGGTGCACAGTCAGCTTTCCTCTATAAATACACATCGCCATGTTTCATCTATTTAAACAGACACATGTAGTTGTCTCTCCATATCCAAATGTCCTGTATCTTCAGATTCAGCTAACTATATAGACTAATACTAAAAAGATGTATTTACTGAACACATACAGACTTTTTTCTTACTACAGACTATAGCTATTTAGTAAGATCTTTTGGAGGTGGCCAGATGGCTTTCTGTTGGCCTCAGTTTAATCCTGGAACCCATGGTGGAAGCAGAGAACCAATGCCTGGATGTTTTCCTCTGACCTTCATCCACACGCAACACATGTGAACATGCATACCCACAAATAAGGACTTTTTAAAGGATCACTCATGCTATACCATATAACCTAAGTCATTTGGAGGTTATGTAAAGAATAAGAGATTATATACATTATATGAACAGATTGGGCCATTTTGTGCGAGGCACTGGTATGTATGGGTGCATTTTGATGTCTGCAGAGTAATGGGTAGAGGGGAAGGTTTTGGAACCTATTCCTCTTGGACACCAAGGGATGAATGGACAGTACATTAATACATAATATGCTTAGAGTACCCAAAGCCACAATCATTGTGTTTTATTGTATTACACATGGGCCACCAATTCTCCTCCATGTATCCTTTTAATATGCTTTGAGTTAAAAATGAAAATAAATGATCCTAAATTTAATTCAGTATATGCTTATATTTTTGAAGGAAAAATTGAAAGTGATAACCAGTGGAAAGCCCTGCAGAGAAATGCCCAGGAGTACCCAGTGTACACTACGTAAGTTTATGCTTAAATGTAAGAAGTGTAAGTTAAGATCTAGTGTAATACATGTGTTCAAATTAACAAATAGGATGTGAGATGGTATATTTTTCCAGGAGCCAAGTGGTCTCAAAGAAGCCTTACCATTTTCTTTTACAGTGAATACTGGCAGCTTCTTCAGAGCGTTCACATTTTTTCAGCCCCCAAATACCTTCTTATTTGACTGTTTAGTGTTGAATATCCACCACATATAGTCTAAATATCAATTTATGCATGAACAGAAATAGGAGTATTGTATGTGTAGAATGCTTATTGTCACAAACAGTAGATTGTCTGGCTTTGCAGTCCCCACAGGAACATTGCTAGACTCAGAGAGAAGGAGAGTCCTGTGAGGTGGCATGGGCGAGAACATCCTGTCTGTGGCAGTGTGTCCCACACTGTCCTCCTGCTGGCACTCTGCCCCAGGCTCCCTGTGTGACGGAGCAGTGCGGTGGGCGGGCGCTGCATCCCTGTAGCTCATCACTGCTATGGGCGTGTCACATGAAAACAACTATGTGTCACCAGGTTTAGCTTCTTACTGCTGCTGGCGTGAAAAGGATTTTGTAGCTTAGGTTTTTAACTGGATCCAGCTATTTCTTAAGCCATGGCTTATTCCTTTGAGTTCTGAGGTTGCCTTGCTGGCTTTTCTAAAATTTATCTACAGTTATAGATAATGAAAGGAAGTGTTACTGTGGCTATCAGTTACTGAACAGTTCTAATTTTCTTAATCATAATTTAGCCAGATCTTTATGATTTAAAATTTATTAAGTGAAATTTTTATTGTGGCAATAATGTCTTATGGAAATCCTTTAAGTATCTATTGATGCAAAGAATTCACACATATTATTTTATGGAGTTGGCATTTATTGAGAAATGAAATTATTTGTTCTGTTATATGGAAGTTTATGAGTTAAAAAAAATCTCTTCAGCCTTGAGTTTTTATAAATTCAGCTTTAACCAAGTGACTTAGGATTTATGACACTATGTTTCAAGAGAACAAAAAAGAAAGAAAAGAAAGAGAAAACAAGAAAGACCCCGATTCTCAATTCTGAGTGTGGCTCTAAATCATCTGGAGTGATTATGTCACGGTACAGATGTTTCCGGGCTGCGGTTTGACACAGTGTGACTTGGCACACAAGCACCAGACCTGCATTTGACCCCAGCATTATGTAATAGAGCTGGTGCATTGGTGCACACTGGCAGCCCCAGCACTGGAATTCAGGAGGACAGGAGGATCATTGGGTCCTGCCACCCGTCAGCCTTTCCTTCAGGTCAAACCTCAGGACCCCAGGAGAGACCATGTCTGCTGAGGACCAACACGTGAGGCTGAACTCTGGCAACCACATGTATACACACACACACACACACACACACACACACACACACAAATAAGCACATGCATAGAAAATATAGATGTTTAGCCCACATATTAAAATAAATGGTCAGTTTGGCATAATACTTTCTAATGCATATTTTTAAGACACTTCTCATAATTATGATTCAAGACCCAGTTTTGAAACAATAATTTGGAATAATAGCTGTCAGATGAAATACGCTTTAATACTTGTTTTTAACTTGTTTTTAATGATCCCTAGGGCTGATATTCCTTTGGAAGCATTACATCGTAAACAGTCACGTGATTTTGACCAGAATGAGGTAAAGCTCACTGTCACGTCTTTTCAATGAATTTGGCTTGTGATGCCGTATTTTAGCATTTAGTTTACCTCGATTTAAGATTAGCTCTTATTCTTAAGTTTATTTTCATGTACTCGTCTCTTCTTAAACTGAAAAAGTTCTAGCTTAGAAAATATGATGTTCTTTATGTGAGACAAATTAATCTAACACACCTAAAAATAGTGTCCAGTGCTCTGTAAGATTTTGTTGAAGAAAAAATGCTTTTGCTGTCAGAAGTCTCTTGCTGAGGACGACTGAGTCAGGAACTGAACCACTGTCTTATTTAATGTGACATTCTTAACTGTTACAGTTTTCCTTAGTGACTGTGCTGGCTAGTTTTATAGCATGGACACAGGATAGAGTCATCTGGAAGAAGGGAGACCCAATTGAGAAAATATCCACATGGGATCCAGCTGTGGGGCGTTTTGGCCCTGGGGTTTATAGGAAGGCAGGCTGAAATAAGCCCTTTCTTCCTCACGTTGCTTTAGTCATCATGTATCATCCCAGAAACAGAAACCCTAACTAAGACAATACGTGTGTGTTGCGTGTTATAAATTCACTTAACACACAGCGTCCTAAGTACACTATGTAAGCACTGGACATAAAACGGTACCAGGGAGTTTTTTCTTCATCTCTTGTAGCCTGCATTCTGTTGTGCACTTTGTTCTGAAAGGTACACATGTAAAGGATATATAATCTGCATTTAAAACTCTTCTGTGGCTATGCAGACAGTAAAAGTAATGCATGCAGATAAATGGCCACCGCTGAGCTTATCCAAAGGGCATGGGCGGCCCAGGGAAATCGGCTTTTAAGTTTCCTGGGTAGTTAACAGGGAGACATCACGCAGGAGGTAGTTTCTGAGCACAGCTGTCAGTTATGAGATCGCTGGATGCTTTGACTGTCTAGAGAAAGTAGTAACATAGAAAGTGAGATGGAAGAGAGGGGTTTTGTTTGTTTTACAAAGTTCTAGAACCTTGTTCAATTTTAATTATTGTCATAGACACAACTTAAAAATTACAAGGGGGTGCTGGAGTGGCAAAAAGCTAATACTGGCCAAAATAAAGAGCTAGCTCACAAGTGGATTTGTGTGATATTTAGCACTTTAATTTCCTGTCACTAAACAGAGGCCCACTAAAAGTTTTAGCAGGGAAGAATGGTGACATTAGAATATTACAGTTGACCTTGTCCACAGAGACAGAGTTGATTAGCAGACACACTGCGGGCTGAGTGTTCTGGTCAGCTCTAATGGTCAATGTGTGGAAGCCTGGCATCATCTGAGAGAAAAGCCTCCACTGTAGAACTCTCTGGACCAAGTGGTCCTGTGAATGTCTCTGAGGCATATGAGGTTATTATTGTCTTGATTATTAACTGATGGAGGAGGGCCACACCCCCCAGCAGATGTGTAAACCACAGGGCAACTTTGAGGGTTGCCTGTGTCTTCCCACTTTTATGTGTTCCTAGCAATTGAACTTGGGTCATATGGACACCTGATTAAGGTAGAAAATAAATGAAGTCACACTCCTCCATAAAATCTAAGGAATGAGAGGTGCTTTGAAATTACCATATAAATTGTGAAGGGCTGCCAAAATAAAAAAAAGAAAAAGAAAAAGCCCTATACATTTCTAGATCATAGACAAAAGATTAACCATGAAAGCTGTTAGTTATGTGCGTGCATAATATAGACCAATACACAGCACTGTCCCTGCCTTTCGTGGACAGAGCTCGTGAAAAGAGAAGAAAGATGCAGCCCTTGTACTCTTAGTATGAAGTGCTGCAGCTCGGGCGGGGCGGGAGGAAGCCCTTTTCTCCTGCACAGCAGACGGGGCTCCCTCTCTTCCGGTTGGCCGCATGGGCTCCTGTATTTGAATTTGGTCCCCAGTTGCTAGGCCTCTCTGGGCAGGATGAGGAAGTGTGGCCTCACTGGAGGGAGTGTGTAACTGGAAGTGGGCTTCGAGGTTTCTAAAGGACTCACTTCATTTCCAGTCTCTCATTCTTCCCCCATCTTTTGAACCCAAATGTAAGCTCTAGCTGTTGATGTCACTATGTCTGTGCTCAGCATGGACTTTTACCCTCTGAAGCCATACACCTCCAAATTAAACACTTTCTTGTATAAGTTCCCATGGTCATGGTATTTTATTACAGCAATAGAAAAGTAACTCAGACAGAAATTAGCACCAGGGAGTGGGCTTAGAAATGTAAATTGGGCTGGAGAGATGGCTCAGAGGTTAAGAGCGCTGGCTGCTCTTCTAGAGGCCCTGAGTTCATTTCCCAACAACCACATGGTGCCTCACAACCATCTGTAATTGAATCCAATGCCCTTTTCTGGTGTGTCAGTGACAGCTACAGTGTACTCACATGAAATAAATAAATCTTAAAAGAAATGTAAACTAGCTTTACGTCCAAGAGGAAAGGAAGACTGCTAGACAGTATCTCCTCTACTGTGTCCCACCAAGACACACAAATGCTCCTTTCCATCCATGTAAGCTGTGATGGAGCCTTTCAGCTATAGAAATCACCACAGACACTCAGAAGAGACATCTGTAGCCATATTCTCTCATCAGATTTATAAGAATCCAGAGCAGAACAGAATAAACCCAGTGGTCTGACCTCACTAACTTCCTAGAAAGTAAGAAACACCCTGGTTCTAAAAAATGAGAAAGAAAACAAATATCATTAATTACATAGAAAGTAGTAAAATTACAACCAATTGCATGTTCTGTAGGTGACTTTCAATTCTAAGCTTTGACTATATTTTTAAAAGGAGTAGTAGTAACTGGTATCCATCCTAAAAAACAAAATCAGCACCACCACCTCCAACAACAACAAAACAAAGCCAGAAAAAGCATAGCAGACTAAGTTCGCAAGTGCTTTAGTATCTTGTGTTTTAAAAAACTACATGCACCATGATAGAGCGTGGCCTTAGCTTTTGTTAGTATTATATTTCTTAGCAAATGTTTACTCTGGTCCTGATGTTTCTAAGCCAATTGCAATTTAAATTGGATTTGTTTTTCTTCGTAAAATTGTATTTATACAATGACAGTAATGTGAAGCAAAAGTGGTATAAACAAGCAGACGGTGAAGATATAAATGAACACTATTATCAGCACTTTGGATTTTTACATTTTTTGTTCTTTTCTCTAGATACTGGTGGAAAGAAGAGGAGCATGTCCTTTCAAAGGGAGGCCAGTGACTACTGAGAAAATCTGTGAGTGGAACTGTGTGTTTCGTTTATTATTTTAGAAAAGAAAAAAAGTAGAAATCAAGTTGTAAAGATTTTTACCAGTAAGTATATATTTAATAGATATTCTAAAATAGACCACAGTACAATAATTCATTAAAATTGCTTCTTTCTTTCATAGAATAGTCAACAGTGAACATTTATTCAACTGTAGTTTGAGACAAACTATACTGTAGAAAATGTGGCCTGTTGCATTTCCTACTATGGGCCCTAGAGGTCACTATTACCTACTTTCCTCCACTTTTCCTTTTTCAGCAGATACTAGATTTTGAGGCCCATCCACTGTTGTCTGTGGCTTTCACGCGTCAGGTTTTTTTTTTTTTTTTTTTTTGTTGTTGTTGTTGTTTTGTTTTGTTTTCTGTCATCCAGCTTTCTGTGCATTTACATGCTCTGACTCCTGCATCTTCCAGTGCTGGGTTCGTACATTATCAATATTATGTCCTTGGCTGTTCTGACCATTCTTGATATTTCTGGAACACACATATGAAAGTTTTTCTTGGGTACATTTCTGGGAATAGAACCACCCTTTCACATGGTGTACATTTATTACCTTCCTCGGGTCATGCAAATGCTCATTTCCCAGAACCTCAGTGTCTAATTTAGGCTTCCAGGGGCAGTAGGAGTCACATATTTATTTACCTGTACTGTGTCAATCTGTTATTAAACAACCCATGTGAGTATTAATCTTTTGCTTCTCTAGTTACTAGTTAGATAAACTGGTCAGCAGAGTTTCGTGTTTTGCCCGGTTTACCTCTGTTTTGTTTTTGGAGACGAGACCTCGCTGTAGTTCACGATCACATACAACTGTCACTGCCTCAGCCTCGCAGCAGCTGGAGAACAGTTGTTGGAGAGCATGCCACACTGCCCAGAGCTGCTTTTAAGACACTTGGTTTTCATTAAGGGACGTGTCTTTTATGGTCTACATCTGGCTACATCCATTATGTCCCGTGTGTCTTTTATACATCTTGCATACAAATGGTTTATAAGCTTATATATGTCAATGCTTCACATTTGAGTGACTTTTTGTCCATAAAAGTTTTATTGCTAGTAGGTATGTCTTAGGTCTTTGGTCCTAGAACAGCTCTATGGTTATCTGGTTCTTCTAGGATACTTAGAAATCTTAGTGAAATTAAAAAAATTTTTTCTTTTGATGTCCCAGAAAATATTTAAGTAGAAACTATTATGAGCCCAGTCAGCATTTCTTCCCAGTTGACATTATTTGGCTTCTCTCATCCTTTCCATCAGTCCCTGTGGGCGGGAGGAAGGCTGCTGCTTCTAGTAATTCACAAAGTCAAGTGTGTCCTTTGAGGATTTCTGCAACTGAGACAGAGACTGTCAGAATTCCCCAGGCTGTATCTCCTGCCTGCAAGGAGGACCTTGTCTCTGGCATTTTAAGCACCCTTACAAAAAATGTAACTCTCTGTGACTCAGGCTCTGAGCAGCTGTGGGAGGCCTGCCGGCCTACTTACCTGTGCCATAGCCATGGAATAATGCACCAAGTTCCTTCTTCTTCTTCCTATGGTTCTGCGCAGTTTGGCTGGGCATCCAGCCAGACAGCTGGGTGGGAACTCTCTGCTGACTAGCACTCTGCCCACAGTGAACATTTCTTAGCTTTAGGCTATGGTGCCACATTTGTCCCACTATCTCTGTCACCTGTCTGTCTGATCTTGAATGCTGTATGGAGTATCCTCCTCATACCTTTACATAATCTCAATCATCTGTAATTCCTACAGTGCTGGTGAAAACACACGTGTAGCTGAACCTTATTTGGACTGAGTCCCTGATCATCATGGCAGAGAGGGTGGCAGTAGGCAGGTATTTATAGCACTAGCACAGGAGCTGAGAACTTACATGATCTACAAGCATGTGGCAGGGATTGAAAGAGAGAAAATTAACTGGGACTAAGTTAGCTTCTGAATCTTTAAGACATACCCAATGGCACACCTCCTCCCGCAAAGTCACACTTCCTATTTTAGGTGCTATTCTATTGCTGTGAAAAGATATCATGTAAGCTTATAAAAGGAAGCATTTAATTGGCAGCTGGCTTACAGTTCAGAGGTTGAGTCAGTGATCGTCCTGGCAGGAAGCAGGCAGCAGGAAGGCAGGCATGGTGTTGGAGTTGTAGCTGAGAGCTTTACATGTGACCCACAAGCAGAAGACAGACAGAGAGACTGGGCCTTTGAGGTTTCAAAGTAACACACTTTCTCCAACAAGATCACACCTCCTCATCCCTTCTAAACAGACTCTCAACTTGGAACTAGACATTCACCTATATGAGCCTCAGGAGCCATTCTTATTCAAACCACAACTCTTTCTGCATTACAAGATTATGAACACTTTGAGACCATGTCCATATAGTCCGAGAAACTACCTGAGTGACTTCTGTAGTTGCTTAAGAATTGGTGCTCTACATCATCACTTTTGTCCTCATACCCTTGTACACGCTGCATTGGTAAGATCCCTGGGACCACTGTGCTTCTTCTTTGGTGGGCTCTGGGATTATAGCCCCTGTGAACTTGCTGAACCGTATGAAGCGAAAGTAGCCTCAGATTATAGTTATTCCTCATAGCAAACCGCCACTTCTCTTTACTGCCCTAGGGAAGTATAACTCTTCAGAATTAATTTTTATTTTATTGTGTTCATGTGTATGCACATATTAGAGTACAGCTGTGTTCTGCTCCTCACGGAGATCAGTTTCTGTTGCAGAGCGCATCAGTCCCGACACAGGACATGAGTAGTTAGTACTCGTGGTTAGCTGTAATGCGTGAGGCTACTGTTTCTTTATACATTCCTGCTTAGTTTTCATTTCTTCTTGCTTTTCTTGTTAAGAACCCATTTCCATAAACAAAGGCACAAGGCCATGGAAGTTGCTGCTGTTCTGAGTTTTTATGTGTGGTAGGAAGACATGACATATGTCTCAGATCCAGTCAACTTTGCTTGGAATTGACAATTGACTAAGCAGATACTGACATGTTCGGAGGCATTGAACATAGTTCTGACTGCACTGAGGTGTCTGCTCTCTAGACAAGCAGATGGCTGCTGCCTCGGGCGTCGTAAGCTCGGTTCCTCCTAGGTCACACTTCAAGGTATTTGCTCTTAAAAGTCAAAATGGTTCATTTTGAAAAGTCAATCCTATTTTCTATACTCTTATTTTATGTAATTTCATAATTTATTCTACTTGTCACAAATCTTTCAAAGGCAAAACACCTATTTATCCTGCTAGGAAAACAAGTGTTAAACATCAAACGTATAAGTAAGCTTGCACACTTTGCAGCGCTGGTTGCTAAGTTCGTGACACTTAGATGCTCTCACTCCGCTGGAATGCGAGGGGACGGCCTTCATGATGAACCTTTATTTCAGACCTGGAGTCTTCACAGAGCAGCCAGTCTGCCAGCTACTCTCCACAGCCGACCGAGAGCACGTTCAGCCCCAGTTCTGACTTGGTAAGCCACGCCTTTTTGGCTTCTTAATGAATGATGTATTAATTTCACATTGTTTTTGTCTCTTTTTACTTTAAGAAGAGTTGATCCAGCAATAGAAGTAAAAATTATACCAACAAAAGTGATGTTCAAAGTTAAAAAAAAATAAGAACTTTTAAAATGTAATATTAGAAAAATGTAAAAAAAAGTAAAACCAACTGTTTGACCAAGTGTTAGTGATTTCCACTTACAAAGTAAATAATTTTTTGCAAAAGTTTATCAAGATATATATAAATATACATACTTGTATATATATCCATAATGTATCATATAAAATGTATACAGATAAACGCAATATATTATTTTACATTTTTAAGAATTTACAATAATTTGAAATATAGAATAAACATATAAACATTACAATATACTCTTGAGGCTTATAAAATGAAGTAAACTACTCAGTGTTGTCAAAGATCGAAATCTTAGTAGAGTGGCCTGTTATATTCTGAGTAGAAAATGTCACACTTCTGATAAACCACGACTGAATGAAAATCCGCCCCCCTCCTTCACTTCGTGTCCTCTTTTCCCCTGCCTCTGGCTCGTGGTGTGCCATTCAGTGACTTCTGGATGCTCGGCCGGCCTAGACTCTTCTCTCACTTTGATAGCAGCATAACAGCAGCAGCTTACAAGACAGTGATTGTTTGGCTTAAATGTCCTGATCCTAGTTGATCTCCGAGCGAAGTGAGGATAGGCACTCAGGCTGAAGCAGACAGGAGCCTTGGAGGAATGCTGCTCACAGGTTTGCTCTGCCCAGCCTGCTTTCATATACAACCAGGACCTCTGCCCAGGGGTGGCCCCACCCACAGTGCGCTGCCCCTCCCACCCTGCCAGCCACGTCCATCATCAGTCAAGACAAAATACTAGAATTGCCCACAGGCAGTGTGGTGGAGACGCTCTCTTACTATTCCTCTTGCCAGGTGGCTCTAGTTTGTGTCAACATGCATGCATTTCAGCTCCAGCTTATAAGGACTCCTACACGGCAACGTATTGTGTCAACATGCTGCATTTCACCTCCAGCTTATAAGGACTCCTACACGGCAACGTATTGTGTCAACATGCTGCATTTCACCTCCAGCTTATAAGGACTCCTACACGGCAACGTATTGTGTCAACATGCTGCATTTCACCTCCAGCTTATAAGGACTCCTACACGGCAACGTACTGTGTCAACATGCTGCATTTCACCTCCAGCTTATAAGGACTCCTACACGGCAACGTACTGTGTCAACATGCTGCATTTCACCTCCAGCTTATAAGGACTCCTACACGGCAACGTACTGTGTCAACATGCTGCATTTCACCTCCAGCTTATAAGGACTCCTACACGACAACGTATTGTGTCAACGTGCATGCATTTCAGCTCCAGCTTATAAGGACTCCTACACGACGACGTATTGTGTCAACATGCATGCATTTCACCTCCAGCTTATAAGGACTCCTACACGACAACGTATTGTGTCAACATGCTGCATTTCACCTCCAGCTTATAAGGACTCCTACACGACGACGTATTGTGTCAACATGCATGCATTTCACCTCCAGCTTATAAGGACTCCTACACGACAACGTATTGTGTCAACAGGCATGCATTTCACCTCCAGCTTATAAGGACTCCTACACGACAACGTATTGTGTCAACAGGCATGCATTTCACCTCCAGCTTATAAGGACTCCTACACGACAACGTATTGTGTCAACAGGCATGCATTTCACCTCCAGCTTATAAGGACTCCTACACGACAACGTATTGTGTCAACATGCTGCATTTCACCTCCAGCTTATAAGGACTCCTACACGACAACGTATTGTGTCAACATGCATGCATTTCAGCTCCAGCTTATAAGGACTCCTACACGACAACGTATTGTGTCAACAGGCATGCATTTCACCTCCAGCTTATAAGGACTCCTACACGACAAAGTATTGACTAGGGTCTTTATAGGACTCTGTTGTCCCGTGTTCTAAAGCTGCAGTGATGTCACACATCTTAGAACTGGCAGCTGTGAAGCATCAGGGCTTTAGCTCTGATCTTTATTTAAGTGTTCTATTGGCTGTTTCTTTCATGTTAAGAGAACCTCTACCCTTTCATATTTCAAATTGATTTCTCTTTTAAGCTTTTTGGTATTTCCCATATGCATAGACACCTTTTCAGTATACCCAAGTGTTCATTTCAGAAGCCTAGAGTCACTACACCTGATCAATCGCAGTTTCCTACTTCTCAGCCTCTCTCACTACAGCCTCTCCTACTCTAATTTCTAAGAGAAATTAAAGAAATCTATGGTAAATTAAAAACTGGCCATTTCAAATCAGTCTTTAAATTGAGTCTAGGAAATTTGTGAAAACTGAAGAGAGCTTGATAGGTTACAGCTCAAAGCAGACAGAGCATCAAAGATCAGTCAGAGGCTCTCCCATGGCTCCCAGGATGCTGTGGGGGAACCCACAAGATTCAAACAAGAAAGCCACAGAAACAACTGATCGTTGTGGCCTAGAAAAGATGGAAGATCATTTAAATGACATATCAAGAACAAACCACCAGTTTGTTCTTGCATGGTTATTCTTGCTCTTCAAAAGATCTTAGTATTTTGTTTTTGCCCCGACTTCCTCTCTGAGTAGCAAAGATCATGACTTTTGGAGAACACCAGTTCAGTCACGTTCCACTCATTTAGTAGATTTCTATAGTATTACCCTATCAATGACCTACATCCTCTCCCGACTCTGTGGAAACTGGCCTCAGATGCTGTTTAATATCCTCCCTTCCTTGTTCTGATCTATAGACACTAGTTTGGCATTTTTTCCCTCTGCTTTGCTTTCATGAGGTCCCAATTCACAATGTTGGCTCTAATTCCTGGGCAAATGGAACCCTGTTCGTCTTCTGTTCCTCCACCTGTAGCATGCAGTGCACGGCCAGTTTCCTTTACCGTGTCTCACTGAGGGCTTCAATCCATTCTTGTATCTATCCTCTGCTTCTGCGGTCCCACTTGTTGCTTTGCAGTGAGGTCTTCGTGGCCCCACAGTCTAAGCGAGGCCTCAGATGTGTGCCAAGTGCTTCATGCCTAGTCTCCATAATGCCTTTCTCATTGTTCCAGGTGTGTGATTATCTGATGAATTTCATTTTTATCTGTGATTATGTCTAAGAACGCAGCAGCAGTCTTCTTCCCGTGAGTGCACACGTCACTCATGTTGACTGGACGAGAGGCCCAGGACTTGCTCTCTCCAGTTTGTACTCAGCCAACCTGGTGCATTGCTTGGCTACCTTTACTGCCCACTTTCAGTCAGCTAAAGTCTAGATCTTGTTTTACTTTTTCGTCATTCAAACTTTGTCTCTCCGCTTTCCAGCTTGAGTAGTCAATATGTATTGTATTTTTCTTCACCCTGGGAGTGATTGAAATATTAGCTTCATACATGAATGGCAAACATTCTTCTATTGAACTACAATCACAGCAAACAAACCATTTTAATTACAATATCCATATGGTTGTTTCATTAACTTTCATAAATTACTTATAATGTTGAGAAATGAAAGTCAGCAGAGTTTGTCCCTTTACATAACAATTGCAGTATCTATTGTAACCTCTTACTTTCCAGTTAACTGACACCCACATGTCTCCTTAAGGTATTGTGCCTTTTGTGGGATGGATATAATAACAGTTATATAACTCAAATATTTCACTTAAGGAGCCAGTGAGTGAATAAGGTTACACTTATCACAGCTCCCTGGCAACAATGACTTCTCTGTCTTGTATAAGTAGTTGAAGAATGTTGTGGGCTAATAAAGTCGGGGATGACAGTCTGAGGAGAGGACATGATAGCTTTTCTCTTTTGCATTTTTATTGCAGTGGCTCTTGTTATTATAGCTATTTAAATAAAAGATTAGTCAAAGTTTCCCCCACAGCATCCTGGGAGCCATGGGAGAGCCTCTGACTGATCTTTGATGCTCTGTCTGCTTTGAGCTGTAACCTATCAAGCTCTCTTCAGTTCTCACAAATTTCCTAGACTCAATTTAAAGGCTGATTTGAAATGGCCAGTTTTTAATTTACCATAGATTTCTTTAATTTCTCTTAGATATCCGAAGATGAAGATCAGATACAGCAGAAAATTGAAGATTCAAACAAGAAAGCCACAGAAACAACTGATCATTGTGGCCTAGAAAAGATGGAAGATCATTTAGATGACATATCTGTGAAAGACAGTGTCAAAGTTCATAGGCAGAATCATAAATTTCACCAGTCCTTAGAGAAAAATAATACTGATACAGTTCCAGAGTCTCTGTGCAATTCAGAGCACACATCACAAAACAAAAGCCCCGATGACTGCCTGCTTCAGGCGGGGAGATATGATGTAGGGGTACAGACAGAGGGAGCGCCCATTGTGGGGAACAGAGCAGATGCTGCTGTACAGTGTACCATCATTGCACGGTGCTCATGTAAGAGCAGTCCCAGCATTGATACCGGAGAGGAGTCCTCCCGTCCTGAGGCTAGCAGCTGCGCTGAAGATAAGATGGCAGATACCACTGGAGGGCAGGAAACACCTACGAGTAACTCACTCTAAAATCTCAACCTAAAGTCTCAAACTAGGAAGTAATGTTTCATTTAACCTTGGAAGGCAATAGGAAATGTTCAGACCTTCATTAACATAATAAATAATGAGAAAATGAGGGTGAACATAAAGGGGTGGGGGTTCTAAGTACTATTGTGTCTATACAATATTAATATTCGTGTATTTAATAGTTCTATAATAGCCTTGTCATAGGGATTTTATTTCTGCACAAACGTCATGACCAAGAAGCAAGTTGGGGAGGAAAGGGTTTATTCAGCTTATACTTCAACATTGTTGTTCATCACCAAAGGAAGTCAGGACTGGAACTCACGCAGCTCAGGAAGCAGGAGCTAATGCAGAGGCCACAGAGGGGTGTTTCTTACTGGCTTGCTTCCCCTGGCTTGCTCAGCTTGCTTTCTTATAGAACCCAAGACTACCAGCCCAGAGATGGTACCACCCACAAGGGGCCCTCCCATCCTCCCACCCTTGATCACTAATGAGAAAATGCCTTATAGCTGGATCTCATGGAGGCATTTCCTCAAGGGAGGCTCCTTTCTCTGTGGTAACTCCAGCTTGTGTCAAGTTGACACACAAAACTTGCCTGTACAATACTTATACATAGAAAATTTGCACATATACATACATATATGTAATTTGCCATTCTTGTTATATATGTTGCCATTCTCATGTTTACTTGTCTTTATTTGAATTAAAAATAAACAGTTACTTATTTCTCTTGGTAATTATTTTAAACTGTAAGACTCGGGGAGTCTTAACTTTACCGGAGACTCCCTGAGTGAACAATGTGGAGACAGGAATTGATGCAAAAAGCAAGAGAAATTTTATTCAATCCAGCATGCTGGGGTCGCCCTGCACACGGGGAGAGAAGGACCTTGTTCTGCAGGCTGCACAGGGCTTTTATACCGTCCTCAGGGCAGCCGCCATTAGGCACAATGTGATTGGCAGAAAAGTGTTACCGTTAAACTAATTGGTTGTTAGGGGATGAGGTAGGTGGCCAACGGCCTTGGAATAGCTCTGGGCCTCCCTTAGCCACAGGGACCTCCCTGGGGTCTGAGGAATGTAATTTAGCCTCTCCCTTCTGGGAGGGGCAAATGTTCCATGACCTTGCCAAAGTTCCTGAGCTAACCCTTTCAAAACCTTGATGTAATTATATCATCCAACAATATGAGCTTTAGACCTTCACTCTCTCTCCCCTCTCCCAAATCCAATCCCCTTCCGGATCCAGAGCTCTGCACAGACCACCGTAGCAGCCTCCCTTCCTCTCTGCCCCCATCTGCAGATCGCCTACAGCCTTGCTCACCACACCATCCTTTTGTCTCAGCCTCTACCTGCCTCAGGCACTCCCTGGGAAACTCTGGGCAGCACAGGCCAGGGGAGCTAACAGACCAGGGGAGCAAGTAGGTGATCTTCATATCTTCATGTTCCTTCCTTTTCTCCAAATCTGATCCCCCAGACTCATCTCTATCTCTGTAGCAAAACGATCAGCTGTGGGCACCCCTCTCTCTTGGCCCACATTTCCAGGAGACTATGCACACCATAGTGGCACAACCTGATTTCCTTACTCCCATGATCCTCTGCTCCTCCTCGCAAGCCCATCTCTAATATTAAGCCTAGTTTCTAATACTAAGAAACATAGTCTTACTGGGACATCCCAGTGGCCACACCCATCAGAACCTCAGAAGCATTCCATACCAGACAACCCACAACCACCACTACACTGTCCTGAGAACTAGAGAGGTCAACAGGAAATAAGGAACAAAATACCAACCCAACAAAGACAAGACAGATAGGAAGACCTAGAATCACAATCACCCAAAACCCAGATGCCTAGATACCAGCATAAAAACACAACCAATGATATTCAGGACATTATGTCTCCACTAGAGCCCAGCAACCCTACTACATACTGTAGGCCCTGAGAAATGCAATATTGCTGAAACAGAAAGGACTTCAAAATAGCCCTTTTGAATGTTAGAGGACCTTAAAGAGAAAATGAACAAATCTACTAATGAAACCTATGAAAATACAGACAGTGGAACAAAATGAAGAAAACAGTTCAAGTCTTGCAAGTAGAAATAGATCAACAAAGAAAACCCAAAGTGAGGAAAATCTGGAAATGAAATTTTAAGAACTCAAATAGGAGTCAGAGTGACAAACTTCAAAAGAATACGTAAGATGGAAAACAGAATCTCAGACATTGAAGACAAGGTAGAAGAAATAGATACCTTGGTCAAGGAAAATGTTGTATTAAAAAAAAAAAACTCTCAAGCAAAAAACATCCAGGAACCTGGGACACCATGAAAAGACCAAATCCACAAATAATAGTAATAGAAGAAGAAATCCAGGCCAAAGGGACAGAAATTCTCTTCAACAAAATCATAAAAATTCCCCAACCTAAAGAAGGAGGTGCCAGGCCAGGCAGTGGTGGCACACTCCTTTAATCCAGGCATTCAGGAGACAGAGGCAGGCGGATTTCTGAGTTCAAGGCCAGTCTAGTCTACTGAGTGAGCTCCAGGACAGCCAGGGCTACACAGAAAAACCTTGTTTCAAAAAACCAAAAAGAAAAAAAAAAGGAGGTACCTGTCAAGCTACAAGAAGCATATAGAACACTAATAGACTGGGACAGAAAAGAAATTCCCCATGACACATTATAATCAAAACACCAAGTATATATTTTAAAGAATATTAAAAGCTTTAAGGGGAAAAATATCCAAATAGAATGGAATGCAGACCTACCAGTACAACACCTGACTTCTCAATGTAGACTAAAAACCAGAGAGGCTTGGTAGGATGTTCTACAACTTTTTACTTTTTTAAAAATTATTTTTACAGTTTAGTAGTTACCCCCCTCCTGGTCTACCCTCCCATAGTACCTCATCCCATTCCTCCTCTCACCTGTCTCCAAGAGGATGTCCCACTACCCCAGCCCCTGCCAGGCCTCCCTACTCCCTGGGCCCTCAAACCTCTAGACGGTTAGGAGCATCTTCTCTCACTGAGGCCAGACCAGGAAGTATATGTTTCAGGGACCTCAGACCGGCACATGTATGTTGCCTGGTTGGTGGCTCAGTGTCTGAGATATCACGGGGATCCAGGTTTGTTGAGACTGCTGGTCTTCCTGTGGGGTTGCCCTTCTCTTCAGCTTCTTCCAGCCTTTCCCTAATTCAACCAAAGGGGGTCCCTGACTGCAGTCAATTGGTTGGGTGTAAGTATCTGCACCTGTCTCAGTCAGCTGCTTGTTGGGCCTCCCAGAGGGCAGCCATGCTAGGCTCCTGCCTGTAAGCACAGGGTAGCATCAGTTTGTGTCAGGTCTTGGAGAGTCTCCCTGAGATGGATCTAAAGTTGGGCTGGTTACTGGACTGCCTTTCCCTCAGTCTCTTCTTCATTTTTGTCACTGGAGTTCTCTTAGACAGGAACAATTTTGGGTCAGAGTTTTTGACTATGGAATGGGAACCCCATCCCTCCACTTTATGCCCAGCCTTTCTACTGAAGGTGGAGTCTACAAGTTCCTTTCCCCACTGTGGAAAGGGTCATCTAAGGTCCCTCCCTTTGAGTCCTGAGAGTCTCTCACCTTCCACGTCTCTGGTACTTTCTAGAGGGTTCCTTCTACCTCCTCTAGGTTTCATTCATTCTGCTGGCCATCAGGGCTTCTCTCTTGCCCCCCTATACCTTGATCATGTTCCCCTTTTTCCCATCCTCCTTCCTTCTCCCACCCAGATTCCTCCTTTCCTCTCCCTCCTGTGATTTTTGATGAGATCACAAATGCCAGCCCAGACTACAATACCCAGAACAACTTTCCATCACAATAGATGGAGGGAAAAAAAGCCAGAGAGATTCCATGATAAAACCAACTTTAAGCAAATACAACCCCACCGAAAGCACTGAAAGAAAAACTTTAACCTGAAGAAGCTAACCAGACTAAACAAAACACAAGAAATACATAGTATCAGACCAGAAAATCAGGAGAAGGAGGGGACACACATCAATACAGTAAAATAATGGGACTCAACAAACACTGCTCATTGATAACTCTCAATATCAATGGTCTCAATTCCCCAATAAAAGACACAGACTAACGAAATGGTTTTGAAAACAGAATTCACTCTTCTGCTACAACCAAGAAACACATCTTCAACTTCTCTTCCTCTTCCATCTCTCCACCATGCACTTACACACTGTAGTGACTCCTGCTGCAGGGGTGGGCCATGTGGTGGCTTCTGGGTGTCATCTTTTCTGACATTAAATGAGAATACTTTATTGTACTCAGAGAAAGCCTTCTTGAAGTTGTACTTCCAAATATCATGTCACTATGGGAGAAAAAGCCCCATGGGTATCATTCTTAATAGAATTTTCTTTGAGGAGCAGAAAGCATATCTAGTCTTGTGGATTGCAGGAGTGATTATGCTTTCCAGGTTTTCTCTGTATACAATAGAACAATGTCATGGTGTATTTCTGCAAAGAGATAGGACATTCTCTTCCAGTAGAATTTGGGTGGAAACTGTTTTTCTGACTTTTGAGTCTGAAATGTGAATGAGGCATTGTGATAGTTTTGAGTGTAGGATTCTGAAGCTGTCATACCTAAGCTTGGGCAAGCAATCTGAAAGATTAGAGCCAGTATTCCCCACAGTAGCCATCAACTATCTGACAAAAACTCATTATCCAGCATGAAACACTTCATTCAAGTTGTTGGTCAGGGTTTTGGTGGTTTGAATTAAGAATGCCCCTCATTAGCTCATAAATTGGAATACATGCTTCCCTGTTAGTGAAACTGTTTAGGAAGGACTGGGTATTGCCCTGATGGAGGAGATGTGCCACTAGGCATGAACTCTGAAGTCTCACAAGTCTTATGCCTTCACGAACTTGTTCTGTCTCTCTCTTATAGCCTGAGATGTGATAGACATATCACATTCCCTAGAATTTATCAAACTAACAGGGAACAGATATCCATTTTAACTGAATGTTACAAATTTTGAAATTTCTTTGGTCCATCTTTTGATTTTGAAGGGACATTTGCAAATAATGCAGTAAGGTTTTATCTATCCAGAAAATACAATTTATTTTCTATTCTTTGGCCAGTTTCTTTTCCTGTTTAAAAATCCATCTCCATGAGGAAATTTGACTTCTTGTAGGAAGCCACGTTTGCCATTACAAGATGGCGCCCATTTCCTGTGATGAATCAGCGATTTGCTGTTGTTACTCCACTCCGCACACGCACACTACTATGCATGCGCGGGTAGAGGTTTAATGAGGCATCGTGGCATGCACCAATCAGGTAGAAACACGTCTAGCCTAGGCTTATTTAAGATGCACCGTTCTTCCCTTCTTGGTCTTTCGCCTCTGCAATCAACCCTGCAATAAACGTCTGTGGAAGGATCCTGATTGTCTCGTGTCATTCTTGCTGGCAAGACAACTTCTTACGTATAAACTACAATTTAAATTTTACAAGTAGTATGCATAATCTTTTCATGAATGCTTGTCTAACATGTATTAGATCTTAGTTTCAATCCACAGGACTCCTTCTCACTAAAATATATTTTATTCAAATTATATATGTTAGTATACATATGACACTAAAAGGCAAGCACCACCAAAAAAATATTTTAAAATCAAAGTTAGACTATGAATCAGAGCCAGAATCCAATAAGGCAGGCAGGGTGGAATGACAAAATTTAGAATGTAAAATACTTATTACTAATATGCAGAGAGTTATGACAGGAAGACTAGACAAACTGTGACAGTGGTCAGGGCACAAGCAAAGACATGGAAATTTTAAGAATGTCTGCAATGATGGTGTTTCAAACCACCATCCCAGAAATGAAGAATGCCTTTGGTGGACACAGTAGCAAACAGGACACAGATCATAGAAGAGCCTGTGAGCCTGGAACTTCCAAGCAAAACAGTAAAGGAAAAGGGACTGAGGAAAACAGGACAAAATATCTGGGAGGTGCGGGGCAAGGACGAGGGGTTCACTGCATCAACAACGGGAAGCCTTAAGAAGGAGCGAGAGAACAGAGGAGGCATTTGAAGGAATAACGACTTGGTGTTTCCTAACATCACACAAAATGAGCCATCAATCCACCAAACACAGAGAACATTCAGCAAGATAAACACAACACAAAACAAAACATAAAAACCCTCCCTAAATTCCAGACATACCATATTCTAACTGTCAAAATCACAGAAAGGGCCAAGGGAAAAGTCTTCTGACCACATCGGAACAAAGACTTCTCAGAAACCATAAAGGCCTAAAGGGAATGGAGGGGGGCTTTGGTTGGTTAGAAAAAGCACCAGCATTTAATTATGTAGAGTTGACATGCTTCCCTTCAAAACTGGAGGAAAAATGTTTTCTCAGACAAACAGAAACATCAGGAACTCGGTTGCCAGTCTCCCTGCTGCCCCAGCACTGTACGCAGAAAGTCTTATATAAGAGGAAAATTATGCCAAAAGGTAGAAACTTAGAACTACAAAAAAGAAAATTAAAGCCATGTATGGAGTTAACTGGGTAAAGATATACATTTTTTTCATTTTGCTTTTCTAGATTTGTCTCACAAATGAATTTATTTAAAAATAACGAAACCTGCGCTGGAGAAATGGCTCATTGGTTAATAACTCTGGTTATTCTTGCAGAGGACCCAGATTTGATTATTAGTTCCCAGAAAGCAGCACAGTACCATCCAGGGAATCCCCACAGACCCTTCTGGCCTCTGCAGACACCGTGCATACATCCAAGAAAACCGCTAATTTCCATTCAATAAAATAAATAAATTCACATCCAATAATAATAATAAAAACCCTCAAAGCACACGTATTCTATTTCCTTCCCAATCCACTCCCTTAAAGCCTCTCTTCCTATATCATGGGGTCCTTTTAATTTTTTCCTGGCCTGTTGCTTCATGGACTTCCATACATAGCTAACAATTAAAAGTTAAGATCCACATAGGAGAGAGAACACACAATATTTGTCTTTCTGGGCCTGGTTTTCCTGACTTTGTACAATATTTTTCAGTTCTCTTCATTTTCTTCTCCATGGCTGAATGAAAAGTCAGTCAGGTTCCATGCCGTTTGCTCTCAGTCCACTCACCTGTTCACAGACATCTGGGTGATTCCACGGCCTTACTATTATGAACGAGCAGCAGTCATCACTAATGTGTGAGCATTTCTGCGCTAAGATTTAGGTTTTAGGTATTCCCAAGAATAATGTAGCAGGGCCACATGGTAGTTCTGTGTCTAGCATTTGGAGAGGTCTCAACACCCATTTCCACAGTGTCACACCAGTTGGCACTCCCGCAAACAATGCGCCAACAATGACTAACTCCCCCTTGGAGTTATTCTTCTCTGTGGTTGAATAAAAGTCTGTTGTGCCCATGAGCTTGGAGGCTGCCTGGACTAGGGGCATCAACATGACCTCAGATGGCAGCTCAGCCCATGGGCGGTGGCATGGCCACCGTCTTTAGCACAGACCACAGATAACCACACAGCCCTTGGTGTAAAGACATCACAGACATCATTTCAGCCCAGGTGGAACATGGAAGGGCTATCTCAGGGTTATTGAGAGGGAAATAGGCAAAATAGCACAGACGGGTGATAGCTAGCCAGTTCTAACACTCTATGGCTTATTATACACATACAGGTTTTGTGTTATTTATTTGGGAACTAAATGATCTAAGGTGGGTAGGATGATACACCCCCCCCCCAAATAATATCGACTGCAACGTTTGTGAGGAAGGACTATAGCGGGGCTGGAAACTTCAGTTCCAAGGGATCTGATTCCCTTTTCTGGCCTCCACAGGTGCAAGTCATGCACATGATGGTCATATATACATGTAAGCAAATGCCCATACACACAGAATTAGAATTAATAAAAAAAAAACCAACAATGTTTTGTTTACCGTTCCCACAGTGTGCTCACTGTGTGACCTAGATGCTAAAATCCAAGATGAGAACTGAAGAGTACAAGACAGTGAATTATCTTCACTTTTATTTGATTGTTTTCTTATATAGTTCTGGCACTGACACTTTCTTTAAAAAAAAGATTATAACTTCGTGTAAATATTGAAGTTCAATAAAATAACTTAAAAAACATTTCCATGTATATCACTAAATCTCCATAAAATAGACCATACTTTTTGATACAGCATAGGCTAGCATGATTTGGTAAATGGGACAGTGGCAGTTTTCAAGAGATCTTCTGTATGTCACAGGTAGGAATGGAAAGACTAAACTCGCCAAGATTTGTCAAGTATTAAACAGTAGATAACATGCACTAGAAAATGAAATACAGTTTAAAATACATACACCTCTAACAGCAAGAAACTCCTGATTGAATAGAGATGTATATTTAGAGTTCCTAAATAGAAATTAGAACATTTATCACAAACAGTACTGTAACATCAAAGAGACATAGTACAGGAGCCACCAGAGAATCTGGACATGTATATAGGTCATAAATTTCTACTTTGGCTAGAGTTAATATTATATTGTCTAAACTTTAAGTGAAATGGGATGTTGAATTTAGCAAAAACTTAAAACTTTATAAAGTATTGATTTATACGTGTGAGTACTGATTATCTGCACAGTCCATTTCTTATTTATATGGACATGACAAAAAAATCAATCCTATGAGCCTAAATGTCTACAGTGTGCATATTACCTGTAAACAAAGTCAGTGAAGGCCATTGACCAAAATGCTAAAGTGCTATAGACTGTACTGTACACATATGAAGATTTAGAGAAGTATACTGTTCCGAACTCACAAGCACATTCTGATAATGATAAAATACTTCCTGGTACTTCTGACCATGAATATTCATAAAGCAACTCTCTGAAGATTATTGGCACATCTGCATTGTCTTCCCTAGACAGCATACAAGGAAGAGCCGAGCAGTTAGTTAGCTGTTTGGCATTTGCAACTGATTCCTGTTTCCCAAGAAGGCAGCACGACTGATCCCCTTGGAGAACTGAGTGAGCCTTACTGTGCACAAGGCCAGGATTGGTAGCAATTGATAGGCTGGAGGATGTTAAGAATTAACCCAGAGAGTAATCCTGAGGCTTTCTATAGGCAGTAGCTATTTTTTACCTGTAATTTTCATCTCTAACTTTGTGGTTTAAGATAGAATGTAGAATGGTTTTCTAAAGAACATTGACTAGGAGTCTTCTACCTTTGCCCCAGTTGCACCATCCAATCCTTTTGTTTCTAGTTAGGGAAATGGTCTGAACTTAGTAACTGAACTCTTATCACACTCAGTTATTACAGAAGACATGGGTAGCGTCGTCTAAAACACCACTTCTCTGTGCCGAGAGCTATGACTATTAACAATACATTGCGATTTTACTTTGCTCTTAAAAACTAAATGGGTCAGGCATCGGTTTCCCCTCAGCCTCTCTCTCTGGGTAGTGGACACTCAAGTTACAGCAAAGATCCATAAATCTGTGCTTTCACGGGTCTCCCACGCTAGAGTGCGTGACAGTTGTTAAGACTGGATTCTAACGTGTGTTTCACTGATAAACTATTGAAAAGAGTCTGGAGGGTTTTCTCCTGGAGATACCTTTTATTCAGATCTTCTGCGCATATATTCGAAGCCATGTCTTGGATGCTGACCAACGTATGTGTGACCATCAAAATTATTACAGATGTTCATATGGAAGAAAAATATTAAGACCCAATCTTTTCATGCCAGCGCTCTAACACTGAACCGTATCAACAGATCACAACATCAAGTCTTTTGGACATCATTTTCAACAGCATGTGCTTACATGTATACACAACAATGCATTCTCAATTCTCCTGCACATTAGGCCCTCAGCCAGAGTTCAGGCATAGTCATGACCTTCTTCACCCAATGTTCCCAAATGAATTACACCTGTGCTGGATTTGGAACGTGTTTGGAAAGAAAGCTATCACGGCAGTGGCAAGTACCCAGTTTAATATGTCTATTTTAATGTGTCATGTCAAATCATATCATATAGAAATTGTCCTACAAAATGTTCATCTGATGGTTTAATAGAATAGGTGTTTAATAGAATAAAAATCTGAAAATTTAATATAAATGTTCAGCAAATCTAAAAATCATATCTGGATTATAGAAGGTTCCTTTTTCAAGTACTGAGTTGCTTTTAACAAGTTATAAATAAGTCTTATATGTGCCTCTCTGTCTTGTATGTTAAAGGTATGAGTTACTGTTACTATATAGATAACAAATAATTTTTAGAAATAATGAAGAGAATGGGGCAGAAAGAATGTGGACGGTTTCCCAACCTTCTGTTAATTTATGGATATAAATCTGAGAACATGTTTTTATGTCAGCGAGAACAGGTCACACCTTGCTTTCAGGACTAAGGATTCTAGCTGTCCCTTTAAAAGGCGCCCTGTGCCAGCTCTGCTGAGATGCCTGTGTGCTCAAGGCTTCGTGGGCCTCGAAGGGAAGAATTGAGGCAACATGTTGGGCAAATAAAAAACTGTATTTTCAAAGGACCGCTTTATTCAATCTTCGTCCCATAACATTCCAACTGTACCACATTTGATCTCGTAAAGTGCTGTTGAGTTAATATCTTAAGAGATCAGAACTATCAAGTAATACATCCTATTAGATGATATCCTCTGCTCTAGAGAAAAATCAATACTAATATTCTCTATAAATAAATTTCAAAGCACCTAATTTGAGGAAAACTTTTCCAAAAATATTATGTTCATTGATTTTTTAAAAAAAAAATAACGTTAAATAACCAACAGAGAGAGCCTCTCCTTTTGGCCGAAGGGTGTGTAGGGCAGGAACCTGACTGTGTAAGTGCCTCTCGTGACCGGAGGATAACTTCCTTCGCCACAGTCTCTGCTTGGTAAGTACGGTAAGAAGCAGCAAGAATAGCCGTTTTAGAGATTGGCAGAGATGCCCTCCTCTGTGACTAGCCATCACTCACCTGGGTGTGTACCTTAATTAATGTTTAGATAATGGTGTGCAGCATCAAACTGATCTGTCCCTAACTCGTCAGTAGAGTCATCCATTAGCTTTAGAAGAACACACGAATGACTTTTGTGAGCATGTCATTATGTTTGTATCACACAGCTCTTAGAAGGGTGGTAAGACTCAGGAACTCAGGGCTGAATGAACATAGAAATATGTTCAAATCAAGTACTTCGAGAGATACGATAGAAAGTCAACATGATTTAGACTGTGGCATTAGAACCTATCTATGTCTTTCTCCAATGGAGAAATCTCAATGTCTCCAGACAGAAACCAAACCAAGTCTGAGAATAAGAAGGCAGACACTACACTGGAATTTCCGCTTGCAAAGCAAATCACTAAGAATGAGGAAAGAACACGGGGTTAAAAGTAGCTCACGTCCTCAGGGGGAAATCTCAAGGAATTGGAAGTGAGGCGTGCTCCTGTCCTTAGTACGAACCAAGAAAACATCTGGAGGAAATCCTAGGATTCAAAGTAAATGTCAGTAACGTCTCTGCCACTACCTTCTTTCCTCCTGTGTATCAGAGAGAAGTGGTCTGCCAGCAGCTGTCGCTAACACCAAGGAAGGCACAGAGCAGCAGGAGCCTGGGCGTGACAATGCGGAGTCTGGTGTGGACCTGACCCTGGAATCCAGCTGACCACCCGGCACTGCCTCACACTGGCAGCTGCATTCCGAAGTGACTAACGAATCAGGAAATATAAAAATCTCTTCTCTCTTACTTGGACAAGAAAATATAGTTATCAAAACATGCTAGCGTGTCTCTGCAAATATACTCGTCACTGATGCAAAAAAAAAAAAAAAAAAGTACGAAAATAACCTTTAAAAGGCCCACTTTGGATAGTGTTCAAAAGGTCCTGTGTGCTCAGCCTCAGAGGGAATTTCCATATCTGTGCTGGAGAAGCCAGCATCTGGAATCCAAAGGCGAGAGGGACAGCTGTGTCCTCATAGGACTTCTGAATTTGTGGATGGATGTTGAGATGGGATTCACTTTGTGCTGATCAGAGAAAAGCCACTACCTGATACGACAATTTAGGGTCAATAGGCCACGTTTTGACATTAAATATCTTTAGATCATTTTAAATAATCCTTTATAAATATACATATATAATCTGCCTAGATTTGCACTGACTATTGCCACTAATAATTATATGTGGTTTAAGAAGAAAGTCACTGGGTACAACAGTAATGTTTAGACTGTCTCGGAAAGGGCTTATACACATTTGCTTAAGAAAAATCTGTGGATTTTTTTCTTTCTTTCTTTCTTTCTTTTTCTTTTTTTTAAGCATTTCTGTGTATGAAAATAAACATCGCCACGGTTGTATTTTTCTGCTCACCAAGTCTTCTGAAACACAGAGTCATTTGTAAGGGCTGTGGGGAGACTCAGCTTGCGAGCAGGGCAGTGACCAACCGCTGGCCTTCCCTCCACGTTCACTTGAGTCACTGCAAAGTCATCGGGTGGCAGTTACTCCACGTCGGAAGCGTCGTTGTCGGAGAGGTGGTAGTTGCTTCCCTTCACACGGATGTACTCAATGTACCGCCCTTCATCCGAGTCGGCAGCGCCACATGTGCAGAGCCGGTGGTCAAAGAGCGATTCGATTTCCTCTAATTTCTTCCCTTTGGTTTCCGGGAGACAGCCGTAGACAAAGAGCAGTCCCACCGCCGCGAATCCGGCATAGAGGAAGAAGGCTCCTGCGGGGGGGAAAAGAACAGGATGAACAGCGCTGGGTGGGTTCTCGACTCGACCGTAGCTATAGTTTGAAATGCAACCAAATACCTGGTCGTTTCAGTCCTGTGACTATAAAAAAAAATCCCTCAAACCATGCAGTGGCAATCGGAAGAAAAGTAAGGGAGCAGGCTCAGAGGTAAGCTCACACCTCAGAGGCTTCCTGCAGATCCCACACTGTGGAGACTTGCTCTCCCGCTTTCTCAATAGCTCATTAGTACTTAAGAACCAAAGGACACTGTCAGAAGGACAAAACAGCAACCAACAAAGTGGGAAAAGATCTTCACCAACCCCACATCTGACAGAGGGCTAATATCCAATAGATACAAAGAACTCAAGATGTTAGACCCCAAAGAACCAAATAACCCTATCAAAAAATGGGGTACAGAGCTAAACAAAGAATTTTCACCAGAAGAAATTCAGCTGGCCGAGAAACACCTTAAGAGATGTTCAACATCATTAGTCATCAGAGAAATGCAAATCAAAACAACCTGAGATTCCACCTCACACCACTCAGAATGGCTAAGATTAAAAACTCAAGAGACAACAGGTGCTGGCGAGGATGTGGAGAAAGAGGAACACTCCTCCGCTGTTGGTGGGATTGCAAGTTGGTACAACTACTCTGGAAACCAGTCTGGCAGTTCCTCAGAAAATAAGGCATGACAGTTCCAGAGGACCCTGGCATATCACTCCTGGGCATATATACCCAGAGGATTCCCCTGTATACATAAAAGACACATGTTCCACTATGTTCATAGCAGCCTTGTTTATAATAGGCAGAAGTTGGAAGGAGCCCAGATATCCCTCAAAGGAGGAATGGATACAGAAAATGTGGTATATTTATACAATGGAATACTACTCAGCAATTAAAAATAATGAATTCATGCAATTTGTAGGCAAAAGGTTAGATCTGGAAAATATCATCCTAAGCAAGTTAACCCAATCACAAAAGAATACACATGAAATGCAATCACTGATAAGTGGATATTAATGAGCCCAGAAGCCCTAAATACTCAAGGCACAATTAGCAAGTCAAATGATTCCCAAGAAGAAGAAAGGAGAGGACCTTGGGCCTGAAAAGATTGGATTCAGTTTTGTAGGAGAGTACCAGAACAGAGAAATGGTGTGTGTGTAGGGGGGTGATTGGGGAATAGTTGGGGGGGAGAGGACTTATGGGACGTATGGTGGTGGTGGGGAACTGGGAAAGGGGAAAGCCTTTGGAATGTAAACAAAGAATATAGAATAAAAAAATGAAAAAAAAAGTAAAAAATAAAAAAAAAAAGAAAAGAACCAAAGCGCTCTGTTACCGTGGGCAGGCTTGTGTCTGTCTCATCCGCTCAGCAGCATGGGAGGTCAGGGGAAATCTAGATTTCTGGGACCTGGTGCAGTACGGTCTGCTGAGTTAATGGCTCCATGGGGGCTCAGGGCAATTCCCTTCTCCCTCTCTCTTATGCTCACACGTGGAGGTCGTCCCGTGCCTTTCTCTTAAGTTTCTTTCTCAGCCTGGGATACGCGAGACCATATCTCTAAAATGTTAATCACGTCAAGAAACAAACCCCACCCAAAGCAGATTCCTCCTTGAAATGCAGATCCCCAATGGCGAACAGTATCCAGGCAATTTTACTGAACAGAAAACCCTAACTGAAATCGAGGATTCCAGAGGAGGCCGGTTGGCTGTTGACTGTGGGGTGGGAGTGGAGAGATGTCGGGGAGTGGGGTGGGGTGGGTGACCATACAGTCAGCTGCCCACGCTTTTTCTAACAGGACAGAGTTGCTCTCACATTGCTATAAACCCATGTGGTACACGTAAGTATGTGCCATGCAGAACCACTGAGAAGAGCAGTCTGGTCCCCCCTCTGCCCCCTACCTCACCTCACCCCCAAAAGTGCATTTTGCTAGCAAAGGTTTTACGGCACGGAATTTTGCTATGCAGGTCTCGATAAAAAATGCTTCTTGGGCTGTTGGTCTACACCGAGAACGCTTCCTGTATCTCAGCATTCTCAAGAATCATCGGTGACAAGTAGGACCTGTCACAAGTAGGACCTGTCATCATGTCACGAAAACAAGTCTGTGTGTGAGCTTCTGGAAACAGTCTAGCTGTTAAGAGGCATAACGCCAGATATTCCAAACACACTACAGTGTATCATTTCCTTCTCAAGAAAGCCAATGTTTCTACATCAGTGGTTCTCAACCTGTGTGGTATGACTATTGGAAAACACACATTTATGATGGTCTTAATAACTGAGACAACATAGTGTCAATATTACAAGTTATGAAGCAGCAACGAAAGTAAATTTACGGTTAGGGGTTCCTTAAGACCACTGAGAATATGTGTTTTCTGATGGTCATAAGTTCATATACATCCCATGGGCTTATGGAGATATTAACACAGTGACTTCACATTCCATCTCTAAAACCTATCCCAACTTAATATCATCACAACGTATAAAATCATATAGACAAGGCAACGGTGCGTGTGTGGGTGGAGGGTTGGGAAGGGGCAGCAAAAGATCTTTTTACTTTAGGAACACAGGTTTGGAACTCACTTCACAAAGAACGTCTGTAATGCGCCATTATCCACCAGTGTTTCCCTAAAGCTGCAGTCTCTACACATTTTCATTTCAACGCCTTTGCCCCTGGGTCTGGAAGTGGTAAGGGCTGGGCTCCACTGTGCCAGGCTGCATGGATGGCACAGTGTCCCAAATGGGTGAGCTACTCTCGGGCTTACGGCGAGTCTGCTTAGGTGTGGGCTCCGTCCTTCCCACGGGACATGCCATCAGCCCTGTCTCCCGCACCTTATCATTCTCTGTTTGCTTCCTTGTTACACTGGAAGCCGCGCTGTAGGGATTTCCATCCTGGTGGGCATGGGGATGTTCAGGGTTAGAAGACTTGTGGGGGGCACTTGGAGACAAGAAGCTGAGGAAAAGAGAACTCTCCCAGACACCTTGTCCAGAATCCCTGGAGTGGTGAAACCTGTACAGAGATACTCATGAAGAGCCAAAACTTAAGGACGTAGCATCTCTCATACAAGCCCAGGGCATCTAAGGATAGAGTAGAATCAGAAATAACAATTAAAGCCATTGAAAAACCTGCTCTTACCATAGTATGTAAGATACTCTGCTGTGTGTAAAAAGGTCAATGAAACCAGCACGTTGAAAATCCAGTTTATTCCAGCTGAGCATGCATTTCCTGTACTTCTTGCCCAGAGAGGATAGATTTCAGAGTTCACGGTCCAGGGCATTGGTCCCATTCCTTAGAAGTAATAATGAAAGTAAGAATCGCCCATGGAATGAAACACAGTAGCCCAACTCTTCCAAGAGGGGACAATGCAATGCAAAGGTGGCAAAGCCGTGCTTACCAGGTGCAAAGAAAACCAGATATAACACCAGGCCCACGAGTGCTGTCCAGGAGTACGGCGTAGGGCAGAAGCTGTAGGCCCAGTGAGCGTCTTCTGCTTTGAACTTGGTTTCGTTTTCACACCTGAAAAACATGTCTCAGTTCAGTGTTTTAGGATGTAGCAGTAGAAATTAATGTGATTATGTTGGATGTATTTGGAAATTCTTCAGCGTCCTAAAGGAAAAAAAAAAGGTAAACATTTTTTCTTAGAAAGTTCAAATCCTGTGTCCTGAACGTACATATGCAAACAGTCATATTACATTGATAATGAAATGTAGAATATACATGTAAGTCCACACAATCAGAGTTTTGTACAATTCCAGAGTGGATGAGTCATGCATTGTTTCTTATCCAGCTACTACAAATGAGACCTGATTTCTAACTTGAAGCCACATTAGACCGATCAATCCTCCAGGGTTTCCTGGGTTTCCTGAGGTGGAAAGGTTGTAGCCTATGTAGTTATGATCCACCAAGAAGAGTTGAGGAAGGAAAAACCATGATCAGAAAAGTATATATATTTTTTTGGTTTTTCGAGACAGGGTTTCTCTATGTAGCCCTGGCTGTCCTGGAACTCACTCTGTAGACCAGGCTGGCCTCGAACTCAGAAATCCGCCTGCCTCTGCCTCCCAAGTGCTGGGATTAAAGGCGTGTGCCACCACCACCCGGCAGTATATTTTAATAAGAAGAAACAAAAGCAATGCAAGAAAACCTCATAAAAATACAAAAGAAAAAAATGAAGATCGGAATAAAAAAGCAAAAGACTAATGTCTTCATTGTTCTGTTACTGTGAAGAGACATCATGACCAAAGAAACTCTTATAAAGACTGCATTTAATTTGGGGTTTCATTACAGTTTTAGAAGGTTAGTCCATGGCCACCATGATCCAAACCAGACAGGAATGACTCTGGAGCAGGAACTGAGAGCTTTACATCCTGATCCATACACAGCAAACAGAGAGAGAGAGAGAGAGAGAGAGAGAGAGAGAGAGAGAGAGAGAGAGAGAGAGAGAGAGAGAGAGATGGAGGGAGGGAGAAAGACAGACAGAGTGACAGATGGAAAGAGTGAGAGACAGAAACAAACAGAGATAGAGAGACAGAGATACAGACAGTCACAGGGCATGGCAAGGGTTTGAAAACCTCAAAGCCTACAGCCAGAGACACACCTCCTCCAACAAGGCCACACCTCATTCAGTGAGGCCACACCTCCTAATCCTTCCCACCAGTTACACTAACTGGGAACTGAGCACTCATGCATAGGAGTGTATGGGGCCATTCTCATTCAAACCCATCTCATAATGCAAAATGCATATGTCAAAAATTCCTCATTGTCTTTTAGTCTCATTACTGTTTAAAAGTCCAAAGTCTGTTCTGAGACCCATGGCAATCTTTAAACTATAATTCCGATAACATCAAAAATCAAAAGAGCACATAATTTCCAATGCACAGTGGCACAGAATAGACATCACCGCTCCAAGAGGGTGGAAAGAGTGAGGAAACACAGGTCTCAAACAACATCAAAATCCAGAAGAGACTCCAGAGTTCTGTATCTCTATGCCCAAGGTCAACTCTCTCTTCAGATATCCAATTCCTTCCAGCTGTGTCGACTGCGTCAAAGCTTTCCCTCTTTCGGGCTGGTCCCACACTGTGTCTGAAACACTCCTCAGCAGGGATCCCAAGGCCCTGGCATCTCCAGTGTCTTGAAATCTCCAACATAATCCAGGCTTTCCCTCCACCATGTCATTCTGGGACACCCTTGCCTCGTGGTTCGCCTCTGCAGCTTCGCATAACCACAGAGGAAGATTCCACAACCCGTTTCTTGTGTCCTTCTTGACTCTAAATCCAGAACCATGTGACCAGTGCTAACAAGTAGTGTCAAGAACGGGCTCCATCTCATAGAGTGAGTCCGATAAAAAAGCGGTTTCTTCCCCTGTAGTACTTGTGCACCAGTCATTGTACCAACATGTATAATGGGCAGGTCAGTATTGTGCTGGGTGATCCTGGTGATTACCTTCCTCCGTTTGTAGCATGCAGAGTACCTTCCAGAACCATGGATGCTGGCTGGTAGCACCAGCTGAGTGCTGGCACTAGTTTTTCAAAGACCTTTAGAGTTAGTTGTCCTCTCCACATTCCCTCCTTCACCCTTCTCTCCCAGTCCTCTCCCTATCTAACCTTATTCTAGTTTCTCCTTTGTCTCTCTATAACAGTATATTCTATTTCTTATTCTTTGGAAGAGTCTCTCCCAATCCAGTCTTTTACTAGGTACCTAACCTCAGTGGGTGGTTTTTCTGATTATAGGATGCATATCAAAGGCTTAAAACTAATATCTATAAATTAGAGAGAACATACAATATTTGCTATTTAATGTCTGGCTCACATCACTCAGATAATTATTTTTTTAGCTCCAATTGTCTACCTGTGAATTTCATAATTTCATTTTTTTAACAGGAGGATATTATACAACATTCTATTTGTGTAAATATACCTACCATGTTTTCATTTTTTATTTATTTATTTATTTATTTATTTATTAGTTAATAGATATGTAGGCAGCTTTGAATTTCTGGCTGTTATGCATAGACCAGCAATGGTCACAGATGAACAAGCATCTCTATAGTTAAGCTGCAGAGTCTGTTCTGAATATGCCAAAGAGTGGTGTAGCTGGATGCTGAGGTAAATCCAACTCCCACCTTCCCTAGGAACTGCCTCACTGATTTCCACAGTGGCTGTACAAATTTGCACTCCCAGCAAAAGTGGAGTACGCGTTCCCTTTCCACTGCATCCTAGCCAGCAGGAGTTGTCTTTTGTTTTATTGATCTTGGTCATTCTGACTGGGCAACAGTGAAGTCTCAAAGTAGTTCGAATTTGTACTTCCCTAATGTCTAAGGATGTTGAGCATTTCTTTAAGTAATTCTCAACCATATCTGTTTCATCTCTTGAGAACACCCTGCTTAGTTTTGTGCCCTATTTGTAACTAAATCATTTGTTTTGTGAGGTGCTAAGTATGAATCTGAAGTAGAAACTTTTGGTTTCTCTGGAGAGTCAGTTGTGTTGGACGGTGTTTTGTTAGGGCAAACACATGAAAGATTGTTTTCCTGAAGCAGTCACAGATGAAAGGATGTTTTGCTAAAGGAAGCACTAGAAAGGACAGGTGATGAAGGACTCCTCGCTAGAGGCATGCATGTATTGGTTTGCCTTGCATCTTGTTAAGCTCCATTTGTCGTGATTCTATTAAGAGAAACACAACTAACCAAAACCCCAAAACTAAAAAACTTCTTGTGAGATTTCTGCAGTATTTTGCTGCTTCTGTGGACTTGGGCTGATTGACAGAGTGATGTCAGATGTCAGCTGATACAGATTCACCATGGCGTTTTGCTAAGACAGACTTATGTGCTGAGGCTGGACACGTGGTGACGCAAGACCCACGGTGGTCACATAATGTCTGGAGGGAGAATAAGCAGGACTCAGGTGACAGTGACAGACGCTTGCCTTGCTTGCCTAACCAGCTTGGCAACACTTCCGGGTCTCGGGTCTTCGCAGATCTTCATGAGAGAGGCACGGCAAAGAACTTGCCCTGGCGTCATTGCTCCTGCTAACTCATGCCTTTTGGCTGAGGCCTGGCTGTTTCTGCAAGGTCATGCAATCACTGCTGATTCGTGTTTGCTATTCCGACTTTACTGAACTGGACTGCTGGAGTATCCGTGGAGTGTTTGCAAGTGGATCGAGCTGCCGCTGCTGACTCCTATGAACTGAACTGCTGAATTCCTAACAAAACGGATGGGATTTGCTCCAAAGATCAATTTCTACACAGGTCTACTTCTCCCATATTATCCTAATAACCTTTTCTTTCCCACTACCTCTGGTGGGCGGTGGGCTAGAAGGAAAGTTATAGCATTTAAGAATCATTGTTAAAAGTAGGGCACCAATGTACCCACGAAACTTTTGACTCCAGGTTTATCCTGTCTACAAGAAATAAGGGACAGGGGGATGGAGCAGAGACCGGGGGAATGGCCAACCAACAACCGGCCCAACCTGAGACCCATCCCACGGGCAAGCTTCAGTCTCTGACACTATTAATGATACTCTGTTGTGCTTGTAGACAGGAGCCTAGCATTACTATCCTCTGAGAGGCTCCACCCAGCAGCCAACTAAAACAGATGCAGACACCCACAGTTAAACATTGATTGGAGCTTGGGGACTCTTATGGAAGAGCTGGGGAAAGGATTGTAGCCCCAAAGGGGATAGGAACTCCACAGGAAGACCAACAGAGTCAACTAACCCTGACCCTTGTGGGCTCTCAGAGACTGAACCACCAATGAAACAGCATACACGATCTGGAACTGGCCCCCCCATATATATGTAGCATAAGTGTAGCTTGTTCTTCATGTGGGTTCCCCAACAATTGGAGCAGGGGCTATCCCAAAAGCTGTTGCCTGTCTGTGGAATACATTCCCGGAAGTGGGCTGCCTTGTCCAGCCTCCGTGGGGAGAGGATGCACCTAGACCTGCAGAGACTTGATGTACCAGAGTGGGAGGATGCCCAGGGGGCACCTCTACCCTCTCAGTGGAGAAGGGAATAGGGGATGGGGGGACTGTGTGAGAGGGTACTGGGGTGCAGACTGGGATATAAATTGAATAAAGTATATATTCAACTCCTCTACTGTTGGTGGGATTGCAAGATGGTATAACCGCTCTGGAAATCAGTCTGGCAGTTCCTCAGAAAATTGGGCATGACACTTCCAGAGGACCCTGTCATACCACTCCTGGGCATATACCCAGAGGATTCCCCTGCATGCAATAAAGACACATGCTCCGCTATGTTCATAGCAGCCTTATTTATAATAGCCAGAAGTTGGAAGGAGCCCAGATATCCCTCAAAGGAGGAATGGATACAGAAAATGTGGTATATTTATACAATGGAATACTACTCGGCAATTAAAAATAATGAATTCATGCAATTTGTAGGCAAATGGTTGGATCTGAAAAATATCATCCTAAGTGAGTTAACCCAACCACAAAAGAATACACATGAAATGCAATCACTGATAAGTGGTTATTAATGAGCCCAGAAGCTCTGAATACTCAAGGCACAATTAGCAAATCAAAAGATTCCCAAGAAGAAGGAAGGAGAGGACCCTGGGCCTGAAAAGATTGGATTCAGTTTTGTAGGAGAGTACCAGAACAGAGAAAGAATGGGGGGTGATTGGGGAACAGGTGGGTGGGATGGGACTTATGGGTCATATGGTGAGGGGGGAACTGGGAAAGGGGAAAGCCTTTGGAATGAAAACAAAGAATATAGAATAAATGATGATGATGATGATGATGATGATGATGATGATGATGATAATAATAATAATAATAATAATAATAATAATAATTCTTAGCCTCTAGTCAGCCCAGCTCTCTGAGGAGCCGAGGGGTCACGGAGCAATGAATGAGGGTTGGCTGTTTACAGGCTTATGAGCTGAAAGCGACAGTTGACACCTCCTGATAAAATCTTCAACTCAATATCCTCCACCTTAACTTCCCACCAGAGTTATTCTACCTGTAAGAAACCAATAAAGAAGGAAATGAAGCCAAGAGAGAAGGAAAAGACAGAAAGAAAGTCTTCAGGTGGACAAGCTCCTGGAGAGGTGGGGGTGGGGATGGGGTGGGGATGGGGTGGGGTGGGGGTGGGGTGCGGGTGGGTTGGGGTGGGGGTGCTCACAAATAATGGACGTTTCCTGAAAACCTCTACTTGCTACTTTTCTCACCACAGTGCTTTGCCCAGAGTCTGTGTATTTTAAGGGGAACTGTGTGCTGGTCAGCACAGCTTTTACCACCAGGCTGAACAGGGTGCAGAGAGCCTGTCACTCCCTGTCATCCCTGAGTGGATGTCAGGAAAGCGCCGACCGAGGCGCTGACCTGGCAGAGACAAACATTCAGAAGCATGCAGACAGCCAATGACTGAGGCTGGAATGTCACTCCTGACCTTCACAGCCCAGACACTAGACATTTCCACTGCAGAACCAAGATGTGGAGTCTGAACACCACGGGGCTGGGTGCCTCCGCTCTGCAGGACAGTCCTAGCCATGGACATAGTAGAAGCCGTGCTGTGCCAGGCCTCATGCCCGTACCATCCTGGGGCAAAATCAGACTGGGGCAAAATCAGAAGAGATGATCTAATGAATGGAGGGGGTGTGGAGGATAGAGAGCACAGGCCCATCAAGCACAGGGCATAAAGGGCACGATGAGCCCTGTACGGTACTATCAACATAGGAAATGTCCTAAGCCTGCTAGTTTGTAGGAAACTGAAAATAAGGTCTAAGAAAAAGGGACGCCTCATCCTCACCACGTGGGAATGAATATCCCCTGCGGAATGAGCAGACCGATGCCTGACCCGACCCCAATAAACCAGTGAGGTTTCCTGGCTTGTCAGAGCCCACACTCCTTCAGCACCGCGTTAACGATTTCATGACTGTCTGAAGGTGGAGCAGTTGTCTCCTCCATCAGATCTGACAGTTGAAAACCAAAGAAGCCAGGAGAGGAATTAAGCAATGCAAATGCACAAGTGCTCTGGGTGCAGTCACCCGTGATAACACACCCTGCCCTCCGATACAGGACAAGCTTCCCGCACCGTTCTTCTATTCACAACAAATGCATTTGGTTTAATCATGCATTGTACAGAAGGGGGCAGAAGAGAAACACGGCACCTACTTCAAAAGCATAACCTCCCATTTTTTCTTATCGAAAACCTTAGAGCTTTTCTCTCGTCCCCAAAGAGGAAACTTTCCCACATCTGGCTTTGGGAAAGGATCGGGGCGTATTCATTAGATGAGGTGATTTTCTAGTTCTGGTGCACAGAACTTCATGCAGCTGTCGCAGGCGAGCTCTTCATCGCTGTAATCCTGCCGTCTCTGACTGGCTGTAGAGCCTGTGCGATACCTCTTCTGTTCTGCTGGGCTGCCCGCACATGCTTTCTTTGCTAACTGACTATTGTAGACCATGAACAAAACAAGCTTTGTCTATTCTTGCCTGGGACTGTGATGTCTAGGGACAAGACCACCAAGCCACAGCCTCAAAGCTAGAGGTTGGCTCTGATAGTTCTTTTAGCTGTAGGAGTATATGATAAGACTGAATTTGAATGTGGTTATGGGGTGTGCATAGGGGAGCACAGAGTGTCCCTCAGGAAAGGACATCTTTTATTCTGATCTGAGAAAAAAAATAAACAAAATACCAAGCAATCAAAGGACAACAATAATACACATTTCTTTGGTTTTTATTTTTATTTTTAATTAGATGTGTATTTATGTATATGGGGTGTCTGAGGTTTTGTGCCCACGAGTGCAGGTACCTATAGAGATCCTAGGGTGGTGCTGTAGCCCCTGGATCTGGAGTTACAGGCAGACATAAGTCCTAATATAGGTGATGGGAACCTAACTTGGTCGTCTGCAGAGCAGGAGGAAGTCTTGTGGCAGTGTCGAGGAGAATGGCCCCCACAGGGCTCTTGTGTTTGAATACTTGGTTCTCAGTTGGTAGAATTGTTTGGGAAGGATTAGGAAGAGTAGCTTTATTAGAGAAGGTGTGTTACTGTGGGCCGGATTTGAAATTTCAAAAACCCACACCATTTCCCAGCCTCTCCTCTCCTTTCCTCTCCCCTCCCCTCCCTTCTCCTCTCTTCTCCTCCCCCTCCCCTCTCCTTTCTTCTCCTCCCCCTCCCCTCTCCTTTCCTCTCCCCTCTCTCTCCTCTCCTCTCCTCTCCTCTCCTCTCCTCTCCTCTCCTCTCCTCTCCTCTCCTCTCTTCTCTCCTCTCCTCTCCTTTCCTCTCTTCAGTCCTCTCATCTCCCCCCTCCCCCCGCCCCTGCACCCCCAGCTTCGTGCTTCTAAATCAAATGTCAACTCTCAGCTACTGTCTAGCACCCTGCCTGTCTGCCTGCTGACATTATGGTCGTGGATTCACCCTCTTGTACTGTGAGTCCCAATACCAATAAACTTTTTTGTAAGTTGTCTTGGTCCTGGTGCATTGTCACAGCAGTGGAAAAGTAACTAGGACAGGTGGTAACCACAGAAGCATCTCCCCCAGATTGTTACGATTTTCAGAAGCAATGCTAATTTTTGAGTATCTCATCAAAGGAACTAGGAGAAAGTGGCTGTTTAAAAAGTGACTCATTAGTTCACACTAACTCCAGTCACTCCTTTGTAACCTAATATGAAAACAAAAAACAAGACAAAAACCTAAAACAACAACAACAACAAAAACAGAGTCCCTTATGTTAACAGCAGCTGTACAGCCTTTAAACTCTAATTACGGGTCTAGAGCTGACCACAGTATGAGCCCCTCACCCGTGACAGGCATACTGTGCTAAGGAAAGCATGAAAAGTTCCCTAGTGCCATATCTGCCCACATTGTAGTTGGTTTTGTACTTTTCTTTCTGCATAGGATTGTTACATAAAAGCAATTTGGGGGAAAATGACAGTCTTTCTTAAGTTACCTTTTTTTTTCCTAGCAAAAAGGAACCTTTAGAATTCCTAAGCCATTATATTAATGATGTGGGTAAATTCAAAGCATTTAGAGACCGAGCTAAAAGTTTTTTTATTTTTATTTTTAAATTTAGCCTTCTGTATAAATGACAGCATCGGGGATTTGTACCGGTCATTCATATATTCTAAATAGGAAAAAAAAATGCACAGAATATAAGCAGACAAATGGGGAACCGTTTCTAATGCCAAGGAGGATTCAGTGATAACTCTGCTCTGGCAGAGTGATGTCACATCATGCTATGAAAGAAGTCAGTGGGAGAGAGAGCCTGAGAACTCTGCTCATCAAGGCTGGTGTAACAGAATGTGCACGGGAAAAGCCAATGCTGGACAAGAGAGCTGTGGAGGTTTTAATTTTCTAAGGGAAAAAAATCATTGAGTCTCTGACCTTTAAAACGTCCGCTCTGGACCTCTCTCTATATGTCCCTGGTTTAATGCTTAGTTCCTGGACAGAAGAACCTGAAGAATCCTATTAGCTGCCCACTGAACACTGATGGATACCTCCAACAGATATGGTAAGCTAGGAAGCCAAGGAGGTGAGGTTTATGGTTCGAATCTCTTTAAAACATCTATTCGGAAAGAATCCCAGAATGCTTTGCTTTTCTTCTTTACCAAGAGCCCTAACTTGCAAGCCACTCTGTTTTCCTACTTTCCCTGCTTCCTTTCATTTTCACTTGTGAAGCTTAAAAAAAACCTCACCAAGCAGCTGTGGTTGGTTTAGCTGAGGCTACAACAGTAGCCCAGTTCACTAGATCCAGCCCATTTCTCCTTCCACTGTGGGATGTAGTGGAAGGTTAAGGTTGTTTTCAGGTCCTTGCCCTACTGACCCTTCCCTACTCCAATGTGCCCAAATTCATGCCAAAACACTAGGCACACACCTCAGAGGTACCATATGCATCCATATCTGCCAGATGCAACCATATCTGTCTGGTGGTCACTGGTGGGTGCCAGTTATCTGAGCCTGCCAAAGACAGTCCTGCCCACACAGTCACAGCCATTATTCCAAACATGGCAGCTTGAATGTGGCAACAGCCATAATGCCAATATGGTGGCATCTTTACGGATGCTTTGCATCCATGGCACATATAATGGCTGGCTTCCCCAGTGCCGTCATTCTCCCATTTCTACTTCCTCCCTGGGCCCTGTGGAGATTGGTAGATTGGCTCCAGACAGCTCCCGCTCCAAACCTTTGCGTGCCAAGGTTCTGTCTCTGAGACTTTCCTGCTCTCAGGCCCCACAGAGGCTCCTGGTCAACAGAGGAGGAGGGACTGCACCCACATACAGGATGAGGCGCTGAGTGGGCAGTGCTGTTGCATTGCAGTAGCCCACTGCACCCCCAGGATTCTGATGGTCAGGAGGTTTGTGTGTTGCTCTTGCCAGGGGCCCTGTGGGTTAAATACAATCCCTGATGGGGTCAGGGCTTGAAAGTTGGAAGTTACAGTCCAATGGGCCCAGGGGCTGAGGAATGAGATGCAAGCCATGGCGTAGCTTAAGAGGTGGAAGGCCAGGCTAACAGCTGTCTGGGGGTCAGATAGGTGGGCTCAGTATGTAGTAGGTTGGGCTGCCACTCTAGTGGACTTCCCCTCACACTCCTTGGATCCCTGTACTGGCTGGTTTTGTGTCAACCTGATACGGGCTGGAGTTATCACAGAGATAGGAGCTTCAGTTGGGGAAATGCCTCCATGAGATCCAACTGTAAGGCATTTTCTCAATTAGTGATGGGGGCATGGAGGGCCCATTGTGAGTGGTGCTATCCCATCCCTGGGCTGTTAGTCCTGGGTTCTATAAGAAAGCAAGGTGAGCAAGCCAGGGGAAGCAAGCCAGTAAGTAACAACCCTCCATGGCCTCTGCATCAGCTCCTGCTTACTGACCTGCTTGAGTTCCAGTCCTGACCTCCTTTGGTGATGAACAATGTAGAAATGTAAACTGAATAAACCCTTTCCTCCCCCCAACTTGCTTCCTGGTCTTGATGTTTGTGTAGGAGTAGAAACCCTGACTAAGACAATCCTCTGGTTCCCATCCTTTGTTTCCTTCTAATTTACCCCACTGATACACTTTTCATCTTTTCCTTGTTTGTTGTTTATTGTAGAGAATCTTTTTCCTGAAGCATGGGTTTAGTCTTAGAGGTCATATGACATCCCTCCTGAATATGAAATTATTAAAACAAACAAACAAACAAAAAACAAAAAACCCAAACCCAAACCCAAAACTAAAACCAACCAAACAAACAAAAAGCAGGTGAATATCATAAGATAAAGCTTTTTGACTAGGATGGCAATCTGGGTACCATCATGCAAACAAGAACCTAGCAACCCAAACGCTCATGCTTTCTTTTGGCGGGTACTTAACACAGAGGTATTACTTCATCAAGGCCAAAGAAATAAACTGTGGGATACTTATCACAGGGACTTACAGCTCAGTATTGAACATCTCAAGTGGTTGGTTCAAACCCTAGCAGGAGGAGAAAGTCTAGAAGGGCGGGGAGCTCAATCTCGTGTTGCTAGCCCTCCTGTAGGCACACGTGGCACCACCAGAGATGCGGGGTAGTATGATAGAGATGGGAACACCTGAAACTGTTGGAGGATCTACAAGACTCCGCATGTGGGAAGATCCTGGCCAATTTACCTTTAGTTTAGTTTGCTTGAACTCTGCCAGGACAGGAATGGCACTAAGGGAAGTCACAAGGGGACATCTCTAATGTCCTGGGTAACCTTTGCCTTTGCTCATGTGCAAGCTCTGTCTCCCAAAAGGAAAACAATGAACGATGAGGTTGAGAAGGTCCACACCACCTCCATATCCTTCCTACTACTTAGTTACCAAAGAGAAGGAAACTGAGTCCTGCAAACAAGGCGTGGAGAGAAAGGTTGATTTCTTGCCTAAAGACAAAAATAAGCACTGTTCATAAATCTATTAGTAGCTATAACCATCCTTGATGTCGTATTGTCTTCATTATCTTCTCAACCTGCAACCTCATACTGGTTTTGCCCATTTCTCCACTGCGTTCTCTTTTATAGTTATTTGTATTTTTACACAAGCTCAATACATAGCCATCATATCACCTCTCTGGGGTTGTGGGTTACATCACTGTGTTACATCTGGTTTGAATATATACATAACATATATTATATATACAAATATATATTATATATACAAATATATTATATATACAAATATATTATGTTTATTTAATATAATAAATATGGACATCTACTCATATTATATATACAAATATATATTTGCATATATATTAATACATATTAGTATAGAATAGAGTTTATTCTGGGCATTGGGAGGGGAGTCAAGAAGGTAGTGGAGGTAGAGAAAGGCAGAGAGGGGGAGAGAGAGTAGAGGAGTAGAGGCAGGCCATGAGCACGTGGAGAGAGGGGAGAAGGGAATGGGGAAGGGGTGAGGGGACAGAGTGGGAACAAGAAGGCAAGAGACCAAGAGGGCAAGAGAGAGAATGTATACTTTTAACATCAAGGTCGCCTCTTTTAGGATATGGCGCCCTCAGGCTTAAACTCCTCCTTTGGATACAGGGATGTCAAGCAAGGGTCCAGAGCCTCCCCTCCAACCAGTAGAACAGGGCGTTCCACAGGGAAGGTACTATCCTCCTCATCCTCATGTATAGTTACAGACACGGATCACCATGCTGCAGTCCCCTTCCAATCGCTGCTGGGACCATAGCTAAGTGAGGCTCTGGCTGGGTCACTCAGGCTGGGCTGGCATTCTGGTGGTCCAGGGACCTTGGAGCCATTCAGGTTCTTGTAAGCAACTCCTTGTCCACAATCCTGTAAATAATTTCAATAATCTGACTGGCTCTCTAAGCTTTGAACTGTTGTACATTCCCAAAGTGGTATGAATACACACACACACACACACACACACACACACATGTATGTATATATGTATGTATGTATTGGTTCATATCTCCTCCAGTATAGCCATAGATTGAAGAACTCAAGAGTCTCAAAAAAAGTTTGATAAAACAGTGGCTAAATTTATTCTAAAGTGGTCATCGTAACTGAATGTAAAAAAGCTCCTGGGACTGGCTAGCCATTGGCTAAAGCTTCCACTCTAACGCCTTTCCCAGGCTGACTCCTCGGAGACCCCCTGCTTGGTGCAGTTTTGCTGAACCTCACTACTCGGTACGTTCTGGAATTCCTTTGAGGGTCATTCAAATTCCATTTCCTTGCTACTTCTCTTTGTCAGCTTCTGATCATCTTTCCTTAATTCCCCTCTCCTGTCATTTCTTGTCATGATCAGCCAACCACACAAAGAAAGCCAAATGCAAAGGAGCCATGACCAATTTCAACTGAGGTGGCTACAAATTTAATTAAAAGAACTGCTGGGCTCAGAATTTATGTCTGTGGAGCAACATGTGCATAGAAGCCTGGGTTTGATCCCCTGAGTTTCCCCCCACAAATAACAGCCTCAAGTTCACGTACACATTATGAGATGTGTGAGTCATGTGAAATGCAGTGGGCTTAATTAGATAGAGGTCATCAAATGAAACCTACAGCAGAGACATAAATTCGAACACCGTGTCTGGTACAATCACTTCACAATAATGAAAATGAGGTCCCCTGGGTTTGACCGACTCATGGGAAGCTCAGAACACAGGTTTAATCCGAACCAGTATTCTGCAGCACTGCCCTCTGCTGGCATCCAGCACAGGCTCTAGAGGGCTCTAAGGTACCATGTTTGTCAGCTCCCGAGAAAGCTGAGAGAGCTTCTTGCCGGAATGCATCCCATTCTCTAGCTGAGACAAAGGCATACATTGTTTATACCCAAGATATGACTTCTGGGTGTAGTCTATGTTCCTGATGCCAGTGGTATTTCTAACATTTACAGTCATCATTATGAAGTATGGAAGCTCAAAACTAAACCCCTAAACTGATACAGACACACACACACACACACACACACACACACACACACACTTCCAGAAGCCTTGGTAACTTGAGATTGCCTGACCCCTATAGATACTGTTTAATGTGGCTTTGCTGCAGCCAGCCACGCTACAGCCACTCATTGTGTTGATGATATTGTGGACAATATGTAATTTTTGGCAAAATATATACCTTTTTTGGCAAAAAAAATGTGAATGAAGAAATGAATAAAGAAATCAACAAAGTTAGAGTCAAATATACTGGTTATCATTGATTTGACAATTCATTGACAGTAAGTCAAGAATAGTTTTAACAATTCAAATCATCTAAAGCCAAAACAACACAAGAGTAAATGAAACCAACAACACATTTTATCAGGGCTCATATTATTTCTCTGGGGCAGAGTTTGGTGTGCCGTGATGGGACTCAGGGTGGCAATGGACACCATCACCTCCAGGTCCAATTCAGAGACCTGACGGTTTTCTACAGAGACTAATGCTCTTACCTGGCCTGGTACTGCCCTGGGCTATTTGGGAATTTTATGACACCCCGATATGTAATAATAGTTAACTCCAGGAAGGATGTAATCTCTATTACCTTCTCTCTCCCTTCCTTAGGCTCGTAGACCACATTGCACAGGGTCCATTGCTTAGATTTTTATGAGAGAAATCAAGATGCTTTCATGAGTCCCCACCAAGCCGGCCTGTGCCCTGAGCATCCGGGGAGACAGCTATGCTTTCCCGTTTAATTGCAATTGTAGCGGCGGCATGAAGAGTGGCTTCGTTACACCCTGTAAACATTACACAGTCCGTCCACACTATCATGAGCCATAAAAGGGTCAAGCCACACCAGTCCCTGATTCTGTTTCCTTCCCCCGCAAGCAGGGCCTGCACAGGGCCGCCCCCTCATCTCTGTCTGCAGATGTGCGGGGTGAATGGAGGCTGATTTATACCGTAGGCTGACTAGGTGCAAACAACAGGATACTTTGGGAGTTTTAAAATTCTGTTTTTAATCCCATTGTACAGCTGCTTTCTGTCAAGTGTGTTCTCTGGCTTCCTCAGTAAACCCGTGTTCCCAACAGAAATGGCCATGATTAAACTGAATCTTCATTCAATGAAGTGATTCAATGAACTGACTGATATTTGTACAGATCAATTATATATAAAAAACCTTATATATATATGAATTCATTTACATGTAATAGCTATAGCATTATGGCTCTGCTTATGTATATGAGACATGATATATACATATATACATATATGTAGACATAGACACAAACACACATAGACACACACATACTTATTTTCCCAAATTACACAGCAGGGGCATTTGAACCTCATTTTACTTCTTTTTTCTCCCTCAACATAATTATTTCTCTAGTTCAGGTATGTACAGAGACCTCTTTCCAGAGTGCTTTGTTTTTGGAGAATTCTAATGGAAACAGGGATGGGAGGAAAATCATCTTACACCTCCCAAGTTAGCATTCTTTCCACATGGACAGGAAATAATGCATTGACGTCATCAGCTAAAGTGAGTGGGGCAAAATGCTTCTCAGAGAGTGAGAGCCCCGTCAGCAGACACGGGTCTTGGCCTCCACACACTTCCGACTCAGGATCAATTTTGATCCTAAACTCCAGTTTATAATTAGAACAGAAAGGATGCTCATGTGAGCTGGAAATATCCCACAATGACTTCAATAACTAGAAAATTCATTTGCAGTGGCTGATGTCCTACCAGGAGAACACTTATTCAGATGTAATAACAGGGTGCTGCCTGGCAGTTTCTAATAATGGATTAAAACATGAAGCTACATAATGATTTTCTTGATGTAGTCATGTTGGCAAGGAATTAAAAATTTCCCCCAGAAGTTACTTAAGTTCTTGAAGATGTCTAGAAAGTCTGAGACATTATTTCAAATGTAAAGAGCATCATTAGCTACTAATAAAGAGATTGTCTAAGAGATAAGAAGATGGGAAGCCAGTCCTGTGAAGCCATCGGTTGTACAGCATACTCACATTTCTGTCTCACTTTACTAAAGGCTAAACACAGTTGCTGCATAGGGCAGCATATTAATTGTGATCCTCTTTTTCTGCCTGATTCACAGAAACTCCTGAAACACCCCACTGACTGTCAACAATGAAACACACTGAGACTTATCTCAATTATTCTATATAGTGTAATGGCTGTATCCAGATCAAGCTATAATGGTTAATCTTCCTTGTCAACCTGACTGGGACTTACAGTTACCATGGAAACCTACTTTTGGTTGTGATCTAAGAATATTTCCAGAAAGATTTCAACTGAAGAAGAAGGCCTAGTCTGGTTCTGTGTGGTGCCACCCCCACAGGCTGGAGTCTGCAGAGAAACATTCATCTCTCTGCTTCCTGACTGTGGGTGCAATGTGGCCAGCTGCTCCATGGTCCTGCCATGATTGGGCTGAATTCCCAAACGGTAAGCCTGAAGAAACCTTTCCTTCCTTGTGTTGCACTGGTCAGAACAATGAGAGAAGTAACTAATTCACTGTCCAGACTTCCGTCGGATCCCCTGCTGGTCTGGAATAAATCATGTCACACCTACTAGCCCAGTTAGCCTTTTATAAAGCTGCTGATTTCACCAAGTGAGGCTTCCATAGAGTCTGGATGGATTAGCGTCCTTTCTCTTTCTTTGCCATCATCAGTGTAAGTCAGGGGGGATTACCAGTAACCCAGCATGTACTATATAGTTAAACAATACATATACAGTTAGGGATCAAAAGACAATTTCAAATTAACTTGCTATTTTCTTTTTCTTTTTTTCCGTTCTTTTTCTTTTTGGAGTGCTCAGGATAGAACCCCAGGCTGCTTCCTGCTTGGTGACTATACTGTCCTACCTGTCCCTAGTCCAAATTCATAATTTTCCTACTTGACAAAGTAACAGACTCTTACTTTATCTCCAGCAGTCCACAATCAGGACAGAATGAACAGGAATGCAAACTGTCCTTTATTGGGAGTATAAATTATTATATATTTTGGTAGTCTGGAGCATGTGTTGAATGTAATGACATCAAGAAATCTCCAGATGACTTGATAAATCTGTATTTTATCCAAGGTGTGAGAATAAAAATGAAATAAGTGAAATAAATATTTAAAAATCATCTGCTACAAACTAGATATCAGTTAGAGTAAGACCTGAAAAGAACCTGGAAGGTAAGAGGTAGAATTCTTACATTTCTCAACACACACAGAATAAACAACATAAAACTATTTTTAGGCACTCATGAGAGACAGAGAGATCCGAACAGTACTGGACAGGTAAAGTGGGGGTGTTTCAACAGGGTAGTGACAAGGACATAGGGCTTAGCATATATGTTGTGTAGAGGTGTCTAGGAGATTAGTTATAACTCTAGATTAGGAGGGATATTTTGAGAAAATGAAATTAACAATGGACAAATTTGTATGTTTGGCATTTTGTGAACAGAGGGACCATGAATTATTTGATGTTTGGGTTTCAGTTTGGATTCTAGAAATCCTTGTATTCTTTGGAGTTCAGGTAAGCAGACCCACAACAAACAAAGCGAAACTTTGCTTGGCCATCATAGAAGGACGTCTGTGATTAGTCCTCATTGCTCTAGGGGTTTGTTTAGTTTTGTTTCCTGAAGAAAACTTGTTGCTTTAGGTGGATGTTTTCCCAGAAGGCTCACTGCAGCTTTAACACATTTCCAGGTTCTGTCTCAGAAAGGAAAATGTTCCAAAGGACCTGAAAGGCACAGTCTACACAGACTCTGGTGCACGCAGGGAGAGCACAGCATTCTGAGACAGGGCTTAAACATGGTAGAAGAGCTGGGCTTCCCTGACCACTACAGAAAAAAGTACAGAGTCCTGGCATTTTAGGAACAGAGGCAGCTTGAAAGAGAACACTAAACAAACCTAAGGAGCTCGGCTTCAGAGGCAAACGATTCTTTGTTCCATCTTTACTTTAGGAGATATAGATATGAATTCTGCCTCTCGCTGTTAATTAAAACCCCACTTCTCCGTAAAAAAGACTGAACCCGAAGGTCAACGAACAGTCAAGTCTCTGTCTCATTCTTTGTCTGGTCACCCTTGTTCATGGCTAAGTGTCTCTAAAACCTAAAAGCGGAAGTCAATCCAAGCTCAATTCTCTGCATTAGTTTTTGCGGTGCCCGTGTTTGGAATAGAGGTCTCACTATATAATCTAGGCTGAGAGTCCGCCTGGGACAGCCTACAGAGGTGAGTGGCAAATGGTTCCCTGAAACCCATTGTCCAGCTCTGGGCTTGCTCTTCAGTCTGGAGGAGACTAGCAGGAGCCCAAAAGCATCTTGCCTCTCATGGAAACCTTCTCAGTCCCCACAATTAAACAGCTTGGAACCCTGCCTGCTTACCCAACCTAGTCACATCTGCCCACCATCCCAGTCGGTCCACCTGGGACACAGCCTGCAGAGTAGGGTCCACCCCAGAGACAGCATGCAGAGTGGGGGCTGCCTGAGACATAGCCAGCAGAGTCAGGTACCCTGACCCCCACTGCCTGGTCCATGGCTCCCTGCAACTTCACAAGAAGTCCTGCTGCCATCAGGATCATCTAGGCAACACCAGAGAAAAACAGCTGCCTGAAGGACAGAATAATAACACAATTAACAAGACCCATGGCAAGGTGTCACCACAGAGCCCAGCTATCCTGTTACAACAAACCCTGGATAGCTTAATGAAACTAAAGCACAAGAAGAGTATTTTAAATCCAATCTTAAACAAAAATATCAAGCAACCAGACCCCCGCCCCCCAGTGCTCCCCGGGACTAAGCTATCAGCCAACATGGCTCTAGCTGCATATGTAGAGGAATGACTCATCTGGTGTCAATGGAAGGCGAGGTCCTTGGTCCTATGAAGGCTCGATAGGTGCTCCATTGTAGGGGAATCGAGGGCGGGGAGGTGGGAGTGGGGTGGGTGGAGGAAAACTCTTATAAGAATAGGGGGAAGGAGGATGGGATAGGGGCTATCCAGGAGGGTGGCAGAAACTGTGGAAAGGGGATAATATTTGAAATGTAAATAAAGAATATATCCAATAAAAAACAGATGATGGGAGCTGAAAAGATAAGTAAATAAATCCAATCTTATAAAGTTGCTACAGGCCTTTAAAGAGGATATGAATAGATCTTAGGCCTTTAAAGAGGACATGAACAAATCTCTTAAGGAAACACAGGATAATACATTCAAACTGGTAGAAGCATTAAAAGAGAGAGCAAATAGATGTAAAGAAATACATGAAAATAAAATCAAACAGGTGAATGACATGAATAAAACTGTCCAAGACCTGAAAAGAGAAATGTAAGCAATAAAACACACACACACACACACACACACACACACACACACACACACACACTGTGGCAATACTGGAGGTGGAAAACCCAGGAAACAAAACAGGAACTACAGACTTAAGCATCTCCTACAGAGTACAAGAGATGGAAGAGAGAATCACAGGTGTAGAAGATACAGTAGGAGAAATCAATGTATCAGTCAAAGAAAATACAAAATCTAAAACGTTCATGACACAAAACATCCAGGAAATTTGGGACAGTATGAAAAGACCAAACCTAAGAACAATAGGAAGAGAAGGAGAAGATTCCCAGCTCAAAGTTCCAGAACACAACTTCAACAAAATCATAGACGAAATTTCCTTAACTTAAACAAAGAGATGCCTATAAAAGTACAAAAAACTTATGGAACACCAAACAGATTGGACCAGATAGAAAATCCTCCTGCCACAAAATAACCAAATCACTAAATATACAGAACAAAGAAAGAGTTAAAAATAGAAGCAAGGGAAAAAGGTCAACTAACATATAAAGGCAAACCTATCAGAATTACACCTGATTTCTCATCTGAGGCTCTAAAAGCTCGAAGGACCTGGGCAAAGGTCCTGCGGAACCTAAGAGACCACAGATGTTAGCCCAGACTACTACACCCGGCAAAACTTTCAATCACCATAAATGGAGAAACTAAGATATTCTATAACAGAAGCAAATGTAAACAATACCTTTTCAGTAACTCAGCCCTACTCAGAATACTAGAAGGAAAACACCAACCCAATGAGGGTAACTATACTCAAGAAAACAGAAGAAATAAATAATTTCACACCATTAAAAGCAATAGAACACACACACACACACACACACACACACACACACTCAATCACTATGAACATCAAAATAACAGGAAGTAACAATGATTGGTCAGTAATATCTCTCATCAGACACAGGCTAACAAAATGGATGCATAAACAGAATCCATCATTCTGCTTTATACAATAAACATATCTCAGCAACAAAGATAGTCATCATCTCAGAATAAAGGTCTAGAAATGTTTTCCAAGCAAATGAACCCAAGAAACAAGCTGGAGTAGTCATTCTAATGTCTAATAAAATAGACTTTCAACAGAAAATAATCAAAAGAGACAGGGAAGGACATTTCATATTCATCAAAGAAAAAAAATCCACCAAGATGACATCTCAATTCTAAATATGTATGCACATGCAAGGACACTCACATTTGTAATAGAAACATTACTAAAGCTTAAATCATACATAGAACCCCACACATTAATAGTGAGAGACCTGAACACCCCACTCTCACCAGTGGATAGGTCACTGAGACAGAAACAAAAAAATAAATAATGAACCCAACAGAGGTTATAATTCAAATGGGTCTAATAAATAGCTACAGAATATTTCACCCAAATGGAAAAGAATATACCTTCTTCGCTGTACCACACCAAACCTTCACCAAAATTAATCACATAATCAGTCACAAAGTAAGCCTCAACAGGTACCAGAAGATCGAAATAAACCCATGCATCTAATCAGATCACCACGGATTAAAGCTGGACTTCAATAATAACAGAAACAATAGAATGCCTACATATTCCTGGAAACTGAACAGCTCTCTACTCAATGATCACTGGGTCAAGGAAGAAATAGATAAATTAAAGACTTTCTAGAATTCAATGGAAATGAGAGCACAAGATACTCAAACTTATGGGACACTATGAAAGCAGTGCTAAGTGCTAAGTGCACTTAATGTCTTTGTAAAGCAATTGGGGAGTTCTCATACTAACAAATACAAAGTATATCTCAAGGCTCTTGAAGAAGAAGAAGAAGAAGGAGGAGGAGGAGGAGGAGGAAGAGGAGGAGGAAGAGGAGGAGGAAGAGGAGGAGGAAGAGGAGGAGGAAGAGGAGGAGGAAGAAGAGAAAGAGGAGGAAGAGGGGGAGGAAGAGGAGGAGGAAGAGGAGGAGGAAGAGGAGGAGGAAGAAGAGGGGGAGGAGGAGGAGAAGGAGGAGAAGAAGGAAGAGGAGGAAGAGGGGGAGGAGGAAGAGGAGGGGGAGGAGGAAGAGGAGGAGGAGAAGAAGGAGGAAGAGGAAGAAGAAGGAGGAGGAGAAGGAAAAGGAGAAGGAGGAGAAGGAAAAGGAGAAGGAAGAGGAGGAGAAGGAGAAGAAGGAGAAGAAGGAGAAGGAGGAGAAGGAGGAGAAGAAGGAGGAGGAGAGGGAGGAGGAAGAGGAGGAAGAGGAGGAGAAGGGGGAGGAAGAGGAAGAGAAGGTAGCAGCATCAAACACACCCATAAGGAGTAGATGGCAGGAAATAATCAAACTGAGAAATCAATCAATTGTAAAAAAGAGAAGAATACAAAGAAGCAACAAAACCAAGAGCTGGTTCTTTGAGAAAATCAACAAGAGAGACAGATCCTTAGCCAAACTAATGAAAAGGCAGAGAAACAGTATCCAAATTAAGAAAATCAGAAATGAAAAGGGAGACATAACAATGGACACTGGAAATTCAAAGAATCATTAGGTCTTACTTTCACAGCCTACACTCCACAAAATTGGAAAATCTAAATGAAATGGATGACTTTTCTAGACAGATACCAATTACCAAAGCTAAATGAAGATCAGATAAACTATCTGAATAGTCCTATACCCCCAAGGAAATAGAAGCAGTTATTAAAAGTCTGTCAGTCACAAAAACTCTGTCCCAAAGGGTTTTAGTGCAGAATTGTATTAGACTTTCAAAGAAGAGCTACAGTCCTCAGACTTTCCACAAAACAGAAACAAAAGAAACACTTTGAAACTCATTCTATGAGGCTAGTTACCCTTATTCCTAAACCACACAAAAATTCAAGAAAGAAAGAATTTCAGACCAATTTGCCTTTTCAACATTGATGCAAAAATACTCAATAAAATACTTGCAAACCAAATTCAAGAATGTATTAAAGACATCATCCACCGGAATCAAGTAGGCTCCATTCCAGGGGTGCAGGGGTGTTTTAATATATAAAAATCTATCAACATAATCCACAATATAAACAAACTGAAAGAAAAGAAACATGATAATCTCACTAGATGCCAAGAAAGCATTTGACAAAATTCAATAGCCCTTCATGAAAAAAGTATTGAGAGAGCAGGGATGCAAGGTGCTTTCCTACACACAATGAAGGTAATATACGGCAAGCAATAGACAACGTCAAATTAAATGGAGAGAAATTTAAAGCATTTTCCCTAAAATTAGGGACAAGACAAGGCTTTTCACTCTCCCCATATCTCTTCAATACAGTATATGAAGTCCCGGCTAGAGCAATAAGATAACTAAAGGGGATTAAGGGGACACAAATTATAAATGAAGAAGTCAAAGTATCACTATCCACAGATGATATGATATTATACATAAGTGACCCCAAAAATTCTACCAAATAACTCCTACAGTTGACAAAGACTTTCAGGAAAGTGGCTGGGTACAAAATTAAATCAAATAAATCAGTAGCCCTCTACACAAGCAATAAATGGGCAGAGAAAGAAGTTAGGGAAACAGTATCCTTCACAATCGGCACAAATAACATAAAAATACCTTGGTTTAACTCTCTAACCTAGCAAGTGAAAGACCTGTATGATAGGAACTTCAAGTCTTTGAAGAGAGAAATTGAGGATGATATCAGAAGATTGAATGATCTCCCTTGCTCATGGATATGTAGGATTAACACAGTGAAATGGCCATCTTGCAAAAAGCAATCTACAGATTCATTGCAATACCCATCAAAATTCCAACACTATTCTTCATAGATCTTGAAAGTGTAATTCTCAACTTCAAATGGAAAAACAACAACAAAAAGTCCAAGATAGCTAAAATGACCCTGAACAATAAAAGAACTTCTGGAGGAATTACCATCCCTAATTTCAAGCTGTACTACAGAGAAACAGTAATTAAAACTGCATGGTATTGATATAGAGACAGGTAGATCAATCAAAGACCTTTAAATAAGGTGGCATATCTATGATCACTTGATTTTTGACAAAGAAGACAAACCATACAATGGAAAAGGGAAAGCATCTTCAACAGATATTGTTGGCCTAACTGGATGTCTGCATGTAGAAGAATGCAATAGATCCATATTTATCACCCTGCAGAAAACTCAAGTCTAAATGAGACCTCAATAGAAGACCAGATACACTAAATCTAATAGAACAGAAAATGGGGAATATCTTTGAACTCCTCATTACAGGAGACAACTTCCTGAACAGAACACTGATAGTTAAAAACTAATAAATAGGACTTTATGAAACTGAAAAACTTCTGAAAGCCAAAGGACCCCATCATTAGGTCAAAATGACAGCCCAGAGATTGGGAAAATATCTTTACCAACCCTATCTGACAAAGGGATACTATCCAAAATATATAAAGAACTCAAGAAGTTGGACACCAGCAATCCACATAACCCAATTTTAAAAATGGGGGATCCTTAGCCATTAGGGAAATTTAAGTCAAAACGATTCTGATACCACCTTACATGCAGCAGAATGGCTAAGATCAAAAACTCAAAGAACAGCAAACCATGGTGAGGATACGGTACAAGGGGAACGCTCCTCCACTGCTGGTGGGAGTGCAAACTTATACAGCCACTCTGGAAATGAATTTGGTGGTTTCTCAGAAGACTGGGAATAGCTCTCTACCTCAAGATGCAGATATATCACTCCTGGGCATATACCCAAAAGATGCTCCACCATCCCACAAGGACACTCATTCAACTATGTTAATAGCAGCTTTATTCCTAATAGCCAGAAACTGGAAACAACTGAGATCAGGGGCGAGAGAAGGGATCTGTATGTGGGGGCAATTTCTAGATGTATCAGAGACTTGGAATGGGGAGAAGCCCACAGAGTCTAAGGGGGTGACTCTAGCTGAGACTCCTAGCAGTGGGGGATATGTAATCTGAAGTATCCATTTCTATAGCCAGGTAGGACTCCCAGTACAGGGATAAGGACATCAACCCACCCTCAAAACCTTCCACCCAAAATGTGCCCTGCCTACAAGTTATGCAGTGAAAAAGAGAGCAGAGATGGAGGGAATGACCAACCAATGACTGTCCCAAATTAAGTCCCATCCCACAGGCAGGAAGCAGCCCCTGACACACTGTTAATGATACTCTGTTATGCTTGCAGACAGGAACCTATCGTAACTGTTCTCTGAGAGGCTCCACCCAGCAGCCAATGGAAAGAGATACAGGGACCAATCTATAAGGGTAGTGAAGTGGAAACTTAAGGGTTCTTTGGAAAGGTGGTTGGATGATGTTTTGCTGGGGCAAACCTATGAAGGAAAGTGGACGCAGGTGTGAAAAGCTAAGGTAGTTTCGTGAAGGAACGTTTTTGCTGAAGCAGACACAGGAGACACATGCTGCTAAAGCAAGCATGTGAAAGGACACGTGCTAACAAACATGCATGCTGGGACTCCTTAGAGAGAAACGCACCAAAAAACTTCTGGTGGTGTGCTGCAGTTTCTTGCTGCTTCTGTGGACTTGGGCTGATTGACAGAGTGACGTCAGCTGAGACAGATGCACATGCTGAGGCAAGACACACACACACATGGAGGACACGTGATGTTTGGAGGGTATAAATAGGATTTGATAGACAGTGAAGGAGGCTGAGCTAGGCTTACTTATAGAGCTAGTTGTGCAAGGCTCATAGGTCTTGTATCTTCGCTGATCTTTGCTTCCCTGAAACAGGCACGGCCGAGAACTCCTGGTGTTCCTCCTGGTTCCTCCTGCTGACTCAGCCGAGACTGAAGCCTGGCTGTCTCTGCTAGGTAGTGCCACCACTGATGATTCATTTGCTATCCCAATTCTACCAAAATGGACTGCTGGTGTATCCAAGAAATGTCTGTGAGTGGATTGAGCTGCCTCTGAAAACCTGTGAACTGAACTGCCGAATTCTAGACAACACCCACAGAAGTTGCTTTGAGAATCTTTCTAAACAGGTCCACTTCCTTTATATCTTTTCTTTCCCACTAGTTCTGGTGGGTGGTGGGCTAAAAGGGAGATTAAAGCATTTAAGCATCATTAAAAATAGATTTTGAAAAAAATTAAAGTTACAGAGTAGTTTAGTATGGACACTAGCTAACGTGGTCAGAACCAGCGTTAGCAGGTTCCTTTTACCTGTAACACAATTACCTGAACACTGGTAAGCACAATGTGGCCACAAACATGTATTTGTTTTCCTTTCTAGTTATTTCTATATAATATGGTTTTAGAAATGGCATGTTGAGTCTTAACCCTTCTGAAATATACCACCATGTATCCAATAGAAGATGACATGTTACTCATCACACTTCTGCATGAAGAGTACTTTCTCTAAGAAAGTTTTGTAAAGAGAAAGAAATACAGAAGATAAAAGGATCGAGCATCCATGCTCACGAATCAGTGTAGTGACAATTTTGGATTTTAGTTTCTTTTAAAAAGACAGAAATATTATAAGGATATGTTTTTGTTTTAATCCCGGGTGTGGGGCTATGAGGCTGCTTCACAGCTGCTAACTATAATTTGCCTTGGGCTGTATGCAGCAGGGGTGTGGTTTTCCCACCTGCAGATAGTTTCTGCAATTGTGTGATCTTTGGAATTCTAGGTGCGGTTCAGTGTGTGTATAAATGCTAGGGCCCTTAGAGGAGGTTGTTGTTGTTGGGGAGGACCATTGGGGAGGACTGTTGGGTGTTTGCTGTTGGTCATGGTTTGTTAAGGAGCCATGCACAAAGAAATGAGAAGAAAAAGAAATTAGATATTCTGATGGTGAACATCAAACTTGCCCAAGGAACTAGATGCCCCTAATTATCAGGAAGTAGTCTAAAGATAATGTTACCCCTTTTCCCCTCTATCCCTTTAAACTCTCCTGGCTAGTATTGGGGGGTTGAAAGAGTAGAAGAAAAGGGGTGGAAAAGGGTGGAAGAAAGAAGAACCCACAAAATAGTAAAAAGTCCTGCTATAGATCTGTAAAATTAATATTGGGAAAATGGCCATCTTAGCAAACACAATCTACAGATTCAATGTAATCTTCATAAAAATTCCAACACAATTATTCACAGAAGTTGAAAAATACTACAGTTTTCAGCTTCATATGAAAACACACACACACACACACACACACACACACACACACACAAACCTATTGGAGACATCATTATCTCAGAGTTCTAGTTTTACTATGGAGCTACATTAATAAAAAAACATTATGATAGTGTTGAATTATAGACCTAGACATAAGTTCACATACCCATGAACACCTGATTTTTTGACAAAGAAGCAAACTACACACTGAAGAAAATACTGTATCTCCAGCAAATGGTGCTGGTCAAACCTGGTCTACAAACAGCTTGATGGCTGCATGCAGAAGAATATAAATAGACACATGTGTATCACCCTGCACAAAACTTTAATTGCACCAACATAATACAAGAGATTATGAATCTGACACACACACAAAGTGGGTGACGGGCTTGAAACAATTGTTACAGGAAGAAATCTTTCTGAACAGCCAACCAATAGCCCTGACACTAAGAACAATTAATACACGGAGCCTCAAGAAACCAAAAAGCTTTTACAGAACAAAAATCACAGTCAGAGTGGCAGCCTAGAGAGTGGGACAAGGTCTTTGCCAATGACAAGATTTGATTTAAAAGTCAGTATATAAAATATATAAAGAACTTAAAAGTACTGAGCATCAAGAAATCAAATCATCCAATTACAAACAAGGTGCAGAACTAAGCAGAGAGTTCTCAAAAGATGAAAGAAATGATGGAGAAACTTAAATGTCCAAAATCCTTAGTCACCAGGGAAACAAAAATTAAGACTACTTTGAGGCTGCATCTTACCTCAGTCAGAATGGCCAAGATCAATAATCCAAATGACAGCTCATGCTGGCTAGGATGCAATGGAAAAGGGACACAAATTCATCACTAGTGGGAACACGAACTTGTACGGCCACTATGGAAACCAGTGTGGGCTGCTGAAGAAGCTGTGAATCAATCTATCTTAAGAGGCAGCTATTCCACTCTTGTGAAAGCATCCAAAGGCGCACGGAGACACTTGCTCACCTGCGTTCATGGCTGTTCTATTCACAATAGCCAGAAATAGGAAACAGCCTAGATATAAGTCAGTTGATAAAGGGCTAATGGAAATGTGATACATTTACACAAAGACATGTTCTACAGTTTTTTAAAAATGAAATTATGAAGATTGTGGGTAAATAGGTAGAACTAGAAAACAATCCTGAGTGAAGTCATCAAGACCTCAAACACCAGCTCATGTTGGTGTTCTCTTACACATAGATGTTAGCCTTTGATATGCATGCTATAGCTGAGGTAAGGTACCTGGTGACAGACTTGGGGGGTGGGTTCCAAGGAAAGACAAAGTGTTATGGGGAGACAAAGGAGAAGCTAGAATAGGAGGAGTAAATGGGGTAGAGGGATGGAGAGCATTTAAAGGTAGACGAGGGGAAACCAAAAGGGACAACTAACGCTAAAGGCCTTCAGAACACCATATGGAACCCTGGTACTAGAGAAGCTTCCTAAAATTTATATGCAAATGAAAGGAATCCAAATGGTGTCACCAAGTAACTGGGAAGAAATCATTTCCCACCATGGGAAAACTCCAGTGCTAGAAACAGGTTACATTTGGTTGAACTTTTAGCCAAAGAAATCCCATGGAAACCCCCCAAACATCACAGAGTATTCCCAACAGTTGGTTACTCTCCACAACCAGATGGTAAGGCCCTACGGCTGAAGATGGCGCTTGACTACCTCACTGAAGGAGGCAAAGCAATGCTGGTGTCTAACTAGAGCCTTCAACCCTACAGGAAGGAGCTTTGCATGCTACCACTGGAGAAATGTAAGCACGAACTCAGCTACAAATCTCGAGAACTGCAGTGGCAGCTGGCCTGCATGATATGCAGGGCCAACAGTGGCGCAAATGCTGGGGGAGTAGCTAACCACTCTCTGATTGGATTTAAGGTCCATTGCATAAAATGAAAGCCATGACTGCCGCTGCTAAGGGGGTGGGGGGGTCAAGAACCTGCGTCTGGAAGGCCCTGGCCCTAGGAAAAAAAAAACGAGGAACATAGCAATGTTCTTGTTCTGTTAAGGGACCATAGCAATGAAATGACTCCAAATGACATCATGCTATAATCACAGATCAGTGCCTGAGGTGGATGCCTCATTCAGCCCTCATCAGAGAGGCTTCTTGTAGTAGGCAGGAACTATCACACAACTATAAACTATGGAGCACTCGACCTGAGATGTGATATCTCCAACCAAACCCCTCCCCTCAGGACTAGAGGAGCTATGTGGAGGGTGTCGGAGGATTATAAGAGGAAGAGGTGATGGATGACTGTAAGAGACTCAGTGTCTTCTAGACACAGCAGGATTGATGTGTATCTAAACCCATGGAGACAGTGATGGCACACACGGGGTTGAACATATTCAAGCAAGACTCATTTGGAGGGCTGGAGAGACATCTCTGTGGTTAAGTTCAAATCCCAGCAACCACATGGTGGCTCAGAACCATCCATAATGAGATCTGACACCTCTTCTGGAGTGTCTAAAGACAGCTGCAGTGTACTTACATATAATAAATAAATAAATAAATAAATAAATAAATAAATATTTTTTTAAAAAAAATACTCATTTGGAGTCATTTATTGCTATGTTCGTTTAGCAGAACAATAGTATTTGGTTTTCTATTAGTCCCAGGGCCTTCCAAATTCAGGTTCTTGACCACTGAGAGGGTTTCAGCACTGATAGGGAGAAGTGAGCATAGATTCACCCCAAAACAAGACTCTCCCTGCAATTAACACCTGCTTGGAAAGCACAACTAAGTTTCCTCCAATGGAGTCTCATTGAGTATTTCAGCCCCACCGCAGGGCAAGCCCTGTGCCCATGTTTTACAGCCAACACAACATGAATGTAATGTTATTTTTGTGGATTTTTTTGTCTCATATTGTTTTGTTTGGGTATCTTTTGCTTGATAATTTTGGTTACAGTTTTTGTGTATGTGTGTGATTTTCAGTTTTGCTGTTTTTTTAAAAGACAGAGAAAAAGAAAATTCTTGGAATTAGGTGGGTAAGGAGGTAGAAGGATCTGAGAATAATTAGGGAAAGGGAAAGGTATGATCAGAACATATATGCACACACACACACACCTACATATATACAAAAACTTTGTTCAATTACAAAAGAAACAACTCACGTTTAAAAATGTGTTTTGTAAGTGAATAGAGAATTCTTCAGAAATATGAATCACTAAATATATATTTTGAAAGTAAAAAGGGAGTGCTTTATGATCATATTTAAAAACTGAAAACAAATAGCCTTGCCTATGGTAAAATAGTAAACACTGGATAGTGGAAATAATTCACTTTACTATTTGCATAAATTCTGCTGCCATAAACATATTACAGCATCCGGATTTCCCTCCATCTTTAACTGACGAGCAACAATGGGATAATTGTCTTTAAGTGCATAGTAAAACACTGACATTTCCAGCACACGCTGAATTCATTTTGGATTTCTGGTCTGCATTTCCTGAGCTATAATCATAACCATAATGCTATTTTTCAGTTTTAGCTCAATTTTATTTTTATTTAAATTGCAGTAATTCTCCCAAAGAATGAAGTTTTATTTTTCTTTTTTCCACAAATCCCAGTACTATGGAAATATGGTGGAGGTGGCGGCTTGACGACACAAGGAGAGAATCCATAGCCAGTCTCTTCTGAGGTAGCTGAGTGTTTCAGCCAGTTTCTCATGGGTCAGGAAGAGGACCTCACTCCTCTTGTGGTCTGCTGACAGACAGAAATATGTTGGTTGGGGACTGGGCCAGCAAGGCTGGCAAAGGCAAGTCCTTGGACGGTCTTGTGATAGGCTGCATGTTCTCAAAGCTAAAGTACAGTGTGCTCAATGGAAAGGGTTTGTATGAAGAAATGCTGACTCTCTGGCAGAGGGACACAAAAGGAAGTCATTGCTGTGGTAGGCAGTCAGGATAAACATGGCAGACGCAGACACAGACATGGCTGTTTGTCTAGATGTGGATGTCTTATACGTTTCCTCAGAGCTCCAACACCATCCTGAGGGTTTCTACCTCAGGGAAATACATTAGTGTGAGGAACAAGAACTTCTAAGTGAGGGAAATATTAAAAATACAGTATGTCCAAGAAGAGCTAAGTGGCATCTCCTACAGTGAGGGATTACAGTAAGTCCAGTTAACAGTACACCCTTATAAAACTCATCATTTCGAATAGGCCCTAGACAAAGACCTGTTCTCCCCACCCCTATATACCAGGGTATCCTCCTTCGGTGTATAGATAATTTATTTATCATTAGCTCAGAGAAACCTACTTCAGATCCAAGCACTGTTTTAACATTTCAAAAACGGGTGCTACGTGGATTTCAAGGTTCTCTCTCAAAGCTGAAATTACCCTATGACAGGATCGGTTGCTGGGACCCACACTAACTGCAATCGCTCAGAGCGGCCGTGCTAGTTGCTACAGGGACCTCACTTTAACCGTGGTGAACTTACCACAGAGGGCCTGCTTGGGCAGTTTGTCATAGCCAAACCCTTCCACGAGTCCTTGAGAGGACCAGCTGTCACATCTTACCTTTGACAAAACCATATCTGACCTCCTAACATGGGCACCTTCCTGAGCCTACCATCAACTCTCCCTGATCTTACAGGGATCTTGTTCTCTCTATGTCCGAGAATAAAGGCGCTTGGAATTTTAAGCCATGTTGGGGGCCCTCCTAACTGCCAAGCTGCCTACAGAGGTCACTAAGCTTGGTGGCACAGAATTGGCCCCCTTGCCTCAGGGGAACTAGAGCTGTGACACTCTTGGTTGGCAGGCCTCTATTTTTATGTTGGAGGCACAACCCACCAAGTCCTGGGGTCTGAAGGGCCTGCCGGGGCGTCTCAGATGGCAGAATCAACTAGTCTCAGACTCTGCTCTTCCAAACTCTAGATCTGCCATTTCTCACATGCACTCTGTGAGGCCAAACCAGAGGAAGCTTCAGCCTCTGGCTCCTTCTACAGCTCTACAGACTCTCATCTCTTCTTCCCTCAGGATGCTACAAGACCCAATCCAACAGCATGGCTGGGATCATGGCTAGATCATGTGGATTCTTTTCCATTGTCACAATCACATGATCACACATCTTAGCTGTCACCCTGAGTGGTCCGTGACTTCAGTCCATCGGTTGAGTGTAGGTATCTGTGTCTGAATTAGGGGAAGGCTTGAAGGAGCTGAAGAGACAGGCAACCCCTTAGGAAGACCAGCAGACTCCACTGACCTGGACCCCAGGGAGCTCCCAGAGGCTGAGCCACCACCCAGCCTGCATAGAGGCTGGTCCTAGCCAGTCAGCCTCCCAACCCCCTACCCCAGACACTGTATAGCAGAGGACTGGCCTCAGTGGGAAAAAGTGGCTTAATCCTCAAGAGACTTGAGGGCCCAACAAAGGGGGGTTGGGCTGGTAGGTGGGGCACACTCTTGGAGGCAAGGGGGGGGAAGGAATGGGATGATAAACTGCAGGAGGGGGGACTGGGAAGAGGAGACAAGGGCTGGAATGTAAATGAATATTTTTTAAAAAAGAAAAAATAATAATAAAAATAATTTGAAAATCAAAGTAGTGTCACTTTTAACCATTATGACTTACATTTTCCCACTTCCTGTTCCAGTCCCTTTCTATTTTCTCCAAAAGACATAGGACCACAGATAACACAAGAAATCCCTGAATAAGGATTCAGCCTCTTCCTTTGAATGTACTGAGTTCACCTCCCTTCACACATTCCTGGGGAACCCTTGTCTCTGGGCACTTGCCTTCTTCCCAGCATTTTCCTAGCTGATCACAAACGGCCCTTTCGCAATGCCCCACCCCGAGGGCTGGCTCCGGTGTAGGATCCTGGCATGAAGGCCGCCTCTCCTTCAATTACAGCACTGCCCCACCTCTCTTGCCCTTACAACATTTCTTCCAGATTAATTGCATTTCTTTGTACTCGTTTCGTTTCTTTGACATGTTAGATGGCTTCTTAAACATTTTTTCCCCGTCATTGATACAGGCCTGCAGTTATCTCGACATCCTGTAATTATTCTATTGCAAGCATCTTCCAATATATTCGAAAGCGGAGAAGTCGGTAACCTAAGTGCAGTCACCAAACATGCAGTGGCGATGATGAACAGCCACTTTTGCTTCCTCTGCAGCTCCGCTCACGAGCTCCTGCAAGATTCCTGGGGAAAGTGAAGGCAGCCCTTCTTCTGTATCAGTGCGAGGATGTGTCTTTGCGTGGAATCGTAGGGGTAAGAACATGGCCGTTGCATCTATCAGTCAAAGCAGGGCATGGCTTTGGAAGCGCATCAGACAACTTCCGATGCTCGGTGCTCAGGTTTTTCTGGTTGCTTTTAAAAAGAGTTTTCCTTCTGTCTGCGTCAGGGCTCAAGCTCCGTTTCTTCATAACTGTCTGCTTTTATTGTGGAGAAGACAAAGGCACATCGGGGAGGTTTTAAAATCCCACCTCTAGGCTCTGAAGATCCCAGTAAGACTTCCATTTGACTTAAATTTTAAAACAGAGACTTGAAAGGAGTATAATTTGAAGCACTGATTACAAGAACTACTTGGACTCTACTCCACACCCCCAGTGCCCCCAGCCCAGGCTGCTTCATGTATTTAGATTCAGCACAGATGAATGATTGACCTTTTTGCATCTAGATCACATCATCACATCTTATGTATCCACAGTCATATCTCCTGTTCAGGATCATTCTTTTGTGCTGATTTTCTTGTGATAATTAAATTAGGTGCTGTATAGATGCTCAGCGTTTAAGGGTGCTGGTCGCTCTTCTCTGGGGCCTGAGTTTGGCTTTCAGTGAATACAAAAGATGGCACTCAACCACCTCTTAATCCCAGTTCCAGGGGATGCTATGGCTGAGGATATCCTGGGGGCTGTACTAATGTTAGTACACACACACACACACACACACACACACACACACACACAAGTTACAGGATCAAAACTTAAATCCTAACAAGAAGAGTTAAATTAACCTAAAATGTGATCTATGTCTAGTTAAGACTTCGTCACAGGAACCCACGTGAGGCGGTGGACTGTATCCTCTGCTTCCATCAGCACTGCCCCTCTCCCCCTCAGGAAAACAAGATTTCCCTGCCCAACTGGGTGTGGTGGGTCATCAAGTAACCCTAGCACTCAACAGGCCAACACAGGAGGATTATTTTCAAGTGCAAGGTCAAGAACATAGCTGCAGTTTGAGACTTTGTCTAAAATAATGATAATGATACTACTACCAGTACTACTACTACTACTACTAATAATAATAATAATAATAATAATAATAACAATAAATTTTCAAAACAAAGAGTAAAGTGAAGATACTTGGTTCTGAAAGGAAGAAAGGAAGAAAGAAAGGAAGGAAGGAAGGAAGGAAGGAAGGAAGGAAGGAAGGAAAGAAGAAAAACAACCAAACTAAGAAAGAAAATAAAAAACCTCTCAAGGGCCTTTAGAGGTTCCTCATTACATAAAACAACATCCTGGTTCAGAACCGGGAGGGAGGGATGGATAACTGCCCGAGGCAGTCTGGGTAGAGGAGGCGTTCAGACACAAAGCAGCCGTAGACTCCAGGCAGTGCCTTAGGCTCTCTTTGGTGCTTTTTGAGAGAAACCTAATGAGTCTTACATATTTAATAGAGAAAGAAAACAAGAGACGCGCTCTGGGAGAGCCTTGTGCCTGCACCGCCTGCTGCACCTCGTCAACGCCCATTCTCTACGCACCACACTCTTCAAACACACCTGACCTTTACCACGGGAGACAAGTTCATATAGAAGGAACATCTGACAGGTTCCTTGCTGAAAACGAAACAAAACCCGTGAGCTGGGACATTTTGTGTCCCTGTTAACAATTCTTTCATTAAGATTCACATTTCGGAGAGATTTCCATGCAATGTGCATGACGCCAGGCAGAGACAGTAACGTTATCCCCAATTTGTCTTAAGACATTCCAATTTGGGCATAGCTAGAAGGCAAAAAAAATACACAAATACCCACTCTGCAGTGTAAGAAAATTGATTTGGGAATAGACAACGTGACGCTGACTTAGGTGTGTGAAAGAAAGAACAGAGTATTTGGAAGTAATGATTGAAATGATACAGGAAGGTGAAAAATGACTTGTTTTTACTTTCTATGTATAGATAAGTTTTAGATATAAAGTAAAGATATAGTTTTTGCCGGTGTGAACATCCGAGCAGAATGTACATGCAATACCCGTTCAGGCCAGAAGATGGCATTAGATGCCCTGAAACTGGAGTTACAGAAGGTTATGAGCTACAGTGTGGAAATGAATTTGGGTCCTCTTTAAAAAGACAGTCATTGCTCCTAACAATTGAGCAATCGCTCTAGCCCCCAAATGATTAGATATTATTTTTAAGTATCTAATACAATAGACATGAATTATCATTTCACTTTAGGAAAATAGTCCAGTGTGGGTTGGGTAATTCCAAATTTCACAATCCTAATAGGTATGAATGCATTAAAGGGAGCATTAAAAAAGTGTGTCAAATATAAATGACTCTATCCTTCTCTTCTCAGGACTGTGGCACAAACTGAATATGCTCTTCACTCTTATGAGCTGGATATTAAAAGACAGGAAAGTGTACTAACTTCTTTGACCATCTGTTAGAAATCCCCCCCCCCTTCGAGAACCAGATTATCCCACAATCAGTTGTGAGATAGGGCCCCTAAAAGAATTAGCTATTGAAAATAATGGACTACAAAGAATTAGAATGTTTCCAGGAAATTCTATAAAGAAATAAGGAGACACGAGTTCCTCGGGAGAAACTTCACACAGTTGGACAACGTGTCCTTAATTAAATAAAAGTCATAATTCAATCTTAGTACTCGGAGGAATCTTTGCTGACCACATCCTCTTACATACTCAGCTGATAATTTTATTAATGCTGTTTCTATTTTATCTGTGACAATTTGAGTCCTTGTGTGGGAGTGTGCGTAAGACGGCACACACGTGGGAGTCGGAGAGGACCAAGTGAGTTCTCCCTTTCTACCTGCTGAGGCAAAGTCTCCCTTGGTTCTGCTGTGCGACATACTCTGTGCCCGCTCAGGCTTACCGGCATCTCTCCTGTCTCTGCCTCTCATCTTGTTTTAGGAGTGCTAGAATTACTAATGTGTTCATTGTATCTAGCTGGCTTTTTAAAAACAAAAACAAACAAACAAACAAACAACAACAACAACAACAAACATGGATTCCAGAGAGTTAACTCAGGCCTCAGTTTTTACCTGCCAAGCAAACTCTCCGTTCCTAACGTAATTATGCTGAGGTACTATTTTGCTTATTAGTTGATGAGTGTGATAATTAACTTATTGGAAGCTGAAAACTTGATGGTGGCAGCAACAGTCCCATTAAAGGCTGATTTGTATAAGGATTCGACAGATCACAGAGTAAAGGGTTGCTGACCCATAAGGCTCAAGGGAGGACTGAGGTTTGACCCTTTAGTTGTTAAGACTTACAGGTCTCAGGTGTACTTGACTGATAACGCCTATGGAGGCTTTGGGTGAGGTCCATGTGGTACACCTGCAGGGATCTACCACTTCCAGGCACAGTGGGCGTAACCTGCAGGTGGGCTCTTCCATCCCCAACATTCCTCCTTTCCCATCCTGTAAGACGCCAAGACCTTCACGCCACCTGCCCGCAGTCTCGCTTCCGTGGAAGGATGGCAGTCCCATCAGTGGCTCTGATTACAAGATAATTCTGCTTCTGGGGACACCCGTCTGCCTTCTTCTATTTCCAATGCACCTCTAACTTTCCATATCTAACACAGAGTACAGAGAAAACAGCCCCTCTGACCCAGTCTGGGTGAGTCCAGATCTAGTAGGATCAGGATGGCCAACCGTGTGTAGGCATTGTTACCCAGATTTTTGGACTCACAGGTGGCTGTGGTCTGGCCTCTTCACTTCTTCTCAAGGACGTTATCTCTGTCCATTCTAAAGGAAACATACACATGGTGGTGCTGAATCTGAGCTTGCTGATTGGTTAGGCTTCCAATGTTAAAAGGATCTATCACAAAGGTTTAAAGTACAGCCAGATGGGCATCATTTGCTTGGCTGGGTCATAAATACAATTTCGTTTTAACTCTCCCTTCGTAGATTGACTTTGCTAAATCTATACTGCCTGGTGTTATAAACTTAGATACTCTTAACTTCTTAATATGCACTGAAATGATATATTCATCTCTATGAGCTAGCTCATAAAACATTAAGATGCTGTAAATTACCATTAAGGGTATCTCCTCATGCAAATATTTTAGTGATACAATAGGCACAAAAACCTTTACTAAAGGTCTTTTCGCTCATTAGGAACAGCATTCACTGGGCTTTGTGAAAGTTTTGTGAATTTACAACTATCTGTATGGAGCAGATGGGTTTTGCTAAGAGCTTTCTCCTAAAGTCTATTCTTTAGAAAATAAGTTTTATTCATCCCTTTCCCCCCTGAAGAATCACAGGCAGCAAAAATCAAAAGCATCCAAGAGAGGAGGTCACTTCATTTTCTGTGTCAGATTGAGGTTGTCACACCTATTCCGGGGCAACCTGTTTTGTGTGATGTAGTCGTCGCAGGTGAGAGACTCCCCTACAGCCATCATTCGCCTGTGTTATGCTGTGCCTGGGGCCACAGCTCTTTCTTATGGGGTTCCTCCTGAATTCCCATTTAGCCTCTTAGTTCCTTGCAAGAAGAAAATTCATCCAAAGAGAGACCATCACCCCTGGAGCAGAGACCAGAGAAAAGTTCAAGCAGATACATGATGAAGGTAAGTTAACCTTGCAAGTAAAGAAAACCCTGGAATTGGCCATGGTGCACTGTCCCTGACGCCATGTCTGGGAGGCAAGGAGGAAACATCCACCATTTAGAAATATTTGAACAAGGCAAGGGACGCCTTCTCCAGTATCTCTTTATGTTCTTTCTTTCCCTATATGGCAACTCCTCTTCATTTCCTAAGGATTCATTTCTTGTATGTATCCTTCATAACTTGTGTAAACTGGATTCCCAAACCTTAAAAAGAAACAGGATGTGTTTTTCCTGAAAAAAACACATGGTGGTCACTGCAGATGTAGGGGGAAGGCTTGGTCTAAAACTGGAGATAGCAATTTCAGCAGTATTGTATAAGTGACGACTATGTAGCTGATAAGACACATGCTTAATCCTGCCTTACGTACAACTCTATGCTTTAGGAGAAGAAAGACTCAGATTCATGCAAGCAATGTAAATGGGACCCGGGATTAACAGCTTTCCTAATAGGTGGGGCATCTTCAACCAGAATATGGCCCCTTACATTAATGAAATCTTTGACAACACTGCCACCTGCTGGAGAAATGTCTAGTGCCTCTGTGATGCTGTTAACTGCCTCCTTGGGCGTATCTCCTTCAGGAACTTGGAGAATTTGGATACTGTGGAGCACAGTAACCATTCTCTATACAGAAACTCAGACACATCAGACAAGATTTGGGTGGCTTTTCTGATGGTACCGAGAGATGTATCGAGAGTTTTGAAATCTTTTCCTAAATCATGAGCTCTTTCGAAGGGATTACAGTGTTATTTGGGGACAGATTTGATTGAACCGAGACCTGCTGACATTAATACATAGTTACAGAAATAAATATTTTTAAATAATGCATAGTAAAATGTTTATTACATTTCCATGGACAATCTTACTTGCACATTCTATATAAAGCCTCAGATGTATATTTTTGTCAAAGATTAGCACTCGGGATCTGGGTAAGCATTTGCCTTTCTCTGTAGGTGACAGAACAAAGAACTATGCCACTAAGCCTTGTCAAGACAAGAGATGACAAACGTCTTACATTTAATCACTGTTAAAACGGTTGCAGTATTTTTTCTAGAGGCACAGAACTGTTCTAGATTGACTTTTGCTGGCTCTGATGCTTGATCCTGTTGCTAACTTGACTGGGTATGGAACTGAGCTGGAGGCTGACCCTGGGCACATCTGTGAGGGATTCTCTTGATGACAGTCAGTCAAGCAGAAAACCTGTGAACGTGGTCGAAGCTTCTGGCAGCAACACAGCTCCAAGGAGGGCTGAACGGAAGGGTTTTTGTGTTTTACACCTTTGCCTTCTTGTCAGACTGGTGAGTTCATCTACCTGAGCAGTTCTCGACGCTTCATGACGGTAGCAAAATGGCAGTATGAAGTAGTAGCAGCGAACAGAATTTTATGGCCAGGGGACACCACAACATGAGGAAGTGTATTAAGGGGTTACAGCAGTAGGAAGGTTTAGAACAAATGGTCTACCCACATTTGCATCTTTCTATGGGGGCTACCAGCATGGCTGTTAACATTCTTTACTAATATAAAAATCTTGATTTTTTTTTTTTTTGTTTGCCTTCCAATGTGGACTGAAAACCACGGATTCCCAGGAATACCCCAGGCTCTGAGCACAGCCTGGAACACTGCTGAGGCTTCAGCCTAGGGGACTGGGCACTGCAGGTCCTCAGACTCCAGTGAAGGCAGTCAGTGTTGGACTGCCCAGACTGTGTCATGTAAGCCAGTATAGTAAATCTTCCTTTCACATGTATTTATCCCAATCAGTGTGTTTCTTTTGAGAACTCTGATTAATACACTAGCCAAACTTAAGATGTTAATTTAAGAGACAGAATGTACATTTCTTTAAAGGGACAGGCCTTACATGAAGAGATGCTTTTTGTATTATTTCTCCACATTATATATGTATACCGTCTGGCAGTGTGATGATGGACTATTTTTTTCATGTAGGGCAATAGAGTTGTTAGTCGACATTCCTTCATTGTGAGTGGATAAGATTTTGTGCTATAAATGAAATTATACAATTAGATTAAGATTATTATTATTATTATTATTATTATTATTATTATTTGTGTGTGTGTCTATGCAATATAAGATTGTGTCACAGCATCCACGTGGAGGTCAGAGGAGAAATATAATATGGTGAAGTTGCTTTTACTCATCCACCTTCATATTTTATCATCTAGTTTGATATATATGTGTGTGTGTGTATGTTTGTATATATATGTGTGCATGTGTGTGTGTGTGTGTGTGTGTGTGTGTGTATAAAGGGAGTATTGCTTTGTTCCTTAACTCTCCAGATAGTTGTCCTAATTATAATCTTCAGATAATACTAGTAAGAAAATACTCTCATAGCTGTAAAAATGCCGCACATCACTGTGGGCTAGTATGTGGTATAAGGCTGTACCGAAGAGCCCTGGGATTCTTGTCTCATGCTTTTCTGGTGCACATAAGTGCACCTGTACACATAAGCGATGAAAATCTCCATGGAGTCAGACAGCATTCTGTAACAGGATGTGGAAAAAGCAGCAGCCACTCTTAGCTTTTCCACTGCAAACATGTTAGACCTTAAAGGCGCACACATGGCTGGCATCTATACACTATGGTTGCCATTTTGTGAGCACCACAGACAATAAGTTTATCTGAAACTACACATCAAATTTAGCTACAAAGTAAGATTCTAAAGGGTTACAATAAAATATTATTAAATCATCATATCAGAATTTTCAATTACAGTCTACTTTTACTTGATTTTCTTTTTCCTTATAACAAGCCAAACATAAAGGGGAAACCAGGTAACTTAAAAGTCTTGAAAAGACTTTCTGATGTCTTTTAAATTACCTTTTAATTACATATGTAATGTCACATTGCAGGGACAGCATCAGCTTACATCAATGTAAGATTATATAAACGATCTAGATGAGTCACAGAAGTCTGATACCATTGGGAGAGGTTTATAAAGAATAAGCATTATAAGACATTTGCGGTGGAGGGGAATAGCTAGAAACCAAATTGAATGTTGACCTCTTTTTAAAGAAGTTTGCAAAGTGGGTAAGAAAAAAGATAAACATTTAAGCTGAATGACAGCTACCCTTCTGATCCCAGCACCCAGGAGGCAGAGGCAGGAAAGTCTCTCAGAGTTCATGGCCAGACAGGGATTTATAGCAAGACCCTGTCTCAAAAGAATAGGAAAAAACCGAACATTTTATGTGGGCTGTTGACTTCGTCAGGCTTCTAACAGAATCAGGGTTCATGTTTATTTCTGTTGAGAAACCCTTTCGGGTGCGATCCCTCCAGCTCTAATTAACCAGAACTACCATGGTTATGAGGTGCACTTGGTGCCCATGGTAATGTCTATTAAGGTCCTTGTCATTCTTCTCAAAATATTATGAGTGTGCCCTCTCCCCATCCTTGAGCAGGCTAAATAGACCTTAAATGTTCTGTCACAGTTGGTCTTCCCCCTACCTCCCACCTAGGTGGAGTCTTCTAGCAATTTCCTACAGGAGCAGACTGCTCGCGGAACTTGCTTTGCAACAGAATCCAGCAGAAACAAAGGATGGGACTGTGGGCTCTTCCTATATAAATACAGTACTAAATATTAAACTTTGAGCCTTGATCAGAAACCTTTTGTCTTGGCTTCATCCTTCTCTTGCCCCACCCCACCCGTTTTCATTTCTAGCCTTCCTTTCAGGTACCCAGTTCATCCATGGCTGCTGGCCAGCTACATAAGAGGCTTAAAAACATTAAAGATCCTAAACTCCCCTTCGAGAAGAAAAGTTCTGCTCATAAGCGCAGTGCTGATGCACATAACTCTGGAGCTGTTTAGGTAATAAGGAGATGTGTCTATTGATCCTTGAAGAATGTGAATGTTAGATATGTATGGTGAGGCTGGTGTCACAACCCCAATTTGTTCATAATGAGAAATGTTCATTACCATCTCTTATGCACATGCCTGTGATTACACTAGGGGAAATGATTAGAAGTACCCACGCATGTTACATTCCATAAAACTCCATTTTTTTTTTTACTGTTTGCTTTGTGAAATAGGATCTAATGGAGCCCATGCTACAAGAACTGGACATATAACCAATAATGACCCAGAACTTCTGACCTTCTGGCCCAGGCCTCCCCAATGCTGAGCTTATGGGTATCAGTCATTCCATGCCTTATTTCCAGCAACGTCCATGTGACAACTAAGAGGACTGAACCCCAGTTTCTACAGTTTACAAATAGTAACGATACCCAGACTATTCATAAATTTCTATTTTCTTTCTTCTGTAAGTCTCTTAGAACATTTTGAGTTATAACTATAGTCTGTCAACATTCTTCTAAAGTAAACAAGAGGCTTCCTCTTTGACTTAAGAAGTTATTATTTTAACAAGTACCTGATGAGGCTAGCCTTAAAGCTGACCTTTAAAGAGACGGAAAGAGCAAGAGTGCACTTCATAACCTGTCAAAGAAAAGGTGCGAAGGCCCTGGGGACAAGGCAGTTTTCCAAGAGCACAAAGAATGGGAGATATTTCCAAGCCAAACTCAATATTCTTAAACTCTTATGTATAAAATTCAAATAAAATCATCCGTAACCCCTTCTGGATTTGGTCAAGAAAAGTGCTCTTTGTCAGTGTTTCCCTGGCTTGTACCCCAGGACCTGATATGGAATTGAACTAACCAGGAAAGGCCTCATCTTGGCTACAAGGGATGAGAAAGCCAAGCCAACCACAGAGGTAAAGTGGTGCTGGTGATGTCATCAGAGATCACTGCTGAGAGGCAAGAGGTGGGAGCTGTCATTGTTAAAACGGAATCACTCCACGCCAGCCACTCCAAAGGGAACTGGTAAAGCAGAGTTCCTCGGGCTGCAGAGATGGCTCACCTGTTAAGAGCACTGGCTGATATTCTGGAAGACCTAAGTTTGTTTCCCAGAAGCCACATGGCAGCTCATAACTCTCCCCACCCCCACCAACTTCAATTCCACGGAATCCTACTCTCTCTTCTCTCACACACACACTGGCACACAGACATACATGTAGGCAAAACACCATACACATGGAATAAAATAATACAATTTTCTTAAAGGGCAAGCTCTTAGGTGTGGTTAGTTGGTGTTGAGAGGATGTCTCCTCAGTCTGGCTCCCACTGGTAGCACATTTATGACTGTTCTTGTAAGCAAAAGTATATTTCAGGAGATTTTAGCTTCTGTCAACACTAGATAGAAAATAGTGCAGCTCACAGAGACAGGCTTTTCTGTAGTGTAGAGGGTTACTGAGGGTCCTTTGTAGACATGATGGAAACCATAACTTGTGATAAGATAAACACATCTGGAACTTGAGTAGGAATAAACTTATCTTTTTTCCTTTCTGAGTTTTATTGGCAAAAGCCCTGTTCTCAGAGCTCTAGAGATTGTGTCAGTCCCTGACCAATAAAAAACCAAAACAAAACAATAACAACAACAACAACAAAAACCAAAAAAAAAGGCACGTTGGAAAGTAGAGATGGGTCCCCAACTCAACACACATGGAGATGAACAGATAAAGGCGACTAGTGCTGTCCAGTTTGTTTTTGATGTACTAACTGTTGTGATCATAAAAGGAGAAGTAGGTATTAGAGTATTTCTATGGAGTGTAGTGAGGTGTGGGGGAAGGGGATGTCTTAGCGAGTCCATGCGGAGGCATCCCTCCCACCCAAGGGACCAGCCACACAATGGTATAATCTAGAATAGAGTTTACTCAGGGCATGGGGAGGGGAGTTAAGAGGGTAGTAGAGGCAGAGAAAGACAGAGAGAAGGAGAAAGTAGAGAAGTAGAGACTGACCACGACCATGTGGAGAGAGGGGGAAGGGAAGGGAGAAGGGAAGAGCCCAAGAGGGCAAGAGGCAAGAGAGGGAGGAGGGGCAAGCAGCCCCTCTTAGAGTGGGCCAGGCCTACCTGTCTGTTGCCAGGTAACTGTGGGGTGGAGCTTAGACAGAACCCTAATACTTACAGATGCTTTTGTTCTGAATAGCAAGAACTGGAGATGGGGAGGGGCATAATTCATGAGCACTGGTCAAGATGTCATTCCACCCATCATAGCTTTGGCTCAAGCTCTGGCAAGGTGGTCTCTTAAGTTGTTACACAGGATAGTCTCTGTCTTTGCTCAAGGATGTATCTGGTTCCTGTGAGGTGCTCTGCTTCTGGGTATAGCCTCTCCATCATAGATTAATGCTTTCATCTTGGGGCCAGTTTGTCTTGCTTGAATGATCTCTCTCTGTTCTGTTCTGCTCTCTGTGGACCCAAATGAGGAATCAATGCTTTTGGGAGAGGGGGCAAAATGCTTGTTAAATCTTGGTTTCTGTAGTTCCTCCTCTGCTGCTTTGTCCTCTCAAGGTGGATGACTTTATGAACTCTTCTCCTCACTCAAACACGATGTGGTAACCCAGACTGCACCTTTCTCTTAGCTCCAGGCAAAATGAGGGGGAAAATTCCTCGGACTTAATTGACCAGCAATACTAAATGGTTTCTGGTTAGTGTTTAAAAAGAGATTAAATATGCACCCAGCTCCTAAGTCACCTTGTCTGGGATGAGGAGGAAAGACAGGGATACATTTATACTCTGTGTTAGAAGATAGTACTTCAGATTGCAGCAAGGGGGGGGGGTGCCCACCATGTGTGCTTTAAGTTTGCTCCGAGGTAAACTTAAAACTGAGTGGTAATCTATGTGGTCACACAACCCCCACCCAATGAGCACACATGGAACGCAGTGAATGCTTGGTTCTGTCCAAGGGTCTCAGGAGTGACAGGTTATCATGAGTCCTGCTTTTCCAGTCACAACCTAGCTGCCTTTGATTATGCATATCTGTATCACACACTTGATCTGTAAAACCTTCTCATGTGTTTGCCGCTACACTCTTAGTCTAAGGTGTCTAATTTTAGAGGCCTCAAGCAGGTTCTCAGAAGAAAAGCAAAAGAGAAGAGAAACCATGAGAAAGGAAGGAGGTGAACACTGGGTGTGGCCTGACCATGAAGGCAAGACCTCAGCCCTCTTCCTGTCTCCTTGTTGTGTTTGCTGTTTGTGGATGGAGACATGGTCAGCCAGCGTCTCGTTCCTGCCCTCATTCTATGTCTTCTCTCGCATGGACTCTGCTCCTCTGAAACCCGAAGCTGAAATAAACTCTTTCTTCATTAATGTGTTTTGGATTATCACAGCAATAGTAAAGCAGCTAATGCAGTTGCAGAGGAAGAACCTCCTTCTTCAGTGGCATAAACCACTTGTAAGGGGGCATCCTCCTGCAACAAGGCCTTGCTTATGCTCCTGGACATAACCCTACTAAAGCACACTGCATCACACAAGTTAATACAACAAAACAACAACAATAAAAAGGTTGGAAAGCCCAAAAGTAGAAATGGAGCAAATCGGGAAGAGGAAAGCAGTCAGTTTGAGTGGAAGAAGACAAAGAAGGTGGGAATGAATATACATAAGCACATCACATATGTAAATGAAAATGTCATAATGAGAACCACTATTATGTGTAGTTAATGGACAATAATAACACAGTATAACTCTGGCCTGGGAACATGTCCATTGCTCAGCACAATGACCATGTGTCTCTGGCATTGCCAACGGGTTTTCATCCTTTAGCACGTAGGTATGTCTACATTGACCTCCTCCAAGTCTTAATATGAAGTTATCCTGTCTCAGCTCAGCATATAACAAAGTTCTTAAGCGCATTTTGGATAATTGGATACAGTGAATGCAGGTACATTTCACCCGGATGACAGCTTGTTCCGAAGGACAGCTATAGAAAACATTGCCGGGCTTTACGGAGTTATAAAATGCTGACTTCATTCCTTGATTCTACTGAGCATAACTAAAGATATTGTCTTAGCCAGATGATTAGCCAGGAATTAACAGAGGACAGCACAGCCAAGTACTTCTCCAAAGTTACCGTGAAAGCAATAAGGTAATTCTCTAATGTCAGCCACAATTATCAGTTGGATGGAAATGTGGTCAAACCAGTTCTTGTTCTTGCCCTGATTCTATGTCTTCTCTCGCACAGACTCTACTCCTCTGAAACTCTTAAGGAAAACAAATAGTACTTTACAAAAGCAGGATCTCATCTGAAACGATGTACAAGCTTTGACCAATAGATGCATTAATACAGGACCTCATACACAAGGGCTCACTTTTGAGTTTTCAGGATATTTTCAGTCAAGGTCAGTATCTGTTCTTGACCTCATGAACCTTAAAAGCCTATAAAAGAATTCAATGATTTTCACATGAGTTTTAGAGTTTGTAACCAACTTTATGCACTTATCTCAAAGCAATGAAGGAATTCTACATTATTTAAAACTATTTTTAAAGGTAGCAACACATAATTCTACAAAATTTAGTCAGTGTCCACTATATGAAATATTGTGTCCTAGAGCTTATCATAAATATTTTTCTTTTCTTTTATTGTATATTTTCTCTATTTACATTTTATCTGTTTTCCCCTTTTCCACTTTCCCTTCCAGAAAACCCCCATCCCATTCCTCCTCTTCCTGCTTCTATGAGGGTGTTCCCACACCTACTCACCCATACACTCTAGCCTTCCCAGCCTGGCATTCCCCTACACTGGGGCAATGAGCCTTCACAGAACCAAGGGCCTCTCCTCCCACTGATGCCTGACAAGGCCATACTCTGCTACATATGTGGCTGGAGCCATGGGTCCCTCCATGTGTACTCTTTGGTTTGTGGTTTAGTCCCTGGGAGCTTGGGGAGGGGGAGATCTGGTTGTTTGATATTGCTGTTCTTCCTATGGGGTTGCAAACCTCTTCAGCTCCTTCAGCCTTTCTCTAACTCCTCCATTGGAGACCCCATGCTCAGTCCAATGTTTGGCTATGAGATCCACTTCTGTATTTGTCAGGCTCTGGCAGAGCCTCTCAGGAGACAGCTCTATCAGGCTCATGTCAGCATGTACTTCTTGGCATCCATAATAGTGTCTGCATTTGGTAACTGTATACAGGATGGATCCCCAGGTGAGACAGTCTTTGAATGGCTTTTCCTTCAGTCTCTGCTCCACACTTTGCCTCCATATTTGCTCCCATGAGTATTTTGTTCCCTCTTTCTAACCAAAGCAGCCACACTTTGGTCTTCCTTCTTGAGCTTCATATGGTCTGCGAGTTTGAGCTAATATCCACTTATCAGTGAATGCATACCATGTGTGTTCTTTTGTGATTGGGTTACCTCACTCAGGATGATATTGTCTAGCTCCATCCATTTGCCTAAGAATTATACCTCAGGTATCTAACAATTATACTTCATAAAAGACAGAACTGATTTCTATAACACACACTTTCTTGCATTTTCTTTCTCCATTGTCTTTGTTTCTTAGAAGCATACATGGCAAATAACATCTTAAGGTATTTGCCACAGGGCAGTTAACTTTATCCATGCACTGTAATGCTCTGGTCCCTCTCTAAAATAGTCAGTTTTTAAATATACTTTTCTAGCAATGAAATATGATAAAAATATTCCCTTCTAAGAGGTTGAGACATTTTCTGGACTCACAGCCAGAGTTAATACACACTGAGGTTACTTAAGACTACTGTCCTTCTGTGTATGTAGCCTGTTTGTTTAACCTACCCTTCAGAAAACAATGTAATAGTTAACCTTATTTGTCTTGGATTTCCAATGTAATCAATGTATACAACCTAAGGTAATGCATCACCACAATCTTGATGTACTCTTCCATGCCCCTGATGCAGAATTTGTGCACTGAAAGAAAGAATAAAAGCCCTTTGCTAGAGACAGACAGACACAGAAGGGCACACACAAGTACAGGCAGATTCACAAGATAGCCTTTAGACAGGCCCAGATTCAGACTCATACAACAGAGGGGGTGATGGAAGGCACAGGAGAGAAGAGGAGAGAGCTCACATCTGGGCTCACTGTTGGTTAAACGGCACCAAGGGCAAGTGCTTTGATTTCTTCCCGAGGGTGGCACTGAGACACTATAGGCGGCTGGGTGTCTGTTACTAGTGTGTTCAAACCCATGGCATACTCTGATGGCAAGTACATTATGCCAAAAATGATTTCAGGAAACACTAAATCGTAAAGTATGAATATTATATAATTGTGATCAGATTAAATTGAGCTGTTATAGGCCCAATTTAAATGTAGGCCAATTAAAAAATGCAGGCACTACCCAGCTATAGATCTTGTATTAAAGAACTTCCAAATGCCCTGTCTTGGATGGTACAAGCGCTTCAGAGGATTCTTTGCTCATCCTTCAGAATTTTGTCTTCTCACCCCAAAGCATCCCTGTTACTCTCTGCCTAAAACACTGTTCCCGTTTCCTAACAGCGACTGTATGCAACCCCACATTTATGACCTTTTAAAGATTTATGCAACATCTTTAAAATAAGTCAGCCCATCTTTCTATAACTGCTAATACTTCCTTTGCTGTCCTTTTTTTTTTATTAGCTTGCCTTTGTAACTTAGGATTGCTATCTCTATAGTAGGATCTAACATATCTCACTTCAAAAAGCAGTAGAGTTCAGTGTTGTCTCTATCAGCCAAGCAAGGGCAGATTATGCCCAAGTAGCAGAGTCTCAGATTCCACTGTGATTTACACCAACCAGCTCGAGACGGAGGGCATTTAAGATCCCCCTCCTCTCTTCATTCTTTAACCTGCTCTATGGGGACAAGGCCAACTTTATAGCCGGATGGGAAAGTGTATGGAAAATTCTGGTGGAAAAAAAGAAAACTTGGTCTTAAAACTTTGGCTCAGAAATGGTACAGATTGCTTCCACTTTCCTTTCCTTGGCCAGAGAAAATCATGTGGATAAGGCTGAATTTGAAAAAAAAAAAAACTGTTTCCCAGGGAGCTGCAGCAGCTGTTTTCAGCAATAATAAAATCATCACTCTTGCCAGGAACTGGAGAGAGCTGTAACCGATGGAATGAAAACAACCATGTGGTTAATTTCTAGCTGACTTTTCCCGGCCCAGGTGTTAATACCACAGTGGTGCTGGCGTGTGTTTCTAACTGTGACTCACTGTGTGCTCTTGAGGCACATCCTGGTTCAGGCACCACGCGGACACTCACCTACCCCTGCTGCCAGCTTGAAGCCCACACCTATGAAAATGAACAAATCCTAATTCAGTTTTCCAGTAGGGCATGGACAAGGTGCTCCGAGCCAGACCCCACTGTCACCTTCAGCCATTATCTTCACTGCTGCCTTTGGGCTTGTGTCATCAGTCACATATAAAGCTGAACCAGTTCTTGCTGAACTACAATTCATCACCGTGCCTCTATGCTAAGGAAGATATATCACCCAAGCCCTGCCTGGTTGTTGTTCTTCCAAAACAGACTTACAGACTCCAAATCTTCCCCAGTGAGAAAGAACTCGTAGACTACATTTCAAAGGCAGTGCAAACTGAAGAAGACACTTGAAAATGAAGAAGAAAAAAGAAAAAGCAGTTGGGCTGTCTGAAAATGTAAATTTTTGGCAAAAATCATATAGTTTTTTTTGCAGTATGAGCATTGCTACTTGAATAAAATATATAAAGTGCTTACTAGAACAACTATATGAACTAGGAAATTAGATAAATGAACATAGAAATTATTCTGAGGTGCTTTGTTTTTCTACTTGTTAGTACTTTGCAATATAACGAGCAGAGGTCATAATATACAGAATTGTTACCACCAAAGGCTTTTATGTTCTTGGTCTTGAAATTTAATAACCCAACATATGTGATTTCTGAAATTGTATATAGATGACAACCAAGTACTAATGATCCAAAAACATAGTCTGGCATACAATGCATGCCCAAGCAGTATAACTGTAAGTGGATCAAGATATTCTACATCAGACACTTTACTTCTCTGTAAAGTTTGAGCTAGAAATATTTAATTATGAATTATGCTGTTATTAGGAATATAGCTGGAGGATTTTTATCTCATATATGAATAATAACAATGTATTAAGCTAACAGACACATATCTTTAGAAACTGTTTCATTGATAAGTTTCTTTTTCTAAATTGATAATAGATGCATCTTTTTGAAAATATTCTGTAAAAAGGTCATGACAGGAAACTTGCTTTTCTGCTCAGCAAGTTCTGTACTGTGTGGTTTTGTATCATGACTGCAGATTCATGGACTACTTGACATACCAGGAGGAAATGTTGAATGATTTCCATCACCTTCCTACATATTTTCCTTGTAGTTTGGCTTTATGCAATCCAGGCTACATGATTAAATTTTATTAGACCATCCTTTAGTATTTTAAAGTCCTGGGTTAACATTATGTGTTAGTCATGACTGTATGACTGGCGAGTTTTTCTTTTACACTTTTACTCTTTAGGAAATATTTTCGAGAAGGTAACCAAAATGAAGTCATTAGACTCCTTTGAAACCCCGACTCATTGCAGATCCCCTGAGGTTTTCCACCATTGTCCAAAGCATTGAGCAATTTGAATAGGAGAGGTCACAGCCATGGAGTGTGGAGACCAAGCACAGACATCCAAGCACAGACAACATCCATTGGACCGTGCAGTCATCAGCCATGTTATCCCAGAGTTCACATGATACCTGCTGGGGCGTGTCTATGTGGACATTGAGATCTGAGTTTGAGGGATGCTCTCCTCTAGTCTTGCATCCACTTTGGACCAATTGTCAGAGGGAGGCTGTGCTTTTATTCATAGACACACTGTGATATTATTGGGAGGTAAGCTCTGCTCTAAGGGCTATGAGGGCTACATCTCTGGAGACAGTCCTCCTCCTCCTCCTTCTTTTCTTCTTCATTTTGTTTTGTTTTGTTTTGTTTTGTTTTGTTTTGTTTTGTGTTGTTTTGTTTGAGACAGAGTGTAGCCCTGGCTGTCCTGGAACTCACTCTGTAGACCAGGCTGGCCTTGAACTCAGAAATCCTGTCTCCCAGAGTGCTGGGATTACAGGTGTGTGCCACCACCGCCCAGCTCTTCATGTTGTTTTGTATGTTTTGTCCTGGAAGCCCCTGGACCAAGATGCATCAGATTATCAAGTGTGAAGTTATGCCAAGTCATGCCTCATAACTGTCATTGAATTGTTGTGGGCCATAACTGTTCTCTTTTAGACACGCTACCACAAGGTTAGTGGTATCCATATGCTTTGTTTAGTAGGCTATTCTGACAGGACGCAAGCAAAAACTGACTGACATCTTACTGGGACAAGAATGATTGCTAAAAGTTAGGCAGCACTGAGACAAGAAATTATCAACCCCCATGACAACCCCAGGCAGAAGGCCAAGGAATGGAAAGTCACTGAGGACATCAGTGCACTGGTGCGAGGTGCAGGCTTAGTAGTACATTTTGTTCAGGCGAGTGGTGGGACGCCGAGCCAACAGGCTGCACGCTGTATCAAAGCTTGGCTGTGAGAAAAATATCTCAGCTGAACGAACACTGTGAAACAATGAACTGCCAAAGAGGGACTCTATCCAGCTATTCTGGTGTTGCTAATTACAGAGCTGAAGTGCTGTGGTATAGGAAACAGATACCGAACCAGAGCGCTAGGAAAGTGTCCCTCATTAATAGTATTTTTAGTTGGCATTGAAATTCCAGAATGGATTATTTATGGTTCTGTGTAGATAGAGACCTGGGAGGGTATGGAGGAGGATGTGGAGACACACAGGAATAAATGAGAACTATTATATGCATTTATCAGTTAGATAACATGCATATTCTAATCTGCATAGTGTTCCTGACTTGTCACACATGCATGCACGCGCGCGCGTGCACACGCCCCACACACACCCACACCCACCCACACACACCACAGACACACACACACACACACACACACACACCACAGACACAGACACACACACACACACACACACACACACACACACACACCACAGACATACACACACACCTACTCAGGACACTTCTGCATTATTATAGCTGTCTTTAGCTATGACCCTTATATTCCTTAGATACCCTCTACAGAACCACTTTGCCCAATACAGCGGCTACTCTCAGTTTACAGATAGGGACGGGACTCACAGAGGACCAGATGGCCTAGTGCTACTTAAACACATCCATCACACTCCTAACTAGGTATCTTCCCAGTGCTTAGAAGCTGTTCCGAAAGAAGTGGACTTACTTCTGAATCAGAGATCTTGCCTGCCTAATAGAAATCACACTTCACAGAGGTCTGAGCTGGTCCTGGACTCCCTTTTCTAGAAAACATATTTAGGGAGCTTCAAGTGCATTACTCACTGAAATCCTTTAAGTGTTAAAACATCTGCTGTCTGTTGCATGTCTTATAATTATAAATATCGCTTATGCTTTTTCTCTTGTCTTGGATAGGACTGTACTCCTAGAGTGTTCTCTGTGTGTACAAACCTTTCTAAGGACTGAGTTTTGCACCTTCTTGTCTTTGATATGTCTTCTGCTTCTGTCAGTGAACGTCCCTCGATCCCTCTCCATACTGGTTCTACTTGTGAGTGTGTGTAGCTGTAAACTTTAGCATCTTGCTTTCTATTCTTTTAAAAACAAATTTATAAATTGTTTCATTTACATGTGTGCATGTATGCATGCATACGTGTGTGTGTGTGTGTGTGTGTGTGTGTGTGTGTGTGTATCACTTCTGGACACATAGAGTCCAGAAGAGGTTGTCAGATCTCTGGTGCTGGAGTTATAGGCATTTGTGAGCTCCCAAGATTGCACCTGAACTTCGATGCCCTGCGGAAGCAGCAAGCACTCTTAACCACTGAGCTGTCTCTCCAGCTTCTATGATCTGTTCTTGATTTGAACTTCTGTTTTTAGTTCCTCAACTAAATTTAGAAACAGTGATAAATAGCTCCCTGGTGTTTTTGTTGTACTTTGGTCAGAAGACACGTCTTCATGCTAGTTTCTGGATTCACTTATATTTGAGTATATATTAGAATACTTTAATTTATTCTTTTTATTAAACATAACACATGTTCACATGTGTTCCATGTTGGCTCGAAATGAATGAACTTCTCAGTTAAGCTAACAAACTCTTGTATTAAACTTGGCAAGACTCCCACCTTCCCTGATTTCTGTTAGCTCTGTCTTCTTGACTTAGCACTTAAATTTTTCCACTCAAGTTTCCAACGTTTGTGGTTCTTGTTTTCAGATGAGATAGAAAATATGTCTTTAAATTTTTCAGTCTAAATACATTTGTCTTTAGACACTGTCTAATTGACTTATTGTGAATCGATTTAAACAGATGTTTAATTTTCTTCAGATTTCTGTGATTTCTCAAAACCAGAGTTTTGCAAATTTCCTTTCTTCTGTCTTCCTTTCTGAGTTTGATTTTATAGCTACGTCAGTTAGTAGCTTATCTTTCAAAGGGATTGCATATATTAAGGTTCTATACTATGTTTTATACATTTACTTATCTAGTATTGTAAAGTTTTTGTATATGCAAAATTTGCTGGATTATGACAATACAACATAAAGACATTCACATATATGAAATATAGCTTAAGTGTACAACTTTGAGTATAGTATAAACTGTGTCCTTTATTTCTCTGAAGCTTATGATGTTAAAGTCTGTTTGCTTTTTGCTATGCTGGTTGTTTAGGTTTTATTTACCCGTCATTCACACCGGCTTGCTTCCTCCCTTTTGTCAATTGTCATAGTTTCTCTGTGTGGCCTACGCTCTACACAAATCAGGAGCTGTTGTCCGCTGAATGGAGTGTCTTGTGCCTTTGACGCCAGCACCTCGAAATCTGAGGCAGGAGGATTTGGGTGGTCAGCCAGTGAAAGTATACACACTGATACTGTCACAAATCAGAAAGGAGCTGCTACCCGTGGAGATGTCATGTGCTCTGGGTTCTGGCGATTTGGTTTTTACTCCTTAGGTAAGATTTTATTTTTATTTACATGAATGCGTATATTGGAGTGCAGGTGTGTACAGACGGATGCAGTGCACACAGAGGCCAGAAGAAGGCAACAGATCCCCTGGGGCTGGAACTATAGGCAGTGAGCGTCTAAGACGTGGGTGCTAGGAACTGAGAGCTCAGGTTTTCTATCTGGGCAGTACATGCCTGTAACAGCTAAAGCATCTCTCCAGCCGTGTACTCAATTTTCTAATTATATATTTATTATCACCATCGTTATTATTATTTGTGTCTGTGTGGCAGGGTAGGGTGAAGATGCACACCTCCAGAAGTCAGAGCTTAAGCCTGTGGAGTCTGCCTCTCCATCTACATTTATGTGGGTACCATGAATCAGAGCCAAGACATCATGCTTGTGAGGCAAGCACCCTTACTGGGCCTCTTATTTTTATTTTTGATGAGGTTCTACAGATGGCTCCAATTTAGGAACCATCATTGACTTAATTATTCTTTGTGGACACGTGGGGGTATTGCCGAGTGACCTGGGTTGATCTTGAACTTCTAGACTCAGGATATCTTCCTCCTCAGCCTCCAAAGTAGCTGGAACTTGCACAAGTTCTATTATCCTGGGCTCTATTTGTTTGCTTTTTAATTTTTGAGATAGGAAATTGCTTTGCAGCCCAGGGTGGCCCTAAACTTGCAAGACCTTTGCATTGGCCTTCAGAGTCCTAAGATTTCAGACATCGTTTAATATTCCTGTTTCTCAGGTAGGTTCACAGAAGCGATGTGAAATGGGAGCCTACACTCTCCTGTACTCAGTCTCTGAGTTTTTGTCTTCTCATATGGTTTTTATTTACATGAATGAGTGAGTGAGTGAGAGAGAGAGAGAGAGAGAGAGAGAGAGAGAGTGTGTGTGTGTGTGTGTGTGTGTGTGTGTGTGTGTGTGACAGATGTTGTCAGATCCCTGGATCTGGAGTTACAGGTATTTGTGAACTGCCAGGATTGGATCCTATCTTTGATCTCCTGCAAAATCAGCAGCAAGCACTCTTAACCCCTGAACCATCTCTGCAGCCTCTATGATCTGTTCTTAGTCTGAACTTTTGCTTTCAGCTTCTCAACTAGATTAGAAAGGGTGTCCCTGATGTTTTTGTGACTTTGTTTTATTTTGGACACATTAGTTCCTCAGCGTGAGGAATAATTATTGTATATAAGTATCTTATTTATGTGTTCCTGATAAAGCAGCGTGTTCTGTCCTGAACAAAATTGCTGATAGCTTTTGGACAGGCCACACACTGGTGGTTGGCAACCTTTATTCTGACCATGGACCATTTCTCTGAGTCACAACAACTCCAGGGGAACAATACTTCCTTGACTAAATTTAAAGTGATGCTAACTTATTTGCACTTTACAGATGTCCTTCACATGGGCTAAGAAAATGATAGTTTGAAAATTACAATCTGGAGTGGGAGAAACTGCCCTGGTGATACTGGAAAATACCTGCTTCAACCAAAAGATCCAAAGCCAACTGGCTGGGCTCAGGGTAGCTGAGTATTTGCCATGCACATGTGTCAGGAGCCATAATGGGACAAGCTAAAAGCTAGCAGGTAATCATCCTGAAATGGCCTGCTTCAGATCATTATATAATCTGCAACAGGTGCACCCTTATTAAGCAAGGCTGTGAGAGGTTCATTTTAGGAAAGATTCCTGCTATTAATATGCTTTTCCTGTTATTATTTTTTTCTTTTTTTTCTTTTTTTCCTGTTATTATTAAACATATATAACAATCACTAAGTAGTAGCACATCCCCTTTGGAGCAATTCTCTGCAGATCCACAAAGATGTACTGTCTTGTAGTGATGCTATATAGGCAAATAGGTGACTTCTTAAGTCTTAACGATGATCCTATAAGAATTCCTAAAATTATAACTGTGACTATTAAGCTCTTTTACAGCAGGACTGCTATTAGGTCCTTTTCTGATAGTCAAAACTGCAATGAGAACTCTGCCAGTCTTGCAAGTGTCACCAGTTAATTGTTCTTAGACGGTAACCAGACTTTCTCCTACTCAGAGCACATTCCAAGAGGTTGCAAAACAATTAACCAGAAGTCATAAAAAGGGAACTAATGCTTTATTATAGAAGATAACATATTGACTGGGTTTACCTATACAAAATGTCGCTCATAACTTAGTTATGGGTTTAAACCTTCAGTGAACCTGTGGAGCTGAGACTGGTGATGTATGTTTAACCAGATAATGACTCCTACTGGATATGCATGTAAACATTCTCTGTTGTAAACTTCTAACTCAATTTATGATTTGATTTTTTGTGTGTGATCTTGTGATGAATTTTATAACTTGTGATCATGTATTCTGGAAGATGTATAAGTACTGAGGACAAAGAGAGGAGGGAAAGAGAAGAATCTTTTGCCCTATCCCACTTTGAGTAGAAATTCACTTTGAGTAGAAATTCACTTTGAGTAGAAATTTTTTCCCTTTCCCTACTTGAAGAATTTTTCCCTTTGATCACTTAGGATCTTCCCGATTTTCCCCTTAGATAGTTTTCATAGGAAACCTTTTACCACTTAGTAATAAACTATAACCACTTCTCTAAGTGTCCCATTTTCTTCCTGTGCCTTCCAACTAGCAGGCTAAAAGTTAGAGCCCTGCAGTTCCTGCTGAGATAGAACAAAGGCCACATTACTTAATCCTCTGCTGTTAGGCTACAGGTGTCAATCTCCTAAACCAGCAGTCTTTTGCCCTCAGAAAAAGCAAGGAAGTTTTTAGGACAGCATTTCAGTACAGTTAGAGAACTAGAACATCCTGAGACCCTCAGACTTTAAAGTCATCACCAGAGTCCTACTCTGTGTCCCTGCCACCTACCCTCTTGGGCCAGGAGGCTCCCGGCATTATAAATTACTCCTTGGAACAGGGACTTCGAAGAAGGTAAGAGGAAACAGATAAGACTCTCAACTGGGCTTTGTAAACCCTTTGGAAAAGGAGTGCATGGTTATGGAGGGTGGGTAATAGTTGATACTGACTACTGCCATCAGCAGAGGTTGATATTGGTTACCATCAGTACCTGGATTATGCCAGGAGCCATCAGCTCTGGCTTTTACTGCCTGCTGCCATCAGCAGAAGCTGATACTAGGTGCCATCAGTGCTTAGCTGTTCTGCCGGAAGCTATCAGCACCCATCTTAGGTCAGGAGACATCAGCTCTGGGTTGTGCGCAGTTCCTGGATATCTCTCAGGATGAGACAAAGTGAATCACAGACAGAGAGTTCTTTACAGATGTTATTAAGCATGCTCTTAAAGAAAAAGGCATTGAGGTTAGCACTAGCCAGCTGACTGACTTTCTTCAGTTTGTACAGTCAGTCAGTCCCTGGTTCCCAGAAAGGGGAAATTTAGGTGTGGATACATGGAAGAAAGTAGGGTTAGATATTAAAAACTGGCTTACAGAGAATGGAGGATTAGTCATGCCCCTTACAGCGTTTGCTATTTGGAATGTGCTTAGGAAAGCATTAGCGGATAACAAAAGAGCCATATGTCCTCAGGAGACATTAGATTCACCTCCTTGTGAGGGGACTCTGTTACTAGAGTCTGGCTCAGGATCTAAGAAAAATGTTTATTTCTCAACAGAAGAGTCTGAGAAAAGTAGCTCAGGAGAGGTTAATGGTGAATCAGGAGAGGGAAAATCAAGCTCAGAGGAGGAATCTGACTCTGAAAAGAAATGGACAAAATATCAACGAAAGTGGCCTACTATGCAGCATTTAAACATAAGTCATTCCACAAGACCCCCTGAAAAACTTAAAAAGAAACCAAAGGGGCCTATCGGATCTGCTGCTGGTGTACCTCAAACTCAGCAACAGGGTAAACTGGTAGGCTGTTTCCCAGGGAGTATGGAGAATAACAAAGAGGAGAAGGATCCCTTATGGGAACCTCTGGCATTTAAATTGCTTATGACTCTTCATGATTGATTTAAAATAGCCAGAGCCTATCTAATTAAAGATGAATACTTTTTACTGTGATGGATATACAAGAACTTGGCCCAAAAAGACTCGTCTAAGATGTCTGAAAATAAGAGGGGAATGAAAGAGTTAACATATGAAATGTCTATAGGTTTAGGGAATGACTTGAAGAAATGACTCAACAGAAAAATGACAAAGGAAACTCTAGTAAATATGTCAGCTGCAGCCCGGGAAGCATGGTGATGCTTGCTTAACAGAGACACACATACCAAACGGCATGCTAATATAATACAGGAACCAGAAAAACATTTTGAGGAATATCTTGCTTGGCTGACAAAGGCTATGGGAAAAATAGTTCTTAGCTCCGAGGCAAAAGTTTGAGAATGCTGCACCCACTTTTCAATCTCTCCTAAAGACAACTAAAAAAATCTGGAAATTTATTTAAAGCTTGTATTGAGGTTGTTACTTCATATTTTCAAGGTGTACCCATTATAACAACCTTACAAGGCCAGAACACTAATACAAAATCTTACTTATCAAGGACAGAAAACATTTAATAAACCAGGCTGGGCTTGCCTGATTTATTAAGTCAGGTAAGAAGCCTGGATGTAACAGCAAACAATGTCCTGGTAAGGCAGGAGGTGCCATAAATTTTAATGCCCCTGGCCCCACTCTATGCAGAATTCCAGCTCAGTATCCTCCTTGTCTGAAAGGGTGCCACTGGCGAAAAGAGTGACAAACTAATTTTCATAAAAATGGTACTGCCTTATCTGGTGCTTCTGGAATCCCTAATAATACAGGATTTTTTTTTTTTTGAGACAGGGTTTCTCTTTATAGCCCTGGCTGTCCTGGAACTCACTCTGTAGAGCAGGCTGGCCTCGAACTCAGAAATCCACCTGCCTCTGCCTCCCAGAGTGCTGGGATTACAGGTGTGCACCACCACCGCCCGGCTATAATACAGGAATCTTATTAAACCAGGGAAACTGTGTGAGGAACCTATCTTAGGCCCCTCAAACAATAAGAAAAGCAGCTCCAGGTGACCAATCCATTTGTCAAAGGCCTGTCCAACAGCTGCATTGGGCAACCCCAGGCAGCACAGGACTGAAACCCCACAAAAATATTTACTCATAACTTCTCAACCAGGCTATCTTAACTTTTAAGATCCTAAAAGAAATTTTCCTCATACAAGAAATCTTTGCATAACAAACAGAGCTAAAGACAATAGCCATTGTCTTTTAAATACCAAGGACAAGCCCCTTTCTAAAAGCTGTAACTGTTTTTTACCTATTTTACAATTTTAGCTCCAACTTTCAGAATTACAAGTCTTGCTTCAATTTAGAAATTGCCTTTTCTCTACTGTACATGTTCAAGTTCAGTCTATAGATCCTGGCCCTATACATGAAGGTAAGGATTAATTTATTTTCTTAACAAAAGCTTGTTGCCTATCCTATAAAGGTATCTTAGTAAGCAAGCATATGGGAAAAATTCCTGAACAGAACACCAATGGCTTATGCTCTGAGATCAAGAGTCGACAAATGGGACCTCATAAAATTACAAAGTTTCTGTAAGGCAAAGGACACTGTCAATAGGACAAAACAGCAACCAACAAATTGGGAAAAGATCTTTAGCAACCCTACATCCGACAGAGGGCTAATATCAATATACACAAAGAACTCAAGAAGTTAGACTCCAGAGGACCAAATAATCTTATTAAAAATGGGGTACAGAGCTAAACAAAGAATTCTCAACTGAGGAATACCGAATGGCTGTGAAGCATCCAAAGAAATGTTCAACATCCTTAGTCATTAGGGAAATGCAAATCAAAACAACCCTGAGATTCCACCTCACTCTAGTCAGAATGGCTAAGGTCAAAAACTCAGATGAAAGCAAATGCTGGCCAGGATGTGGAGAAAGAGGGACACTCCTCCACTGCTAGTTGCAAGCTGGTACAACTACTCTGGAAATCAATTTGGAGGTTACTCAGAAAATTGGACTATGTATGTATTACCAGAGAACCCAGCTATACCAGTCCTAGGCATATACCCTGAAGATTCTCCAACATGTAATAAAGACACATGCTCCACTATGCTCATAGCAGCCTTATTTATAATAGCCAGAAGCTGGAAAGAACCCAGATGTCCCTCAACAGAGGAATGGATACAGAAAAATGGGGTATATTTACACAATGGAATACTACTCACCTAATAAAAACAATGACTTCATGAAATTCTTAGGCAAATAAATGGATTGAAGTAGAAAATATCATCCTGAGTGAGGTAACCCAATCACAAAAGAACACACATGGTATGCATACACTGATAAGTGGATATTAGCCCAGAAGATTGGAATAGCCATGATACAATTCACAGACCAAAGGAAGCAGAAGATGGCCTTATTGATCATCAAAGGGAGGAGAGGCCCTTGGTCCTGAGAAGGCTGGATACCCCAGTATAGGGGAATGCCAGGACAGGGTAGAGGGAGTGGGTGGGTTGGTGAGTGGGGGGAGGGGGATGGGATTGGGTGGTTTTGGAGGGGAAACCAGGAAAGGGGATAACATTTGAAATGTAAGTAAAGAAAATATCTAATAAAAAAAGAAAACAAAAACAAAAAACAAATCACCATTGCACTCAGAGAAACTGCTCCTGCATTCCTGCAAAGCAGTTAGCACAGTTTGGGAATTAGCTCCTGGTGAGCCTGGGTCCTTGTGATTTAAACAGACGAAGGTTCCATATTCCTGTCTTTTGGAGAGTTTATTCCTGTACGTATGTACACTTAATTCTCATTACTATTTATGCCTTTTCCTAACTTGGGAAAATTTTCAAAGGTATGATACAGTATTCATTTCATTATTTTATAATCTTGGATATTCCAAGGGCTCAAAATCAGACAATGCCTTTGTTTAAACTTAAAACGCCTTTTAAAAATTGGTATTTGACTCTTAAGTTTCTCATATTCCACTGACATCTCCTATAGTTCATAGTGACATGCTATTGTAGTGTGAGTTCATCAGACCTTAAAAGATATAGGCATCTAAATTACAAGATCAAATAATTATTCATCTCCTTATAATGCTTTATGAAAAAATAAGCCCATTTCTAAACATTTCAAGCCTCTACTAAAATAAAGTCCTACTAACCGGATAATAAAAAAGACTGGATGTTTTTCTGGGAGAAGCTTTGTTTATGTATTTACAGGACCCTTTAGATGCCAGACCAGCTGTTTGTGCCAGGCCTTCTCCACGGACAGAGACTCCACACCTGCCACTTCCTTCAAGCATACTTCAGGGCCATCATCACCTGCAGGCTCTCCACCATGCCAGAGACCCCAGCAAAAGAAGATGCTGAAGACATGGCTTCTGATTGCATCTGATTGGACTTTGAATTCTATATCCAGAGGATACAGGGGATATAAAACTGTTAAATATAAATATATTATGTATCATTTCCTACCAGAGTGCTATTTGACCAATTGTATAACTTCACCTTGTGTCGTACTGTTTTTTCTCATTGTATACCAGCTACCTTATGTTTTATCACCAATTACTTTCTCACAGCCTTGATGTAATGCTTTTGCTTTGTTTGCCTTGGTAGAGACTGTTAATTCTCTTTCATGACCTAAGAGATTTATAGCTGAAGTAATCGTAGACATTACAACCTTAATTGCTATCTTAGGGTCAACTGCAGCTTCTGCTGCCTTCCTCATCCAACAGGTACACACTGCTACCATGTTAATTCCTTGACAAAAAAAAAATATTTCTTTAGCACGTATTACTCAGGGTAGAATTGATAGAGTTTTTGATAGACAGAACATGATTTGGAGGATGTTATCCCTTACATAGGAACTCAGGTTCGAAATATTAGAACATGCTTCTAATTTCTTATCCAATGAGTGTAAAATAGCCGGCCTCGTTTTGAAACGGAATGACCTTCTCCCGGCAAGCCCCGTGTGACATACCTGCCCCAGGCTGCTTCACTTGTAGATGCTTTGTTAACTGGGACACAGGAGGAATCGAAGACAGCTGAGCTGTTGATCTTGTAGCAGAAGCCGCAGTCTGGATCAAGCATACACTCGTTACAGTAACTGAAACAGGAGAAGAGCTAAAGTCAGGTTGGCCCGGGCACCTGGCGATTGCTACCTACCAGTTTCAGCAGCTGCCCCCAAAGCTCACACTATGTTATTAGCTTTGGCCAAGACAAGTGACATGAGCAGATCCAGGTGACAGCTGGATGGTCACCTTCATCTCCCCATGCAGACAATAGCAACTTTGTAAGCTACTGTGTGGTAAGGGGGGCGTGGCAAAGAGCAAGCCCAGTAGACAGGCAGTAAAAACAAACAAACAAACAAACAACCTTGCCTTCCTAGATCACTGATATTCATTACAGTCTGGCCTGTCTGGGTCCAGCCTGAACTACTTCTAGGTTATAATAAAGCATTTATTTCTTATGTCTTTCTCCTCTTCATCCTTCATCCCATGTCTCTATTAAAAACTAGAAATGTTCTCTCCCACATACATGCATATGTGTTGTATACTATATTATATACAACGTATATATGTATATATATGTATATATATATATATATATATATATATATATATATATCTTGAACAATTAAAGAGAATGTTTGACATAGAACTTTAACAAAATATATAAATACTTCAAACCCAGCCATTGCTAAATTCTTGGTAGACTTTTAACATTAGCATATTGAGTTCCAACTGCGCACTAATCTTAGCTGAAGGCTAATGGTTGTAGGAAGAAATGCTGATCTGTGCTAATTACACCTACAGCCGGATCACAGAGAAACATCCGATTAATCACTACTCATTTAACGGCATTATTGGACAGCAGATATGTTTGAAATGGGCAGTCTCCCAACCTAAGCCTAGCAGCACGGGTGTGGAATGAGTTTTCTGTGGTCACCCCACCATGTAATGTGCAGTTCTACAGCCCTTCACACATCCTTCAGGTACATGCAGCACTGGCCGTATTACAGATTAGTGAGCAAAAACTCTCGATTTGAGTGAGGCAGACAGAAAGCGAGGATGAGAAACAGAGGTATAGTAGTCCTAACAAAGCAAAGGGCTGACTTCCTACCCAAAAGGATAAGAAGAGGACTGAAGAGCTGGAAAAAAGTTCAGGGGTAATGTTTAAACTAAGTCAAAAGAGACCAGACACAGGAAAAGGGCCTTACAGAGAATGGGTTATTTGATTCTTAAAAGACCAATCGGTACAAAATTGATCGTTCTCACTCTCCCCCAGTAATTGTCCTATGGAGTGTCAGAGGAGAAACAGGACAGCAGGAAAAATGTCAGAGAGACGCACAGACTCAAGACAGGAAGGAAGGCATTTCCCAACCCTCCAAACTGAAACGGCCCCAGGGCTCATTCAACTAAACCTTGACACACCTGCATGGTTTAAAGGTTAGATCCATTCCCATGTTAGCCTCCTATTAATTTCCCCCTCTGAAGGAGACTTTTTGAATGTCCTAGACATAGGACACAGGGGAGATCTGTAAGAACTGACTAAAGGTCTGGTTTCTGATGGTAGTGTTTACCTTTGAGACCGGAAAGGGAGGGAAGGATACTGACTTTTCTCCAAGACATCTTACTTCACAGGGAGAACCGAAGGTATTAAGTGTGATCTTCATCAGCCTTAAGCTCTGACAGGGGTAAAGTCAGATCTGTCCTTAGTTCTTTTTACCTCCAGGCTCTGAAAACAAGGAGCTCCTGTATCTGAAGACTAGAGCCTTGTATTTCCTACCCACTGGCCATCGCCAAGACTTAAACTGTCAAAATGGCTGTCTTCTTCCCTCAGAACACAGCCTGTAGTTTATGAGCAGGCTCACTTGCTTCCTGTATTAAAAAAAAAAATAATGTGGAAGCTTCCTTCCTGATACTTCATGTGGCTCCCCGGGGTTTTCTCAATGAAAGGAAGGCAGATATGGAAGCCAAAGCACGGGCTTCCTCTCCACCCCAGGAGAAGGCTGCGGTGTAGACTTGATATCGCCAGTCCCCACCTTGACGTGGAGCTTTCAAGCGTCTGGATGAAACAAAGTTCTGCAGCACTTCGTCATCCTTGACCTGGATTTCTTTGCTTTCCAGCCACATATGCTATTTTATGGAAAAGAACATCATTCTAAATACCACCACATGCCTAACACGCACTTCTGAAGTTAACAGTAAACGTGACATACCATGGAGATCAGCCTAAGTGGACTTTTACCGAGAACATATTTCATAACTGTGGCTTTAACGAGTGTCATTAATTTAACGACATTAACTTAATTAAACTATAGTCTGTTCTGGGAGAAGAATACAGCCATTTTGACAGTATAACGAGGACCCCTTCTTCATTAAAGATATGCTTCAAATAAAAAAAATTCTATCATTGAAACATACGATCAATGCTTGTAGGAGTTTGCCAAGCACAGGCTGGTTTTCATGTGTGAAAGGCAGATATTGAACCTGCTTGCCCCTCAAAAATGGTGAACAGGAGGAAACTCTAATTTCTAAACTTTACGTGTCATATACCAAGAGTACATGACCTCAAAGGACTCATGCATAATCTAAGACACATGCATAATTTAAAATCCCCACTCCTTACAATGTGGGATCAGGATACTGTTAGGTCTAAATCAGTCCCTAAGATGGTAGTGCTGTGGATAATGTCATAGATGACAGTCTGTGCTCAGCTCAGGCTGGACTGCAGAAGCAGAAGGATTGCTAACAGATACACAAGAGCTTATAGGTCACGTTCCTCAGAAGCCCTGTGAAGTGGGTTTCTGTTTGTCGGGAATAGTCATTACTTCCCTTACCTGTCCCCTACTGTCATCAGGCACCCCTGGCGGAAGGCATCTAGTTTCCTACGAATGCAAACACACTTGCAACAACCTATCAAAGTCTCCACGCTAGGTCCCAGGCTGCTCTGGACAGCCAACTCCTCCCATTCCTCCAACGGTTCCAGCTCACAGGCTCCCTCCAGCCACCATATACCTCAAGAGTTAGCCTTGGCAGTCTGAATCTCCCCAAGGAAACCTTTCTACCCAGGGGGTGGTCCACTTTCTACCCAGGGGGTGGTCCACTTTCTGCCCAGGGAGTGGTCCACTTTCTGTCTGAGGAGTGTTCCAGTTTGGTGCTTTCACTGTGTCCTCGCAAATTCCTACAGTACAGTGTCACACAAGTATTTGCTCCAGTGTTGATCTCTAGGGCAAAATCTATAGTTGTGGTCTAACACTAAGAAATTTTAGTTTCCTTTTTCTTTATTTAATAAAATCTTCTCCTTCTTCTTCTTCTTCTTCTTCTTCTTCTTCTTCTTCTTCTTCTTCTTCTTCTTCTTCTTCTTCTTCTTTTTCCACTTCTCCTCCTCCTCCTCCTCCTCCTCCTCCTCCTCCTTCTTCTTCTTCTTCTTCCACTCCTCCTCCTCCTTCCTCCTCCTTCCTCCTCCCTCCTCCTCCTCCTCCTCCTCCTCCTCCTCCTCCTCCTCCTCCTCCTCCTCCTCCTCTTCCTCCTCCTCCTCCTCCTCCTCCTCCTCCTCCTCCTCCTCCCCGTTCTCATTCTTCTTCTTATTATTAGTGTGTGTGTGCATGTGCGCATATAAAGGGAAGTGGGAGATTAAAGTACAGCTCTTGGGAATTAGTTTTCTCCTTCTGCATGGGATCTGCAATTGAATGCAGGCTGTCAGGTTTACTTAATGAGCATTTTTACCCACTGTGCCATCTCACCAGCCTAAGAAATTGTATATGTTTAAAAGAAAATTAACTAACAAGTGATTTATAAAAGGACTATGCTTTGTAAAAGAGTTGTTGAATGAAAGGAAGAACGGCTCCTTCCTATTGGTACAACATCTTCAGAAACCAGTCTTTGCTCTGACAGGCCTCTGTGTAGGATGCTTTCTCCAACCTGTTTCCAACTGTGAAGTCTCAGGGGTAAGGCCCTGCTCACAGCTTCTGTGACTTGCACAGCAGCGTCTAGCCCAGCACAGACTGGCTTCTCAGTGTTCATGGTGGCTTTGTAACTCAGGCACTATGTTAGACTTTTAGCTTATGCTGGAAGATAATTTTGGGATGTGGGTGGCTTAAGGTGAATGCCCGGGTGATGTAACAACAACAACAAAAAAGGTAACGAACTAATTGTCAAAGAACAAGCTGCAGCTTCTCTTTTAGCTCACCAGAGGCAAAAGCTGTTATAAACAATTAACAGTAAAACATGGGGGAGTGGGTTAATAATCTGTATAATTCACTTTCTGGAAGAAAAACTACAAAGCTAATTTCCTTCAAGTCTACACAGCAGAACACATACACACATACCCCCCCCACACACACACACAAAGAATGAGAGAGAGAGAGAGAGAGAGAGAGAGAGAGAGAAGAGAGGCAGAGAGAGAGAGACAGACAGACAGACAGACAGACAGACAGAAACAGAAAAGACAGAGAGAGCCTTGCTTTAAATTATAGCTTTGATATATCATAGTAAAAGGCAGTGGTTCCATTAGCTATGTAGGTGGTTATATAATGTGACAGAAGCTGGCAGTCGTGGCCTGAGACCATGCTAAACTATGGGAACTGAACGCAGAGAGAGACCAGCCACAACTGTGGGCAGTGCTGGGAGCTGGGGGCAGAACTCAGAGAAACAGACTAAAACCAGGCAGCCACATGTCAATTCCAAGAATGAATGTGCTCTTCTTGGGAGCTGGAGGGAGGAGATTTACCTTAAAAATCTCTGAGGTTTCTTTTTAGAAATGGGGGCAAACACGGAATCATATGTTTAGAACAAACCTGGTTCCAAAAAATCCAAATGTTTCTAGCTACAGAAGAGAGAAATGAAGGCCCCAGTTTCATGTCTAGCATGGGGTGGGATAAAATCTAGCCTGTTGTCATTCTGTAACCCGGTGATGGCAGAGTGTAGCTCAATGAATCTCCCAGGGGAAAAAATCTTTCAAACATTGACACAGGCTAATTTATAACATTCTTAATTTCTACTTAGAAGTCAATGAATTTGACTCTGTAGAAATGGTCCAGTTTCTTAAATGTGTCTCATTAAACCAAGTTTAAATTCTAGAACACCGGTCTTTTATCCCTCCTACAGTATGGCTGCCAGGAGACTTCTATCCCAACTGTGTAAAAAGGAACAAAGAAGAAGAAGAGGAGGAAGAAGAAGAAGAGGAGGAAGAGGAGGAGAAAGAGGAGGATGAGGAGGAAGAGGAGGAGGAGGAGGAGGAGGAGGAGGAAGAAGAAGAAGAAGAAGAAGAAGAAGAAGAAGAAGAAGAAGAAGAAGAAGAAGAAGAAGAAGAAGAAGAAAAGACCTAGAAAAGCTAAGGCCATAGACACTAATTTCATTAAGCAAAACACCAAAGTCCACTGCATCGCCCTCAGGAGATGGCTGGCATCCCCCAGCAGTTAATTTGGAGACTGTTTCTCTTGGGATCTTACCTTTTCATGTTATACAACTTCCCCCAAGTCCTTAAAAATATTCTGTTTCCTAAAATGCTCTCAAAGAACTGGGTTTCCAGACTGGTGTTGCTGTGTGCTAGTCTCTCCTGACTTTGTACTGTCCAATATACCTTCCTCTGACTGGGGGAGGGAAGGGGGGCACGAATAGCTACCTTTACATGGTCACATTCCTCTGTTTCTGTTATCATCTGATGAGGCTCCTGTTCTAATTCAAACTGTTCACAGTGCTCCGTGCCCATAGTGTAAACCCCAGACCTCCTTGCTCTGGTTGGGTTGGCTCAACTCATCTGGTCTTTCTGCCTACTGCTTCTCAGGGTGCTGCAGGGCACCTCTCAGGGCACTGCTTCTCAGGATACTGCAGGGAACTTCTCAGGGCACTGCTTCTCAGGGTACTGCAGGGCGCCTCTCAGGGCACTGCTTCTCAGGGTACCGCAGGGCGCTTCTCAGGGCACTGCTTCTCAGGGTACCGCAGGGAGCCTGGGAACCACCTTCCAGGCTCCTGAGTTTCCCCTCAGTCTTTCCCCATTTAGATTATCACTTTGAAATGTGATTTTTAAATGTGACATAGAGTCAGAAAACCTTCATTAGAGACTTGGTACCAGCCCTAGTCACTAAGCTCGTGGCTTGGGCACCCTTATCCTTAGGAAGAAGCTAATGCAGTTCTGATGGGCCTGGGGAGGCCAGACACTGCATCTTAGAATGAGTCTGGTGTGTTACATGTGTTGGGAGGACATATCTCTGTTTTTGGTCTGGTTTTACCTTTAGTTCATTGCCTTCATATTGCCTAGCTTTACCCAAACATCTCATAAAAATTCGAATTCTAGCCTTGCTGTGTTTGAGCTGTGTGATGTTGCTGAGTATACCCTCGGTATCCTGGAGCTTTCCTCTGCACAGCCTTTCTCACAAAGCCAGTGGGAAGGTTGAGTGAGAAAATGTTCTTAGTGCAGTCTCTTTATGTAATAAGCTCTCTATGGAGCAACCACAAACAGACTCACAGTAAAACTCACAGCAAAACTCACCCTCCGAGTTCTTTCCCAATCCACAGAGTAACTGGCTTGCTTGGTTTTGTCTGACACTAGCTCCTTAAACAATCCTTCTGCATTTCTTCTCTGCCCGTTCCATAAAAGAATAAACGGCACCATCAGCAGCAAGGACCAGTTCCTGATTTTTACATTGAAGGTAGCACACTGTGCCTTGATTAAATTGTATCTACATGTATGATGATTACTACATTAAATCCAAATATGACACTACTTCCAAATTTATCATGACTGAGCTTGACAGCTTGAGGCTGTGGGCTGTAGTAGAGTAATAAACACTGTATGTCTACTCTCAGTGACAGAAATCTGTTCTTCCTCGTCAGGTATTTCAGCACATGCCCGGAGCAAGGTGACAGCCATGCATCTCAGGTTATGTCTGGAAGTTTATGAAGGAGGTCATGTTGAAACACAGTGGGCTCCCTTCCCACCAAAATTGAAAAAGAAATAGCTGAAAAAGTCCACATTTAGTAGTTAATACTATAGGTAGAAACATTATCCTTGAGCTAGACCTACTTAGTGCCTGAACTGATTTTTCCACGTCCGTCTCTGTCCTCATCTACTGCGCATGCTCTCACTATTGAATACTTAACTCATGGATGCAAGTTTACAATGGCCACTCTGCATCTGGAACTCATAGCACCTGCAAACACTATAGACACACAAAGTTATCTTTTCCTTTTATAAATGTACAAACCCACAAACAAAGTTACAAAAACAAAAGTTCTGAAGCAACTCTGAATATCTGTTTTATAAAAGATACTATTCCTCTGTTTACATATAAAATATAAATTGGTCATCTCCCCACTGTACTGATGAGCACTTTAACCTACTTAATCCAGGAGCTCTGGGCAGAGGGACTGCTACAGTGTTCACGATATTGTAAACAGGGCCAGGAAGGCTCCCATTCAGAACTGATACCAGTAACCCTACTAATGCTCAAAAAATAATTTTGCCTATTTCTAATTACATTCTGAAATGCTAGCTACTACCAAAATCTTTTGAAAACTATGAGAATCTCCTATGGGTTCAATATGCAAATAAATATTTAAAAATAAACCTGGTGAGTGACTATAATTATGTCTTGTTGTTGTTTTTGTTTTGTTTTGTTTTCCACAGCTGGCATAACACTTTCACACGGTTACTGCCAGTATCACATACCAGGGAACAGAACAGAGCCTAATAAGTGAGAGACTTCTTAATCGAGTCTCTGAGTACACTGACGGAGGGTGAGTGGGTATTGCTAATTCTCCTCAATTCCAGCAGATGAGGCGTTTAGCAAACACCAGTTCTCTCCATTTGACATCACTGAATGGGGGGCCACTCTATCGTATATCTCACCCAACCTCTTTTTACTAAACAGGTTAAAATGTCCATCCAAACACTGGGAAACATGATTTCCTCAACCCAATGTAAGCAAACAAATTCAACACAACTAACAAACACAACTCACAAACAAACTTAAGTCCTAAATGGACTACTGCTTCCTGACAATGCCTTTCAGAAAGAGAATCTCAGGTTCACTGGACAAGTGAGAACGTAACCAAATAGGCTTTTAAAATATCTAACTCGATTATTTTCCCTTTCTCAAAGGCTGTCCCGCACTCCTGGCAGCGGCACATCAGACTAAATTTATGCAGCAGACAATGACTCAGTTCTGAGCAGACAGGTACAGCCTGGTCACTTAGGACTTAGGTCTATAGGGTAAGGTAAGTGGCCTTCTAGTTGGTACTGAGACCTGTGACATCACACAGGCAACAGTGAGTGCAGTGCGACCTATATAGGCCTGTTGCCAAGGCAACAGCCACCATATACCCAGAGTTCAATGGGCCTACCTTCACCTGTAATTACGTCATCATCCATATATATTTGGGTAGCATCTCTCTCCTCCTCCTCCTCTTTCTTTTTCTTCCTTCTTTCTGCCCGCTGCCCCTTTTGTCCCATTTCAAATAAAGCCCCTCGTGGAACTGTTTAGTCTGGTGTGGTCCCTCAGTGCGGCCTGCGTCTCCTCCATGCCTCGGCGGCTCTGCGCTGCGTGCAGGCAGTCGCCTCGAGTGAAACAACAGCACTTCTAAACCCACTAAACATCTTTGGGCCTTGGTTGGAGTCTTTGGCAAGAAGGGACAAATACAAATATCTACCCTGGTAAAAGGAGAATCCATAAAGCTCCGGGAGGAGTATCTGGCTCCGTGCTAACTATGCTGCGAACGGGACCAACATGTTTCTGAACACATGCATGAACCCACTGTTTATTTCTCATCTCCTGTTTCCCAGCCAAAGGATGCGGCGACTGCTTGGCTGGATGTAAAGGCAGAGGAAGAGGCAAATGAAGAGATCGTCATGCCTTTTGCAGAGCTGAAGGTTAAGTGTTTCGGAGATCCATTTCATGTCACCTGCATTTTTTTTTTTGAATACTCATGACTATGAAGTAGACTGAACTATGAAAGTGTGTTAAGCCCTGTTGGGCCATCTTTCTTGCCCTTCTTGTTTTAAGCAGAACCAATCACAAATGTTCTATAAAAACCAGGGGTTCTTGAGTTCCACTGTCGTGGCAAAGCTGTCCAAGAGTCTGCTCGCCACTGCAGAGAAGCAGAGCCTCAGCACCAGATGCTGCTCTTAGCTGGACAGTATAGGCTCAGTGACGGGGCCTGACCCTGGTTTTGAACTCTGCCCTCCCAGGGCTCCTGGCTGTACCTCTGCTCCATGCCTGTGCCTGGTGCGTAAATGGTTTCTCCGAGACCTTCCTTACAGAGCAGATGGGCGGTTAATCTGCCCCTCTCCCACCATTCCTCCCACTCCAGTCTAGCCCAGGCCGGATGTGCCAAGTTCACCTCTGCCTTTCAGAGATGAAGGGTTTATGCTCACTTCATTTCGACTCCCTGGTAAACGTCTCAGCCTTTTCTGGAATCTGTTCAAGTTTGGGCTTTCAATACTTTATCCTTCCCAAAGCCTGTAGATCCTAGGGTACTGTCAGAAGGCTGAGTTTCTACCCTGACTCCCTCTCTGAGGGATTTCAAAGCACTCATGCTTCTGTTTTTGTAATATTGTCTCTCAAAATGTTTTTTTAAAATGTTGTTGGCCTCTTTCTTTTGGGCTTTTGCAGTACTGGGGTTCTACCCCAAGATCTCTCAAATGCGTTGGAAGTGCCCCATCCCACCCCTGGTCTATTTCTGTTACAAGTGCATATTGCTTTATTAGCACTGGCTATTTGCATGTATGACTTTAACTCTGCCCTGTAAGCATTTTGGGTTCCTGCATCTTTTCACCTTTTACTTGAAAACCAATGCAAGGCAGGAGCTGTAGCACATGCTTTTAACCTCCTGCCCTGAAGCCTGAGGCAGAAGGATGACAAGTTCTAGGTGAGCCTGGGCTATAGAGATAGTCTCTGTCTCAACAATAGCAGCAGCAGCAACAACAACCACAATCGCAACCACAACCACAACAACAATATTCCCAACCTTAAAACAAACAAAAGCTATATAATGCCAATTGTCTCCCTCTCTCTCTCATTTCTGTCTGTCTCTGCTCTGTCCCGGCTAACTCCAATCAACTCAGTCCTCAGCTTTGAAAAGCTTCCAGAATGTCCCAAGACTCCATAGATAACTCAGTAAGCAATTAATAGAATAAAAGAAGAGTTGTTATTTTAATGTATAATGAGAATAATGGCTTTTAAAATTATGGGTTTATTCTATATTGTTTTATTATTATTTTCAATAGTCTGGGTATTCAGCAAAATAACTTGATTTTTGGAAAGGAATGAAACTACTAACTTTTGAAAAGTACAATTCAAAGTCCTCTTGGGTTCCGTCTGTACCTGAACTGAGCCATGGCACTTTATGTTTACATGAAGAGGGGCCCGTTTAGGTTCCTACTAGCATTTCAAATATAATGGAGAGGAATATTAGTTCATATCGCGTAGATTCCTGATTGATTATAATAAAACATAACAAGGCAAACACACTGATGTAATATCAAGGAAAATAGTTCAATGAATGACGCCTATTAACAGTATTCATGCATGCTGTGGAGATGAATAAGAATGGCTTGCACAGGCTTATTCATTAAAATGTTTGGTCATTATGGAGTGGTACTACTTGAGAGGTATTAGGAGATAGGACCTTGTGGGAGTAAATGTGTGTCTTAGTTAGGGTTTTACTCCTGTAAACAGACACCATGACCACATCAACTCTTATAAAGAAAACATTTAATTGGGGCTGGCGTACAGGTTCAGAAGTTCAGCCCGTTATTATCAAGGTGGCAGCATCACTTCCTCCAGGCAGGAGATGCTGAGAGTTCTATATCTTCATCTGAAGACCACTAGCAGAATACTCGCTTCCAGGTAGCTAGGATGAGGGTCTTAAAGCCCACACCCACAGTGACACACCTACTCCACTGGCCCATGCTTTCTAATGGTGTCACTCCCTGGGCAGAACATATACAAACTATCACAATATGTCCTTGTTGGAGGGAGTGTTTCACTGGGAGTGAGCTTTGGGGTTTCAAAGTCTGAGCTAGCCCCAGTGTCTCTTTCAGCTGTCTGTGGATTTAGTTGTAAACTCTTAGCTAATTCTGCCTGTGTGCTTCCATGTTCCCTGCAAGGACAATAATAGACTAAGCCACTGAAACTGTAAGCCAGCCCCAATTAAATGCTTGCTTTTATAAGATCTGTTGTGGTCATGGTGTCTTTTCGCAGCAGTAGAACACTCGACTAAGACAGAGGTTGATACCAGGAAGTGGAGTATTGTTTTGACAGGCCTGGCCATGTTACTTGTTGGCAGAATGGGGGCTTTGGGGATGTTGGATGACAAAGGCAGTCAAATGCTTTAAACAGGGCTTAACAGGTCATCCTAGTAGGGGTGTAGAAGACAGTGGTAATGAGGGCAATGTAGATTACGATGGCCTGGATCAAGCAGTTTCAGAGCAGAATATTAGTAAGTGGCCTCAAGAGTTCTTTCTGTGAAATTTTGGTGGAGAACATGCCTGTCTTTTGCCTTTTTTCCCTCTTTTTTCTCCCCCTTTTTAAATTAATCATTCCATTTGTTTACATCTCAAATGATATCCCATTTCCCGGTCGCCCCTCCATCAACCCACATCCCCCCTCCCCCCACCCCTTTCCCTGTATGAAAGTACTCCCCCACCCACCCATACTCTCCTGCTCTAATGCTACAACATCCCCCAATGCTGGGGCATCAAACCTCCACAGGACCAAAGGCCTCCCCTTCCATTACTGTCAGGCAAGGACATCCTCTGCTACATTTGTATCTGGAGCCATGGATCCCTCCAGGTACACTCCTTGGTTGATGGTCTAAATTTTGGGAGAACTGGGAGCTCAGGCCAGCCCATGTTGTTCTTCTATTGGGATTACAACCCCCTCCTTTCCTCCAGTCCTTATGCCAGCTCCCCTACCAGGTTCCCTGAGCTCAGTCTGATGGTTGGCTCCGAGCATCCAAATCTGTATTGGTCAGGTGCTGGCTAGACCTCCCCAGTAGCCGCTACACTAGATTCCTATCAGCAAGCACCTCTTAACCATGGCCACGGTGCTGGTTTTGGTGTCTGCAGACATGATGGATCTCCAGTTGGGGCCATTCCCCAGCTGGCTCTTCCTTCCATTTTTTGTCCCTGGTCTTCCTTTGGACAGGAACATTTCTGGGTTAAAAACTTTGAAACGGGTGAGTGGCCCCATCCCTTGACCAGGGGTCATGCCTAGCTACTGGAGGTGTTCTCAACACATTCTATCTCCTCTTTTATGTGCATTTCTGCTAAAGTCATTCCTGTTGGGTTCTGGGACTCACATTTCCCTGGTGTCTGGGACCCTCCAGTGGTTATCCCCAGTTCCTCATCGCCCCTGCTACGTATTTTTGTTCAATTTCATGACACTCTGTACCTCTCTCACATCTCCTTCAGTTCCTGATACTGACACCCTTTTTTTCCCTCCCTATCTTCTCTTGCTTCTCAGTCCTCCTCTCCCTCCACCTTCCACAATCGTCCTGTTCACCCATCAATGCAGGGCTGAAGCATCTACACCCTGGTCTTCCTTCCTTCTATGCTCCATATGGTCTGTGGGTTGTATCATGGGCATTATGAGCTTTTGGGCTAACATCCACTTATTAATAAAAAAAAATCTGTCTGAGGCTAAGTTGAAGAGTTATGAATCAATGGCATTGGCAGAAGAGATTTCAAGACAGCCTAGTATTGACTCTGCTGTCTATTAATAGTCATCACTCTTAGGCAGATCTATAATGAAATGGAGCAAACTGAGCAAGGGAAAATATAAAATGTACAATTTAAGGAGAAAAGGAGCACCAGGAAGTATAATGGAGCTACCTACATACAGTTCTCAAGGACATATAAAATTTAAGAAAACCCTGAAGCTAAATGGAATAAAGAGAGTGGTGACCTCAGGACCCAGCTATGCTTATAACTCATGAAAAGAAATTGAAGGAAAGCTCAAGCAGTGGAGGAAACCATCATTAACAGAAAGCTGGTGAAAATGTAATTGAATAAGGGGGCCCTGTTCCGGCCCTAGCAACCAGCTGCACATGGCAACTTCAGCCACATAGTTGCTTTAGAGTCAAGGATACAAGAAAGGGGTTGTGGGATCTTCCTCCACTGCTCAGGATTGCTGCCAATACCAGGAGTGATTCAGGAGTATCCCTGCATGGAGGCCATTTTTGAGAATCTGTGGAGGTGAAGCCTGGATTGTCTTGGAGATTTCAATAAGTTGGAGATTTCAGAGTCTCCTGTCAAGGAGAGTTGTGGACAGGGTGTGAAACCAGCCCAAGAGAGAGGAAGTGTGTTGCAGTCAATAAAGGTGAAAAGGAATTGGATTTCTGAAGAATACTATGATATCAGACATGAAGATACATGGAGTTTGTCCAACTGTGTTTTGGTCTTGCTTTGGTCCAGTATTTCCTCACTGTACTCCCTTCCATAACTTTTGGAATGGTAATGTATACTCTGTGCCATTGCATGTCGGAAGTATGTGGTCTTTTTATTTTTATTTTACAGAGGTCATGGTTATGAGATTGGCTTTAGTCTCAGAAGACTTTGGACTTTTGAACACTGTTGAGACTGTGACAGGCTATGGGAACTTCTGAAGTCGAGCTGAATGCATTTTACATTGTGTTATGTCTACAAGCCTGTGGGGGTCAGGGAGTGGAGTGTGGTGATTGAATAAGAAAGGTCCTCTGTAGGCTCATATATTTGAATGCTTGGTCATTAGTGAGCAGCACTACTTGAGAGGGATTAAGAAGCATGACCTTCAGGGTTACCATGGTCACCATGATTTCTTCACCACAGGAATGACATGATCACCAATCTTCCCAGGAAGACACTGCCATGGATATAGAAGAGTAAAGGGTCGATTTGGATTGGCAGCTGACTATAAATGTACACCCAGTAAGGCTTGTGAGCATGGGAGCTTCCTTCAGTGCCATTCGAGTACTCCTACACAGTTTGAAAATAAGACTTGCCTCCGAAAGCATTCTTCTCTGAGTCAAGAAGAATGAGCATAGTAGTAGCTGCCTGTGATCCCATCAGCATTTGGGAAGCTGGGAGTGATGGGAATGAGATTAAGGGCAGCCTGGGATATATGTATAAACCCCAACCCCCACACATACATATACACATACACATACATATTCAAACATATGCACACATACACATATGTATACATATACACATACATATATACATGCCATGAGCAATAACAAAAATATATATAAATAACAATAGTTTTATCATTATGTCAAAATACAGGTAGCCTGTGGTCACAGGAAACAGGTTATCCTTGAAGATGAGAATATGCTAATGTGTCTTTTATTCTACATTAAACCAGAACCATAGAGTGTTGGAAAATGTTACTTAATCTGCTTTCCAAGAGGAATCATAGACTTGGGTAAGGTAAGGGACTAAAAGTGCTTACTAAACGCTAAACCTTGCTAGTAAGAGTTTTCAAAGCAACTAGTTTGAAGAGCAGTATCTTCATAAGACATTGGTTAAAAAAAGCAAGAATACAGAGAGACAAAATGAATTGCTCTCTGGTACCATTCTGGAACTATCTAGTCAAATTTTTCTTATCACCACAAAGTTTATGACTATAATCTACTGAAAATCTGACTAAAACCCCCATTAGCACTGCACAGTGAAAACATGAAATGATTAAAATTCCAATGTAAAATCTGTTTAAGTCTGATTGTCTTGATGTTTTGGAGACTTTCATTGGCATGCTGTGAAGAAGAACAAAGAGGCTCATGGACTTCAAAGAAGGTACTGATGACAGAGCCCTGGTGGACGATATCAGTGATGATTGAGGGTTAGCGTGTCTTGCCTACAGTTGCAAAGAATGTCTGAGTTAAAATCAACTCCACAGTGTTTGCCACACTCCCTGGGTCAGATCTAAAGTAGACATCTTTCAAGGAAATGAAGAACTCTAACCTTCCCGAGGAAGGCTGATCCAATATCGAGATACATAAAAGAAGATGCTGGGTGGTGGTATCTGAGTTCACCCAGTACCCAGATACATAATAAATGCGATGTGGTGGAACCCGAGGAAGACAGCAATGGCTGAGGTATACTGCCAGCTCCATGACTGGCTTTACATTTGTGCCCCCACACCTCTAGCACTTCTTTGATTAAAAACAAAAGATGGGGCTGGGGAAAGAAAGCTCAGTGGCTAGAAGCGTTTGCTCTTGCACAAGACTCAGATTAAGTTCCTACCATCTACTAGAAGCCATCCATAGTTTCAGTTCCTAGGGATGTCCTCTTTTGTCCTCATGGACATTACATACTTACATGGTACATATGAACACGTGCAGGCAAAATATTCAAAAACATAAAAAAAATTCAAAAGGTTTTTTAGGCAAATGGATGGAACTAGAAAATATCATCCTAAGTGAGGTAACCCAGACCCCAAAGGACATGCATGGTATGTACTCACTAATAAGTAGATATTAGCCACAGAACTCAAAAAAGGTCAACAAGCTGCAGTGCCCAAGTGAGAAGAAAGAAATCACAAGTGGGGAGGTAGGGAAGGACCTGGGAGGGAAAGTGGACAGGGCGGGGGCACAGAGAGGGGAACCTGATCTGTAGGAGGTTTGTGCGGGGGCTCCAGAATGCATCAGAGACCTGGGAGGTGAGAGACTCTCAGGACTCAAAGGGAGAACCTTAGATGAAATGCCTGACAATAGAGCCCACCTCCAGCAAGAAGACAGGGCATCAAATGAGGGAGAGGGGGTCTGTCCCACAGTTACAACTCTTACCCATAATTTTTCCTGTCTGAAAGAATTACAAGGATGGAAATGGAGAGGAGCCTGAGGAAAAGAAGGTCCAGTGACAGGCCCAAAGTGGAATCCAGCTCAAGGGGCGGTCCCAAGGTCTGACACTGAGGCTATGGAATGGTCATAAAATGGGACTGAGCATGACCGCACTCTGGAAGACTCAACAAGCAGCTGAAAGAGTCAGATGCAGATATTTGCACCCAACCAATGGACAGAAGCAGCTGACCTCTGTTGTTGAATTAGGGAAGGTTGAAAGAAGCTGAGGAGAAGGGTGACCCTGTAGGAGGACCAGCAGTCTCAATTAATCTGGACCCCTGAGATCTCTCAAACAATAGACCACCAAAGAGGCAGCATATACTAGCTGATATGAAGTCCCCAACACACATACAGTAGAGGACTGCTGGGTCTGTATTCATTCAGAGATGATGCACCTAACCCTCAAGAGACTGGAGGCCCAGGGAGTTTAGAGGTCAGATGTGGTGGGGGGTGGGGACATCCACGTGGAGACAGGGGGCTGGGGAGGAGGTATGGGATGTGGAACAATCGGAGGGTTGACAGTGGGGGGAATAATATGTGGAGTATAACAATAAACAAACAAACAAATAATAAAAGATATGAATAAAGATATGGGAGAATAAAGGCAGCTGTTTCAAATCCTGGAGAAGCTCTAAGGCATCATCTTTTTTATTATTGTACATTCTCCTGAAATAAGGATTTTTTCTCTCTCTCAACATCAACTCTGATAAGACAGCAAAGTGTTGGAAGTGATTTGAATCAGTTTATTAATTTGTGCATGAGCTTAGAACCTCATCTCCGTTACAAAATGAACGTTGTTACTGAATATCCTGAGAGAGTTTTAATATTAGTTCAATGAAGTGGTACCTTCTGTAGCTGGATCGTGAGGGTGTTTCTGGTTTAATGAGCTTCACCATTTAGTGCGACATTTTTAAGGGAGAGTCTTGATAAAGCCCTGGTGTTTCTAGATAGGTTTCTAGACGGATATTCCTGTTGCTTCATGAGTGACCGATGCAGGCACCTTTCTATGGTTCTCGGGGCTTGCACAGACTATCGGGTCGTCAGAGACAGGCCGTTCGTTCGACTGAAGAAGGGCAGAAGAAAGGAGCTATGACACCTCACTAAGTCTCATAAACTCCCAGCCATTGTCTTCCCCCCATACGATCAAATAATATATTTTCCCCCTAAGAATGTCTGAGAGTAATTTGACAAAGATATCTAAAAAGAATGTGGAATGATTCCTGTAGAAGTGAAGGACTTAATTCACAGACAATTAATGTTATTTTAAAATCAAAGCATAATTAGACATTTTGGCCCATCCATCCTCCTTGATCAGTCGCTAGGACATGGAACCCTCATGGAACTAGCCAGATCTCTCCCCTGGAACTTAACATATATAAGCAGCCCACCCTGAGCAGACACTGTCCTCCCACTCACAAACACAACTAGACTTGATTTGTTTTGTCTCTCTGGGGCTGCTGGACTGCCTCCAGCTGGCACACAGAGTCAGGCAGAAGCCCCTCTACTGAGCCTTAAGGGATTCATGATCATCCCTGCCTGATACTCCTGAGCGCCTTCCTCCTTCCCACCGGGGACTTGATTTGGTACCCAAGGCTGTTCATTTCCCTCTGCCTCACCAGCAGACTGGCACCTCATTCCCTAGCAACATTAAAGTCTAATCTGGTCTAATTTCCTGAAGAGAATGGATCTCCTGCCTCTGCCCAGATCACTCTCATACTCTTGGGTCTTCTCTGCTCTGTCGGTCGGAGAAGCCGCTGCTCGCCTTGGAAGGATGAGAGCTCATTGCTGTGAGCTGTATCTCTCACATGGAGCCCATAAACTTGATTTTAAAAAAAAAAACAACTAACCTCTATTTCATTAATCTTTTATTAAAATTAAGCATTTCCTTCAATTATGAATGTAGGTAATAAACTATCATCAGCCACAGTAATCTAATATCATATCCCATTACAGTGAGTATAAAAACCTCTGAATACCACTGAAGTTCACTAAGATGTTAGAACTGTGAGGCTGGAGCTGCAGCTCCCTCTGGCTTTTCCTATGTTAAAAATGCGGTGACATATGGCAAGTTCATTCAAAGAAGGATTGAAAGCTGGTTGTACCAGGGCAGGCTTAAAATCCAGAGGCTTAGGTCACTCCTAGTTTGAGGCCAACCTAGACATCTTAGCGAAAAATTCACCTTGAAATAAAATTAGGAAAGAAGGAAGGGGGTGAGGGAGGAGGGAAGGAGGAATAGAGGGAGGAGGGAAGGAAGGAAGGAAGGAAGGAAGGAAGGAAGGAAGGAAGGAAGGAGGGAAGGAAGGAAGGAGGGAAGGTAGGCAGGTAGAGCAGCTCAGTGGCAGGGAGCTTGTATGAGTCAAGTTGGATCCCTCACAAGTGTGGCATATATGCTTGGCAATAGATTTTCATGTACTGGTTTCCTTTGTGATCCTGTAGAATGTTTTTAATGCCTCTGAAAACACTATTCTGTAAAGAGAGGGGCAGCGGTGACGCCTCATATGAGTTATGCTGCGATGCCTTGGGGAGGCAGGTGCAATGCCAGCCAGGCCAGGCTCACCATCCGCCTTCACTATGAGCTCTGAATTTGTTTTAGTAGAGGCAGGGCTTTGCTCTTTAGTACCCGTGACCTACAGCAGCTCTCAAAAAAAATTTTTTTTTTTTATGAAAAATGAGAACTGGGCTGGAGAGATGGCTCAGAGGCCAAGGGGACTGGCTGCTCTTCCAGAGGTCCTGAGTTCAGTTCCCAGCAACCGCATGAGATGGCTCATAACCATCTGTAATGGTATCTGGTGTGCTCTTTGGGCCTGCAGGCATACATGCAGGCAGAATGCTATATACATGATAAATAAATCTTTAAAAAATAATAACGAACCCTAAATATAAATAGAATATGTTGCATTTTAATTAATTTTCCAACCTATTTACTGATATATACTTGTCCTTAGTTTGCATTGTTGACCTCTTCCCATCAAATCTAGCTATTCAAACATCAAGCCTGCCTAAGCCATAGTTTCACTGAAGAGACATTTTAAGTAGGTTTCTAAGACTGTTTAAAAAGAAAAATGGTTTGGATCAAAGCATCGGTCGTTTCCTGCATGCCAGACAGAGAACACAGGAGGGTGTCTCCATAATCTACTGGGATAGGGTGAGCAACACTTAACAGCCAGACACCTGGCTATTGATAGGTAGCTGTTTGATCATTTGGTCAACATGACTTACAAGAGGGTGATTATCATTTGGTTTAAACTTAGAAAATAGTTTTAAATGTCATCAGGGCTTTTATTTAGTGTTATTATTTAGTGATATTTCCTGCAAGATTGTGTTCTCATCACAGACACTCCTGCAGAGTTTATACCTTTTTCCCCCCACAAATGACAGAATGGGATATTACTTAAATGTTAACAGAACACTAAGTTGGTTTTATTGGTTCCCTGCAATGACCAAACTTCTAGAATAAGAATGTAAGTGTTAGTGTGTATACCTCAGGCCCCAGGCTCCTCTCTCAGCCTGCTGTCTACAGATCAGGATGTAAATCTCTCAGCTAATACTCCAGTCCCATGCCTGCCTGCTTCCAACTACAGGGACCATGGACTGACCCTCTGAAACTTTAATCTAAGTTGCCTTGATCATGGTGTCTCTCCACATCACTAGAACAGTGAATTAGACCTCTGGGTTATGAGATACATAATTCGTGTTTCTTTTTTTACCTTCTTGTTGTACTTTGAAACTAATTGGATCAGTTGAGAAAAGTTTTCACGTGTATATTTCCAGTTCAGAAGGAATAATAAATAAAGTATTAAGGTGAATAACAAAAAATGCTAAGTACTGGGCTGCTACAGCCCTGTCTAGAGCTAAGTGCTCATCTGTCAATGCCCTTTCTAGAGCTGGGGAATGGAAAGACTCTCAGATTCCCATCATTGAAAATGTTCCTACGAGGTGGATGCTCTGGTCAGTTTTCTTGTCAGTATGATACAAGCTACACTCATCTGGGACGAGGGACTCTTCATTGAGAAAAATGTCTCTACCACATTGACTGTAGGCAAGACTGTGGGACATTTTCTTGATTCATGATCGATATGAGAGGGTGCAGTCTACTGTGTATGATGCCAGCCCTGGGTTGACAGGTCTGAGATTGTATACAAAATCAGGCTGAGTGAGCTGAGTAGCAACCATGGTCTCTTCTCCGGTTCTGGCTTCCAGGTTCCTGTACAGGCTCCTATGCTGACTGCCCCTAGAGAACTTTGATGTGAATGTAGAACCTCCACAGACCCTTTCTCATTCAGATTGTTTTCGTTATGTTATTTAGAACAGCAACAGAAAAGCAAACTAATACATCGGTCTGTAGTGATACTACAGAGCCAGATGCTAAGCCCAACAGTTGCTTTGTGAAGTGTTTGCTCTCTCTTATCACCCAACCAACCATTCAGTCTTGTCTTGTCATTACCTTTCATGCTATACCCTAAATCTGTTCATGAAGAGCAAAAATCTCTGATGGTTTGGATGAGCTGGTCTTTTCATAGCCTCATTTTAGTCTGCTGTATTCTCACTGGCCCATGGTTAGCCTTTTCTTCTTACTCATTTCCTGCCTTAGTCAGGGTTTCTATTCCTGCACTAAAAATCATGCCCAAGAAGCAAGTTGGGGAGGAAAGGGTTTATTCAGCTTACACTTCCACATTGCTGTTCATCACCAAAGGAAGTCAGGACTAGAACTCAAGCAGGTCAGGTGCAAAGGTCAAGGAGGGATGTTCCTTACTGGCTTACTTCCCCTGGCTTGCTCAGCTTGCTTTCTTATAGAACCCAAGACTACCAGCCCAGAGATGTCACCAGCTACAATGGGCCCTCCCACCCTTGATCACCAATTGAGAAAATGCCTTACAGCTGAATCTGTGGATCTCATGGAGGCATTTCCGTAAGGGAAGCGCCTTTCTCTGTGATAACTCCAGCTTGTGTCAAGTCAACACACAAAAGCAGCCATTACAGTTCCTGGCTACTTCCATGGTCATCCTGCCCACTATATTCTTGATAGGCTTACTCCACTTAACGTTCCAGGGCTCAATTCACAGTCCCCACCCACAAAGCTAGTTTTCAACCATCCCAATCTTCACTTCTGTCATTGTTTTATTAATTGTATCTGAAGGTATAACACTTACCAAGAACATATACATGCAAGTGCTGTTTCAGGCATGTTCTATATGTTATTTCATCTATACTACAACCTCCAAGGTCCTTACTCCATAGATACTTTCAAGTGCACCAAGAACGTATAAGATAAAACCATAGTTCACAGGCATTTTGAGATTTCTGTAATTGTATGCCTTAGGGAACAGTTGTGTCTAAAGATCTTTAGATGCTACCACAGATATATTAAGGCTATGCTATCAATAGTCATGAACCGGTGTTTGGGGGAAACATTCCTTAGGACAGGTCTGAACTCTCAAAGCTGTCTGACCACTCTCATTAACTCACCTCTTCAGGCTGCCTCTCAGTGCATTCATTTTCACCAGTGTTCACATCGTTAGACTTAATGAGAGTGAAGGAAAACTTGGACATGGAGACATTTTGTTTTCTTTGACTTTTACTTCCTCCTCCTGAATCCCTGGAAAAGCAACAGTGCTGGGGAGGCTTCCTGCTCCATTTGAAGAAAGAGGTGCTGCCATGAATTTCAGTAAAGAGTCTGTGTCTAGTGAACACGTACAGTAGGCCAAGTCCAAAAGCTGACAGAAGTTATTCACTCTGCCTACAATACAGATGCTATCAGCTAGTTCGCTGAACTATGCTTGCTACATTACTGATGAAGTATTAATCCCCAGTCTTAGTTTTTAGAGGAATGTCACCAATGTGTTACACACCTCATTTTTCTTCAGCTTTTTATATCCTGTCTTTGAAGATTATGGTTTTCATACAGATGGTTCCTGACCACATTTCCCATCACAATTCCTTCAGGCACAGGCCTGCAAACTCAGGAATCTCCTATTCATTTGTAGTTTTAGAAATGTTAAAAGCAAATAAAAATGACCGCCATTGGATGAAGAAGAGGGAACCTAGTAAGATCTCACCTGTATCCCGTGCAGGTGGCATTTTGACCCGAAGGAGCTGTTGGTCTCAAAGTGACCCGTGGTGAGACCTGAGCTGAGAGCAGAAATCCCAAGGCAAGAATAATAAGTGCTACTGTGGTACCTAAAAATAAAACAACAACAACAATAATAATATGCTTTTTACCAAAGAGCATTGACAGAGTTATTTCAACACAGACTTGGTTTGACATTGTAGCTCTGAATAACACTCTTTGATTCATCTTCCCTCCATGAAATAGTGCTTTACTATGTAAACTAATGGTCAGAAGAACTCACTTGCATGCACCTATTGTGAGACTCAAAGAAAGCAGGATTCAAAGCAAATCCAGTTGTTAGCTGGAGTAAATTGGTAATGATTTTCTAAGAATGAAACAATAAGTGGAGAAAAACCAAAGAGAGAGAGAGAGAGAAAGAGAGAGAGAGAGAGAGAGAGAGAGAGAGAGAGAGAGATCTAAGCTTGATTATATATTTTAAAAAAATCCATGAATAAAAAAAACTCTCATTATCAAGTAATAACACAATAGAAACACAAAAGGAGAGATATGTATTGCAAATGTTCCTGTGAGAGCCAAGAAATTCTCCCAATGGCATTTGATCAGGTGAGATTTGAATTAGCAAAATAAGGTACCAGACTGATTATTTCTAAAGCAGGTAAAAAAACACTACCTATTAAGAAGAGAACAGCTTTCCAAAAAGCATATGCCACACACACGCATTCACCTTTCCTGTGAGTACTTTGGATTGAACATTTACTCATTTTAAGAAGCAGGATCCATGATCATTTCTATCACTGGAAAGATCAAATGTCACAGGTCTCACAGGAGGCTCCTGCAATTCTAGTGCTTGGAAGGCAGAGGCAAGAGGATCATGAATCTGTGTCACCCTGTACTATAATGCAAGACCTTGTCTCAAAAAGCCATGTGCCAGGCGTGCAGTTCAGAGGTATAGCACCCACCTCCCACAAGGTCCTGGACACATCCAAATGTGCATACATGCATGTGCATGCATATACTCAGCACACACACACACACACACACACACACACATACACCCCAAGCTTTCAATTTCTATTCCAGGTACAGAATTATGAGGATATGTAGAAGTAACAGGAAGAAAGAGATTCTGTGTTAGCTGAACAAGCAACCTGGGACAGTACAATGACAGTATAGAGCCTAGAGATGGAATGTATGTGGTACTACAGGGTTTACAGAAGTGACAAGCAAGTGATTTATGACACAACCAAAAATATCATTAACAGAGTAAGTGAATGAGGAGCCTTGGAAGAGTGTGTGGCAGGGCAGCAGCAGCTTGGCTGAGGTGGCCTCCAGTGTGGCCCAACTCTGGCTTTGGGCAGAGCACATGGCCTTCCCTGAGTTAAATGGGTCTTACTGAAATTTTTGAATTTTACATGCTACTCCTTAATTAAATAATTTTTTGTAATGCTATGCATTGTATAAAAATGTGAATTACTATACAACTGTTAGACTGACCAGAGAAACAGACTATCCAACAACATAGAAAAGGTCAAGTGTGTGTATTGGGGGGCAGGGTAGGATTAAGGATGACCACAGGTCTATTGTCAAACTGGACCGCAGTAGTTACAAAGCAACTAGTAAAAGTCCGAGACTTTGTGATACTCATAAGGCTATCAAACTCTGAGTTGAGACACAAAAGAGATAGTTTTGTATTTAGAGTCTTCTGTCCTAAACCAAAGCAAGATATAACATGACTTCTCTTGTTAATTTGTCAACTGAAGAACATAAGTACATGATTGTCTTCCTCAGTTACTTTTATATCTCATTGCTGTGAATTAGAGTGAAGAGTTCCATCAGGAAACTTTGACACTTTAAGATGAAGTTTATAGTTATATATAGTTTATAGATATAGTTCATTAGCAACTTTATAAAGTACAATGTCCATAAACCAATGTCCATGAAAATGTATCATACAATGTTAAAGACAAGGTTAAAGGTGGGTCCCTTGACAAAGCCCTTGACAAAGCCCTTGACAGAGAAACAACAGGCGAAAGGGCCAACTCTGAACATAAAAGACATTTGTGGTTTTCCTTTTTTTTTTTTTTGCTAGTATATTAACACACACTTGACCAATCAGATTTTGCCCTAGAATTTAGGCCCATTTCAATGTTTTAATAAGTCCTTCCTTGCTCTGTGAAGGAAGATTTTAATATTTGCTTCCACACTATTCCAAATTCAAAACTACAATGTTGCAGAATAAGATTGTGAAGGACAAGCTTTTCAAGCAAGGGCAGAGCACACTGTGGAGATGCTCTTCACCATTGCTTCTCAGAGCAGCCCTCCAACCATTGACAGAAACACATCCTCAGTAAATGTGTCCTTACAATGCCTTCGTATCACAGTCTTGTTTCCAGCCACTTAGCACAGAAACGGTTGAAGGCTCTTCCTTTATTGACTTGCTTTCTGTCCATCATTCTAGGTTTGGGCTGCTTGGCTCAAAAATCACTCTCAGAATCTACTGTTATCTTTTGAGAGAAGTCCTGTCGCTTTTAGACGGTATCTTAAAAGCAGGATCCGACATCCAGGCACCTACCTGCCAAACTACCAAAGGTAAGCTTCCTGCGACCCACTTTCTCGACGAGCCAGACCCCCACCAGTGTGAAAATGAAATTGGTGAACGCTGTGATGGAAGCCAGCCATATTGCAAGTCTGTCGTCTTCCACGCCAGACATCTGGAGGATGGTCGCACTGTAGTACCTGCAAACAAAGGACAGACTGGTTGTTGTTGGTAGTCACTTGAGGAAACTGTCAATCACACAAAGATGCAGCCACCTGAAAAAATGGGTAACTACACTAATAACATCTTTACAAGAGTTCACGAAAGCCCTTTACAGGGTCACAGGGAGGAACCGTTCTTAGGCACTTATTCCAGAGAGAAGGCTGAAAGCTTCTAAGACGGAATGTTCCACCCTTAACGCAGTAGCAGCCAACAGGTTCACTAAGACTATGGAGTGTCTTGACTCACTATAATGGAACCATGGTTTTGGTAGAACATGTGAAGGACCTCTGGAGAAGCCCCAGGAGGAGGACATGTCAGGATGTACAGCTGGGTATAAGAGGAGGCACTGGCGTATGCACATGAGAATGGTTTGGGGTTTCTGGGAGATGGGGCTCTTCTGCGAGTGTAAGTCTCCAGCATGATCTATTTTTCTTGTTTACTGGAATTCAATGATACCACAATTTTCTTATGAAACACTTTTCTATTGGAAGAATTTGAACACCAAGGGCACACTCTGAACTGTGGCTTTGCCTAGCTTTGTGGCATTTTAGAAGGTATTGACAGAAGGTATTATTAACCCGTTGACAGTAGGTGTTTGAGCAGTATAAGAAATCAAGCTATTTTCATAGCAAAAAAAAAAAAACAACCAAACCAAAAAACCCTGTCGCTTTGAGATATCGATCAATAGTTACCTAATATTTCAAACATAAAAATCTGCCTTAAACATGCTTCTCTGATTTGTTGATGGCTTGTTTACTAGTTTTTAAGCTAATGCGGATGGTTCTTATATGAAATATTAACATCACAGCTCATGCATCTTGACACTATTATCTTTCTCTTTAAAAATAGCAATCCGAATTTATAAACTACTGTGCAACACGAAGGATATATTTTACTGATCACAGTAGCAATTGCATGAGCAATTTGAAGACCCTGAACAATGACAGCTGTTTCAGAACCACAGATCCCCAGTGGAATAGCCCCTGTCAGGAATATGGCAAATGTTTCCAGAGGATAAAGCGATAAAAATAAATAAATCTGTGAAAGCGATCCGTTCCATCTGAACAGTGCTTTTTCAAGGACAATTTTCCAGTGCCACTGCACACACTGATACAGAGGTATGTACAGCAAGGGTCTTTGTGTCATCTGTAGGAGAAAATGAATGCTCAGTCTCACACAGCAGAACTGTTCAGGAAAACTCAACTGTGCCATGCTGAAATGCTTTGGTACCCAGTATGCCACTCCATGTCAGAGTCTTTCCAGTGTTCTAGCAACCAGAGCTAGCACACTGAAGGGAATCACTCTCAAAAAAAGGAGATAGGAAAGCAAAATGAGGCTATTTTAATGTTTAAAGTTTTTACTTAAAACTTGCAAAACTACCAGTTACTTTACAGAATGCAAAAGAGAGTAGTATTAAATTGTTTGGGTTTACTTAAATTACAAGGCTATATAGGTGTAAAACTATGGTCTTACTAGAGCTTTAGGGGCAACATGATCACACACTGTCCTGGCATTCAAATATCTGAATTCTGTTGTAATCATTGCAGTATATTATCCAGGTAATATTAGCCTTCATTTGCTGAACATTTATTTATGGATTGTATATTGCTGTCCTAAAGACACACTCGTTGGTATTAAAGAATAAACTGGTCACAGGTTGGTATTAGAGAATAAAAATGTAAGCAAAATCATTTTATTTTACAGTGTGGCATAAAGAAAAGAACTATTTCATGTCATGTGTAATGTACCTCTATGAAATTTAATGGTTGTTCTGCTGTGAAGGACCATAGGGATTTTCTAGCAGGCAATCTGGAACGCTAGTGAAGATGGAGTCACGGACACACACAAAGGACAGAGATGTTCCATCCAGAACCCTCGTATTTCCTGTGGGCTGAATGCCCAGTGAATCTAAGCAGATACTGCCCAGATCCTGTCCAGTCCCCCACACCCATGCCTACCACGAGCAACCCCTGAAAGCAGTCATGCTTGGTCTCTGTCTTACAGACAATGAAATAATCAAATGGAATTGGAAGAGAAATCTCAAGAAAAGACACCTGCTCTATGAGCAGACTGCTCTGGGAGACTTGTGGATAGTCTGACAGGTTAGGAACCACCTTTGTCCGACATGTTGAAACAGAAGTATCAAGAAAGAAAGAGACTCTATTTCAACAGAAGAGAAAGGATGAACATCAGAAATGTGTAAGGGTAGCTGTCAGACAATGGTAAAATCCAAACTCAAGTTCCAAGAAGGAAGCCTTGCTGAGCACAGCTCCGCCTATGTGCTTACATGGTAGGGAGGAGGAACAGATGTCTCATCTCAAGGGTTATTGGCAGTGTGGATCCTCCAAAATCTGTAACCTCCCCTGCTGATTTTGAAGATGCTGAAATGGATAGAAAGCCAGACTAAGGGCTTGAAATTGACAAGAAGGACCAATGACCTCAAGCAAGCAGGCAGTTGAGGAAATCAGTCGGTGCCTAGAGAGGGAGGCCAGCAAGACACTAAAGGGGCAGAGTAGGAAGAAGGAAAGGTTTGATTATAGGAGCAAAGAAAAGGAAAACAAGTGTTAGGGGAGGAACGGATGAGTAAAGCAGAGACAAGAAAGAGCCCATCGTGTCTGCCACAGTGTACTAGAAAGCCACTAACATCAGAAGTGGAGACATTAGGAACAAAGGGTATTCTAGCCAACTAGTAAAAGAACTTACAAACTTACAAAAAAAAAAAAAGCAGGCTTTCTCAATTACAGCTTCAATTTAAATGACCTCAGCTCACCAGTTAAACATGTGCAGAGTGGCTGGCTAATTAAAAACAAAAAACAAACAAACAAACAAAAAACCGAGACTCAACTCTCCTCTGCAAGAAACATAAGCTGTAATTGAAGGTTTAATATATGTAAATGCTAGTGTTTTCATGAATTATGATGTGAGCCAACTTTTAAAAGTTTTTTTTTTTTTTTAATTTTCACTATTGTGCTTTTATTGTGTACTATACTGGGTCCTCTCGGGACATCCTCATGCAAAGATGCAGTGCCCTCTGGGTAAATGCTCCCCAGGCTGACCCCTGACCTTTCTCCACCCCCTCCCCATTAATTCTTTTTGTTCTTCTGGGCCATTCCACTTCCTTTGAGTTACATATACACACACGCTTTTATCATCTCTGTATCACGACATGACATTCGTTATCTAGGAACAAAATTGAAAGGGAACATGCAGTATTTTGTTTCAAGGAGACTGGCCTAATTTGTTTAATATGTTCATCTGTAGTTGCAGCCACATTCCTGAAAAAAAAATTGTTCTATGCATGTCCATCAGTGTTTTATGTGACTGAATCCCACTAAACTTATTACCTTCTAAACCTTTATGCAGTAGTTTGAATTTTAAGGAACTAGGCCTTCATCTAAAACTTAGATGAAGTCTAAGAACTTTTGACTTGAAGCAGGACTTATTTAGTCAGATAAGGCAGCTCGGCTTCTTCAAGAGTTTCTTGGGCAGCCCTCAGCCTTCCCACACTCACTATCTCCTTCCCCAGTGAAAGAGAAGTCCTAGGACTGCCTGAGCCCACTGAAGACTTTCCTAGCAACAGGGAGGGGCTTAAGAACAAAAGAGGTGGGGCATGTGCATGCACTGCTGTCTCAGATGCGAGGTACGCCTTCCAGACTTGAATTTTAAGCTATAGGCAAATAGCTCTAAAAAAAAAATACAGCAACTTTTAAGAAGCAGTGAAGGAGTGTGGACAAACAGTCACATGTTTAACAGAATTTATATATTAAATCAACATGTGGACAAAGCATGTCTTAAGAACTTTCAAAACTCCATTCTTTAGCTTCTTAAAGCTACAGCTTTCTTTATTCTGTCAATTTTACGGAGTAGACAGAGTATTAATGATTTATTAAGTTACTTAGATTTATTTACCACAGACTATCAAAAAATAATTGAGAATTGTTATAATTTAAGAAGATAAAAGACTAATGGGCAGAATACACACACACACACACACACATACATATGAGCATGCAATGACAGTGAGAAAAGATTCATGAATCTGAAGGGGACTGGGGAGGAGCATGTGGGAGGGCTTGGAGGGGGGAAACAGAAGGGAGATATGTTGTAATCATATTATAATCTAAATGATTATATGAAAAAGAAAAGAAGATAACAGCCAGGACATTTGTACTCAATGAGGATGAACGGTGGAAGAGACAAAGAAATACAATGAAGCCTGTCATGGCAAGTTAGCCCTTGGCGTTTCAGTCTCTGACACAGAACAGAAAATGATAGGGATACCTTTCTTTCAAAATGAAAACCAAACTCTCCTAGAAAAAAAACCAAACTAAAAGAATATTGCTGTTATACATCAAAGGCACACGGGACGTGCTCTTCCTGGCAGTGGGGGCTGTCTTAAGTAGTCCAAGTTCAACTGCAAACATTTTGTCACAAATACATTAATGTGTCACCACATTTGGCTGCTCCAGTATGACAGACAGCTTCTACCAGTTGGTACGGGTGCTGGCCAGCATCCTTACCTGAATGGGCTATGTTTGGATTGGACTGTGCTCTGGTCAATGAGAAGAGCAAATTAGAGAATAGCTCATCAGTCCTGGAAGATTCACATCCAAGTGTCATCTTTGGAGCTCTCTTATTAGCTCCTAAAAGATGAGTCAAGGTATATATGTCATAGGTAAGAGGGTATGTACTAATGACACAGTTGAAAATGGCGTGACAATAATCTCAGCATTTGAGAACACTGGACTACAAAATAAGATGTTGTCCCCAAAACAATCAACTCTTTCCCCCAAAGACATCAATACCAGCAGCAAGAGGAGAGAGAGAGAGAGAGAGAGAGAGAGAGAGAGAGAGAGAGAGAGAGAGAGAGAGAGAGAGAGAGAGAGAGATTCTCTTAATTAAAAACTATTTTCCTGTTGAAATAAAATAGAGACATCTATGAAAACTAAATCAACAGCTTTAAGAAGAAAAATGTTTTAATCAATATGTTAAAACTGTCAAAGCCATTGTGGCCTTCTCCCAGCCTTGAGCCAGCTAAATAGACCTTAAGTGTTTGCCCCAGTTGGACCTTAATGACCCTGGTGAAGTCAATTTCCTACAGGAGCAGACTGCCTGCTGAGCTTGCCTTGGACATAATCCAGCTGAAACAAAGGACGGGTCTGCGGGCTCTCCCTATATAAATGCAGAGCTGAATATTAAACTTTGAGCCTCAACCAGAAACCGTTGTCTCGGCTTCACCCTTCTCTCACACCCTGTCCTTTTTCATTTCCAGTCCCCTTTTCAGGTAAGCCAGTTCATCCATGGCTGCTGGACAGCTACAGTTTTATGTATCTTTGCTATCTGTGCTAGAACACAGATGCATGACACAAAGGCAAGGATAAAAGAAAACTCAGAAATTAAAATTGTCCCTCTACCAAATCAGGCCTAAGGTCTGAGCTAACATGCCAGTAAATTATATTTCATGCTAACCTGTAATCAAGTCGTAATCCAAACATCACGTTAACCATTGAAACAGGTAATTAATAGCCATATTTAATACATCAGAAGATTTTTCAAAGTTTAAATACTTTTAGTAGTCTTCAGGCCAAACCAAGGGAAAATGTGACAATGTCAAGGACCTTCTACAAGGCCTTGAAGTTCCCAACAGAAAGTCCCTCTGTTTTAGCAAATCTTATGGGCATTCCTTCTCTGTAGACCATAGGAAGGGCACATACCTCCCTCGCCAGCCTGAGCTTCCTTTACTTCTCACTATAATACAGATGCTCTCTAATCTGGCCTTCAACTCACCAAGGTGCTAGAATAATCTATTCCCTTTTCCCATAAAGCATTCTTGCACTGGCCACTGGCCACTGGCCACTGGCCACTGGCCATTTGGGATTCCACTTGGGCTCATAACTTCCCACTGTCAAGCTGTGTGGATATGGGGGGCTGTTCCAACTGCATTTGTATGGTACTATAATTACATAGTTGAACTATAACTCAATAAAACACAAATACTTAAAGTGAGTTGTACTAGGAACAGACCCCAATTCTTTGGAGAGGCATGGGGCATGGAGGCGAGACAATGCTGTGAGACATCAGAACAATTCAGAGGCAAAGAAGGAGAAGCAGGGAGATTCTTGCCCTGGCTTTCTTCCCGGGTATAACCCAGACCTTGCTCACTTGGAACGAAACCAAAGCCTGAAATTCACATATAATATGGGTGTGATTGACTCAATAAAACTAACAGGGTTGTTACACCTGTGGGCATACTGTTAAGGGGTGATGGGAGATAAAATGTCCAGGAAATGATTATGGCATATCCATGTAACTGTCCTACAGTGTTTTGGTGTGTCCATGTAACTGTCCAATGATATAATTATGGCATGTCCACGTGACTGTCCTACGATATGGTTACGGTGTGTCCAAATAACAGTCCCATGATATGATTATGGCATGTCCATGTGACTGTGCCAGTAAATTGGAACAGATAAGTCCTAGTTATGTCTGATTAGAGGGCATGCCCTTTGCCTATCAAGTTTCAATTTCCCCGCATAGTCTAACAACATGCTGGACTTTAATTCTTTCAGATTACCCTGGTCCCAGAGGCTAGGCTGATTTCCTTTGGTTCTTCTATTCCTCAGAGCCTGAGGTGGTGGAGCATAAACTAAGAGGAAGGACGTCATCTTCATTCCTTCCCCCACTTTACCCTCTGTTTACTTTCTGGCTACTTATTATCCCATGAAGATGTGTGATCTCACAGCTTTCTTTCCACTCCTTGTCTGATTCTCAGAGGGTATTGATATATAGATTCTCAGTGTCACACACACACACACACACACACACACACACACACACACACTAGTTTATTACTAGACTTCCCCAAGCCAAAGCCACCCCCCCCAGATCAGCACCTGAATCTCTCTAGTCACACAATTCTTGACTCTTGAAACTCCTCCACAAGCCACTCTTTCCCGTTGCCACCCTCAGTGACTCCAGTTCAGTCACCATATGTTACCAACTGTGGTGTGTTGGAGAAGGACACAGAGCCCACTCAGCCACACACCTGCCACCTCCATCTCTTAATTTGTGCATCCAACGTTTGGGATCAAGAAGCATCTATTTCCAGCAAGTTTTCAGTAGAGGGGCTGAAGATGCTTTGAAAACTATGTCTGCCGTCCCATCTCAATGATGGTTTCTGTTTCACTACCTTCAATGTTTTAGTCTGTTGTCTTTGTCACATCCATGTTACAAACTACAACTACTTGCATCCAGTCAATCCACTGTGTACTTCTGGCTAGCATCGAAAAAGGGGATTCAGAAAAATATGTATTTTCATGTCCCCAAGATGTGGAGTTTCTCACTCACTGAGAAATAATTTCATGGTGCTCAAAACAGTCTGTTCCCCTGAGTTGTCCCCTAGAAGTGTAGAAATCAGAAAGACAGGCTTTGGCCGCCAGTCCTAATAATTCATGAACTCCAGGCAGCACTCAAATCCCTCTTATGAACTCATTAATGTTTGCATCTGATTAATATTAGCCATCTCTCCTGCATTTGTTGCTCAAGAAATTCATTTGCATCTGATAACACACATCACTTTTCTCTGATGTTACAGCTTCTTAAATAGATGCACCTATTTTTTGTACTAAACGAACACTCCTGAAAGGATAGTTCACGTGTAGTTCATGTTTTCAGCTGCTATCACAGGCTGCTGACTGTTTGCAGGGATTTATTAAATGTTTAGGCAGACTGTAACATGGCTGTAAACTCCTTTCTCCTTTATGTTTATCTTTATAGACACAAGCTACATGGGTTACAAAGCTTTACCTTTCTGAAGAACATAATGGTATAGTTTTTCAAACTAAACTTGAATCTAAAAATAATTATAATGAAATTAATTTTTAAAGTAGCTCAACCACACCCAAAGGTTTTGTAGGAATTGAAAACCCCCTGGGGAAACCAGGAAGAGAGGGAAGAGTTGGGGTGTACCCACTGTTCCATGCTCTCCTGTCTCAATACAGTCACAGCCCTTTCTACCTCACTGGCCAGCCTGTGTTCCTGGCATCCTCCTTGTCTGAGAATAAGACTTCTCCCTATGTGTTTCATGTTATGTCTGTGTTCATGGGTTTGTGTGACATGTGTGAGGGTGCACATGTGGATATGTTAAGAAATAAGTGGATACCAGATGTCTTGTTCAGTTATGTGCCACCTTGTTTATGCACTGAAACATGGTCTCTCTGATCCCGAAGCTCCAGGATTTGCCAGGCTCCATCCTTAGCCCAGTGCTGGGATTATATCCCTCAGCCTGGTTTCCTCATTATACCTGAATGTTTAACACAGATACTGGGGACCAGAAACCAGTCTTCACGTTTTCAGGGCCAGCACTTTACTAACAGAGTCATCTTCCAAGCTCCCAAAGCAGGACTTTAAAATAAATGAGTATAAATAGCTTATGAGATTTTAATCCTAACGGTTGCAGAAACTATATCTTCCTTTATCGTTTATGGCGTCTCTTGCTTCAACTCGCGTCTATCTAATGCCTCATTAGAGCAGACAAGTGGGATAAAGGTGAAGACAGTCTATTTAAAATTCCTCTCAGGAGTCTTGAGAGTTTGAGAAAAGGGCAGGTCATGACATTTGCTTCAGGAAAAGCATTGCTCAGAGGAAGAGGGGATGAGAAAAAGTATTTTAAGCTGTGGTGGCCTCCAAAGTTCTTGAGATTTTTTTTATTCTGTATAGAAGTAACATTTTAGAACCTGTTCATAAAAATATGACTATGCAAAACTGTATACTTTAGCATAGCCTACTAACTACTCAAATTCTCACAAAATGGGAGAACTCAAAAAATACGGACTCACAAAATGAGAGGACAGATTAAGAATATGCAGAAGGTAGCAAGAAAAAGAAAAAAAAGTAGAGCTCAGCTATTCAAAAAGGAACAGCAATACAACAACAACAACAACAACAACAACGGCAACAAACAAAATGGCATTCAATTTCTATTTAGGCATGCCCTTTTTATCTTATTTTATTTTATTTCTCTCAGTTTCTAATCTATAATGGGTATATATCACTTAATTTTTTTTTCTATGAAATAGAAAGGTTTCTTTTTTTTTCTTTTTTTTCTTTTCTTTTTCTTTTCTTTTTCTTTTCTTTTTTTTTCTCTTTGGTTTTTCGAGACAGGGTTTCTCTGTGTAGCCCTGGCTGTCTTGGAACTCACTCTGTAGACCAGGTTGGCTTTGAACTCAGAAATCCACCTGCCTCTGCCTCCCAAGTGCTGGGATTAAAAACATGTGCCACCACGGCCTGGCTTAAAGGATTCATACATTTGAACATGCCACATATTCAGGCACCATCAACCTCCAGCACTGATCTAAATCCACTTTTATTTTATGTAAAGCAAACAAGAAGTTAACACAAGGGATTGACACATGTAAGTTTGTCTTTGGACAAGCTTAGTGTTTTCTGAAGTATGAAATGGCAATTAAGATGCAGATATATCAATGATAATACAAATTATTTTAATCTGATGCTATTAAAATGCACTTTCAGGGTCTAATAGACACCAGATATAATGACAGTAAAAAGAGGTGCGAGACCACCAGGCTCCCCAACCTACAAGCCAAAAGAGAAGACGAAGTGATATTTGTACATGAAGACAGATTTTTAATGTTCTCACCACCCAAGCACATAATTGGTGATTCCAGTTAACCAGCATGGTCCTGGCTGGGATGCTGAGGGCAACAGAGTTAACATGCTCCATCCTTTACGCACTCATCCAAGAAGCGCTCGAGCCCAGCTCATCTCCCACTTTGGATCATTCCCCAATTCTCCAAAGTTTATTTTCCTTCATTATCTTTCTATATACTTAAGCACTCTGAAGCGTTGTTTGAAATGAGGAGAGTTTAAAATAAATGAAGACTTATGAACTACTATGGATAAATTTTATTTCTCTTTTCCCAAATATCAGAGAAAGAAAGCGGATCAATTTTTAATAGCCTGGGAACCAGTTGAGCTGGAACAGCCCTCCCGGGGAAAGGAACTGCAAAGAGAAGCCTGGCATGCCCATGCATTATTAAACAGTAAATTAGGCTGCCTGTTTGGTGTGGGCATGCTGACAGCGCTGTGCTCTTTAATGTTTAAGTGGAGAAGCTCTTAACTGTGCTTGACTCACTCCAACACAGGTATACACAAACAGACACACAGAGAGAGACTCACACACAGAGACACACACACAGATACAGGCATACACATGGACACACACCCAGACACAGATATACACAGAGACACACACCCAGGTATACACCCAGACACACACCCAGACACACACTCACACAGACAGACATACACAAACACACAGACCCACACCGGCACACACAGACACACAGGTAGACACATACATGTATGTATACACACAGAGACGTACACACACACACACACACACACACACACACACACACACACGATATACCAAAACGTTTCTACATGCCCTGTATTCACCTCTTTGTTATCTGTATGAAAAGTATTTTCAGTTTCAGTTTCTATTTCTAGAGGATTAAAGCCAAGAAAACCCACATCTTCACTGGGAACCCAGTGTCAGCCACCTCGATCGGAGCTTCACCCAGAGGTCCCTTTCAGAGACATTGAGCATAGAGGAGAGCCCTCTACACCCTCCATTATTACCACAGTTAATGGCATGCTGAGGAATTCGTACATACTGAGCAGGAGTTTTTTTTTTCTTCCGTGTTTGTTTACTGCTTATTTGTTTAGTTAGAACTCCTCGCTTTGAGGTAAGGTTTTTACTCTGTGCTCTAGGCTGGCTTTGAATTAATTTGGTTCACCACAGCCTTCTTGACTTACACAGCAGTCGTCTGCTGGTCTCAGCTCCCTGAGCTGGAAGGACAGGTGTGCTCCAGCATGCTCGCCTCAAATGACTTCCAACCCAAGGTTATTTATTGACGTATTCATTTTGACCCAGTCACACTAACCCATGCTTGCCTGAAGCTCGTGTATGGAGGGCTGGCCTAAATCCCCCTGCCTCAGCCTCTCCAGTGTTGAGAATATACACATGTACCAATACCCCGGCTCTCAGTAGGAGGTTTTCTTAAGACCCAGGATGCTTTTCCTTGCAGTTACTTCTATTTTGATAACCAATTCTAAAGCCTGAGATAATTATTATAATTCCACAGGAAACTAACATTGCTCTGTTGTGAAGGTCACGGGTGTATTTCTCTGAAATCCTTTTAAAAATATTTTTTTTCTTTTTGTTCTTGTCACAAAGGCAGAGAAATGACAGCCTTGCTTGTGTGGAGATGGAAGGGCTTAGACCTGGAGTAAAGAAACATATGGTGACTCTTGCCACTGCTTAAGATGCTCTTCTGGCTTTGTTTGAGATAAACAGGAAGTAGGATCCGGTGAGGTGGCAGTGTGCACAGACCAGTGATCGCCCAACCCCTTTCTTCTAATTTTAGGGTTCTTGAGGCCAGCTTGTTTCTGCTTCTTCCTCACACCCCTACCCTCTCCTAGCCTTGTGCAGTACAATGCTTGGGAATGCTGCTGGGTTTCATCTAGCAAGTGGGGAAAAATAACAGAAAGCCTGACTGTACGGGTTAGCAGTAAGTCATGGAGAATTTATTAAGTTATGCAGGAAGCAGTGTCACCTGGACGGGCTGCTGTCAGTGCCTAAGGCCTGCTGCTCATTCAGGTAAGGGGAGAAACCATTCCAAGATTTTATCAAGATACTTTAGGGAGGTCTTTACGATCAGTAACAGGGTGCAACATTTTATGGTATGTGGAATAGCTCAGAAACAAATTAAGTCACTCTAAATCCCATAGTTATTTGCAATATAGAAACCCACAAGTTATATGTGATGAATAAATAAATGGAGGAATATATATTTTAAGTTACAGGGAGAAGCTAGCCACCTGTTGAACTTAAAGAAATTGAGATGTAATTAAAAGGAAAAAGGAAAATTGTGAGAGCATGCCATTGTTATGGTGCTATTTATAGAATGTCAGCAACAAAACACAGTGTTTCGAGTACAGTACTAGTATTCCTCAAGTTTCCATTTCCCCATTATGTAAACATAATGGTAAAAAAATTAATGTTTTAGACAGAGTCAAGATTGCTAACCAGATGGTATAGTGTTGAGACAGATTAGCCTAAATTACCCAGGCAGGCCTAATGAAACCACAGGGTTGTCTCATGTTCAAGGGGGAAACACAAGGTAACTGGAGGGCATGGAGCTATTAAGACAATGACTGGTAATTCTGAAGACAGGGTAGGCATGAGCCCACTGAGGTTGAGGTAAAGAAATGGATTCTCCCCGTCTCCAAGCTAGAATGCAGAACTGCCAAGATAAAGAAGTTTTGCTTAGGGAAACCCCATTCAGGTTGCTGATATACAGATCTATACGATAAGAAATTAATGGGAGGGGACTGGAGAGATGGCTCAGTAGTTAGGAGCACTGGCTGCCCTTCCAAGGGACCCAGGCTCAATTCAGCACCTACATGGCAGCTTACCACTATCTTGTAATTGTAGTTCCAGCGGGATTTGATGCCCTTACACAGATATACATGAAGGCATTCGATTTCAGGTATTTCGAAAAGATATAAAAGTCTTCCTATTTTAACAACAGGAAGTACCCAAGTTACTCTCAAGTACCCAATAATTCTCAAAGGTCCAAACATACCTCTCTTTATATCTACCTTTGGATGCATTTAGATGATTGAGGCTGAGAAATCTCTGCCAATGGTTACCTACCCCTGGGAGACTGGGCTTCACTGGTCCTGTGATGACCACAGGTATAACCTCTCTGTCTGTCTGTCTGTCTGTCTGTCTGTCTGTCTGTCTGTCTGTCTGTCTATCATAACTGCCTCTTGACTGGGACTTCAGCCCTGATCTCACAATACACAGATCCTCTCTTGCTCATTACTGCCTATTCCCAATCCTTTATAGACAAAACTTTCCCCAGCCAGCCTATGGCTCCTGGAAGCAGCGAAAGTTTCCAGGTATCTGATATACAGATCTATACGATAAGAAATTAATGGGAGGGGACTGGAGAGATGGCTCAGTAGGATTTCGAAATACCTGGGGCTCATGGCTGAATGTATTCAAGGACAGCTATGGGGGTGGTCTGGTCCAAGACCACGAGATATTTTGTGATTTAAACAACAACAACCACAACCGCAATTGCCTAACTCTTGGGTGTAAACTTTGTCAATGACAGTGTTGTAATGCCAAAAGGGTAGGCAGGGCTTAGGAGACAGAAGGAACTGGGAGGTTTGCAGCTTGTTTGGAGAACAGGTATTAATATCACTAATTTGCTCCCCAATTCTCTCTTCAGATCATGAACTGAAGGAGCCCTAGGCTATATACACAGTCACCTCAGTTTTACATATCGGAGAGCTGCAGGCTGAGAGAGGTTAAGAATTTGTTTGAAGTCAGGAGAGGGGATGTTAGGTCATTCTCTACATCACACTTCTCAAAACAATGTAAGACGGACACTGATCTACAACCTCAGCCAGACATTCCCTGGAATTTCCTCATTTTTTTACATGAACCTGTAGCTTTATAAGGCACTGTCGTCGTCGTCGTCGTCGTCGTCGATAGTCACTGTGTCTGGCTTTTTTCTCAAGTATTTCTACATACTATAAAAGTAGGGTTTTTCCTTGTTTAAATGAGTTTACCTGAGTGACAAACCTGGGCTCCTTAGTAGGTTAAGCAGTGTCTGTTAATCACGCATAGATTTTTGTCTCCCAAGGAAAACAGATAATCTATTAATTATCAGCTTCAAAGGTTTACAAATCAATCATTTTGCCACACAGTATGTTATTAATGATGTAAGTTAAAGGGGCATGAGATGAAAGCAATAAGGGCACCACTCTGACTTGTCCTGCAAGAAGACAAGGCTATCCCTTTTCTCTTTTGCAACATGTTCCATTCCAGAGACAGAGAGGAGCTGTTTCATGAGAAGTAGTCCTGCCTTCAAGGACAGCCACCTTATCCCAATTTTGTGAAACAAGGTGGTATTAGCCTGTAATTCTAGAATGTAGAAGGCAGAGGCAGGGGAGTTGCAAGTTTGTCACTAGACTCAACTATATAGTGAGACTTCCTCAGAAAACCAATTTCTTTTGGGGGGGGCGAGAAAACATGAGGAAGGACATTGCAACAGAGAGGAACGGATTTTCTCTAAAATGAGGGAGTTAGCCAAAGATGAGCACAAGGAGTTATGCTAAGCAGCCATAATTCACTGTTGTCTCTCTTTACAAACCAAAGTTGTACAAGGTTCCCCTTGGAGAAATGAGCAGAAGAATGTAAAGCCTGGCATCCTGCATACACAGGATCAGAAAGAAAAATAGGAATTTAACTAGATTCCAATCTTATCACTAATTTAAAGTTACTCTAAAATCAACTAACATACTTCTTCTCTATTATTGGAATAAAAACATCACAGTAAATCAAGGTTTTACGTAGTTTCTGTTGGGAAAGACAGCCCATCAAGTGGGTGAAGCCTGCGTAATATCAAAAGTTAGAATAAATCACAATCTTTCAAAGGTGCTTAGTGAGGCTCAGAGTAGAAGGTTGGGGGGTGGACTGGGAATTCGTAAAAATTAAATATTTTCAATATAAATGTCATCAGTGAATTAATCCAGCAGCTGTATCTATCTACCTTATGCTAATCCCCAAAATCACACAGAGAAATTAAGATGTATTTAAAACTGCACCTCAGTAGCCAAGTAGTTAATCTCTAAGCTATTCTGGCGGCCTCCCCGCCATGACACCAATGGACTTGCTTCTTCTGGCTCTTTGGGCTTCAGGTATTTTTTCATGATCTCTTTTGGACACTTTCTTCACACGACTCCAGTTCCTTCATCCTCCTTGCCAATCTCTCTCTTTTTTTCCTGATAAGATTCCTTTGTATTCATTTAGTTTTTTAATGAAATTATTTTATTTATTTACTTTTCAAAAGTTGCCCCCCTTCCTGAGTTTTCACCCCATCTGCTCTTCCTCCTCCCTCCCCCGTCTGAGAGGGTACTCCCCCACCCACCCACTCCCATCAGCATCTCTCTTCCCTTGGGCATCAAACAGCCACAGGACTAAGTTCCTCCTCTCCCACTGAGGCCACACAAGGCATTCTCTGCCACAAACCAGCCCATATGTGCTCCTTGTTTTTTGGCTTAGTCTCTGGGAGCTCTGAGGGACCTGGGTTAGTTGACATTAGTGTTCTTCCTATGGGATCACAATCCCCTTCTGCTCCTTCAGTCCCTTCTCTAACTCTTCCATATTAGTCCCTGACCTCAATCCAAATGGTTGGCTGCAAGTCTCTGCATTTGTCTCAGTTGCTGGTAGAGCCTCTCAGAGGTCAGCCATGCCAGGCTCCTGTCTGCACGCACAATATGGCCTCATTGGTAACAGCGTCAGGATGTAGTGTGTGTGCACTGGATGGATCCCAAGTTAGGCTGGTCACTGGGTGGCTTTTCTTTCAGTCTCTGTTCCATTTTTGTCCCTGCATTTCCTTTGGACAGGAACAATTCTGGGTTAAAATTTTTGAAGATGGGTAGGTAGCTCTGTTTCAACTGGGAGCCATGCCTATCTACTAGGGGTGGTCTCTTCCAGTTCCAACTCCCCAGAGTTGGCATTTCAGCTAGTGTCATCCCCCTTGAGTCCTGGGAGCCTCTCACATCCCAGGTCTATGGGATTTTATAGAGGTTCCCTGCCCTCTAACCCCCCTGCTGCATATTTTGATTCACTCCCGGCCCTCTGTGTGCCCCTCCTGTCTCTCCCCATACCTGATCCTGACCCTCCTTTTCCCCCTCCCCCACCCCTCTCCCACCCAATTTCCTCACTCTCTCTGCCTCCTGCAAAGGACACTGTCAATAAGACAAAACAGCAACCTACAGACTGGGAAAAGATTTTCTCTAACCCTACATCTGATAGACGACTAATATCCAAAGTATACAAAGAACTCAAGAAGTTAGACTCCAAAAAAAACCAAATAACCTAATTAAAAAATGGGGTATGGAGCTAAACAGAGAATTCTCAAAAGAGGAATCTTGAATGGCTGAGAAGCACTTAAAGAAGTGTTCAACATCCTTAGTCATCAGAGAAATGTATATCAAAAGAACCCTGAGATTCTGCCTTACACCAATCAGAATGGCTAAGATAAAAACTCAAGCAACAGCAGATGTTGGAAAGAATATGGAGAAAGAGGAACACTCCTCCATTGCTGGTGAGATTGCAAAGTGCTACATCCACTCTGGAAATCAATCTGGCAGTTCCTCAGAAAATTGGAAATAGCTCTACCTGAAGTCCCAGCTATACCACTCTTGGGAATATACCCAAAAGATGCTCCACTATACCATAAGGACACATGTTCCACTATGTTCATAGCAGCCTTATTTGTAATAGCCAGAAGCTAGAAACAACCCAGATGTTCCTCAACCGAAGAATGGAGGCAGAAAATGCAGTTCATTTACACAATGGAAAACTATTTATTCAGCGATTAAAAACAAGGACATCATGAATTTTTCAGGCAAAATAATGGATGGGACTTGAAAATGTTATCCCAAGTGAGGTAACCCAGGCCCAAAAGGACATGCATGGTATAACTGGATACTAGCCAAAAAGTTCAGAATACCCATGATACAACTCACAGATCATAGGAAGCTTAACAAGAAGGAAGGCCCAAGTGTGTATACCTGAAACCCACTTAGAAGGGGTACTGATCTCTTTTTAACGACAAATACAAGAGAATTCCAAGGGCTGGTGGACTCATCTATATGTGGAGCTTCCAGATTCTCTTGACGAGCTGTTCTAGTACATGTAATTTTTCTTTCGTCATAGGCCATTGTTCAATCCAAAGAAGTTGGTCAAATCGCTTTACCAGTATGGCTGTTGGCATTTTATCAACAGTGTCTCTCCCATACAAAGTTGGAGAGTCAGCTTTGGTTGTGTCCTGTTTATGGACAAAAGTCCATGACTCTTGGTAAGACTTTTAAAAAATACTTTCATCAGGAACATGTCTTATTTTATGGCTTGTCTCTGAAACTGGAGGAGTGGTAATCTGTACCTCCATTGTTGTAACAGATCTCTTCCCCTTAAATTCATGGCTATATCACCCACATATGGCTTTGATTTTCCTGTTTAGCCTTCTAGCACCATACATTTAGGCCATTTTATACTTTATTTGGGATAAAGTTCCAATTCCTTGATTTTGGACATCTATCTCCTATAGAGGCCAACCTGGATGCCTTGATTTTGCATAGATTAGGTTACATCTTTTCCTATATCAACCTTTCCTTCTATTTCAGTATTATTTATAAACACCTTTAGTTTTGGCCTTTGATCATCTATAGAAGATTGCCAAACTATTTATTTTTTGGTTACTTTTCCTTTTTTTTAATCTATTGAGGTGGTTTTGACTTTGATATCTAGGTTTTTAGTATCTATTTTTAGAGTAGTGATGTTTAATTGTTCTAGTTAATTGTTCACTGTTGGTGAGTATTTTGTTGTAGCCCTGAATTGGCTGATTTGAATTTGATTTGTTACTGGGACTTGCAAGAGGCCCCCCTGGAAGTTTTTTGATAATGGGTTACCCCCATTTATCTGTTGTTGACTTACATTCATTAGTCCAATGTCAGCCTTTGCCACATCTTTTGCATATATCAGATAGCGTAGGCTTGCTTGTGGACTCAACTTGGTTTTCTTTCTCATTTCTTTTGAAATGACTTTGGTCAGCGAAATTTGGACATTTGTGAGTTTTTCTTCTCTTATAACCCATAGGGATGGCTTCTCCTAGTAAAGCTTTCTCAGGAGAATGGGGTGTGACACCAACCGTATTCCTAACCTATTATTCATCAATAGGTGCTGATCATGCCCTCAATGGTCTTCTGATCACTCTCTGCATTCAACCTTGGCAATTTTGAAAGCCAAAGATTCGATTAATGCCTTTTGAACTAATGGATCTGATGCCTTTCTCTCTATAGCTGAAATTAATCTTTGTAAAAAGCCAATGAACGTTTCTTTTGGGCCTTGTACAACCTGAGTAAATGACTCAAGTCTTTTTCCTGCTTTTTCAATCTTGTCCCGGACATTTACTGCTGCAATGAAACATAATGTTAAAGTTTCTATGTCATCTATCTCATCAGAGATCTGTAAATAATGTTTTATTCATGTCTATTTTATAGAAAATAAGTTGTTTAAAATTTCAGTTATTTGTCAATAAAACTCATGTTTAATTTAATAGTAAGAAGGATTAACTAGAAAATCTGACTTTTGTATAATAAAGATTATATGTATTTATATGGAGTGTGTGTGTGTGTGTGTGTGTGTGTGTGATATGTAGTTTTAAGTTTTCATTTTCAGATTACAAATTACATTTTATACATTTATTTTAAGCCTGTAAAACTCTATCTTCAAGCTCTATTAGTAACTGAAAACATTAAGTTTGAATTCTGAATGGAATTGGCAAAAGTAAATGCATTGTTGGTTTTTTGTTGTTGTTGTTGTTGTTGTTTTTGTTTTGTTTTGTTTTGTTTTCGAGACAGGGTTTCTCTGTGTAGCCCTGGCTGTCCTGGAACTCACTCTGTAGACCAGGCTAGCCTCAAACTCAGAAATCTGCCTGCCTCTGCCTCCCAGAGTGCTGGGATTACAGGTGTGCGCCACCACCACCCGGCTAAATGCATTGTTTTTACTGAATAGTAAACTGTTACAAGTAAGCAATATGGAAAAATTAGATATAAACCTCACAGTAAAATACTCTACTTTAGAGCATTTTAGTAGTTTTAGTAAGGAGTTAGAACATCATGGTAAATGTGTAGTGCTTTCCCCTTTACAAACATTCACGAAATATGACAATCCAAGTCTTCTGTTACTGTATCATAACACTCAGGCTATGCACACCAAAATAGCAAACTAAACAGATTTGAAAACATTCAAACCATCAATTAAGAACATGCCCATGTTAAGATGTCCTTTTTATTTTTGAGGAAGCATAATTCTAACTCACTGCCGGTGTTTTCCCACGCGATGAACCCAACCCCCAGCCCACTCAGCAAGATGATTAGCAAAAGCAGACATCGGTATTTTCCTTCATATTTGTCTATGATCCTGTCGCTGAAACCTTTAAGGAAAAGTTACCGAGTACCAGGAAAGAATATTAAAACGGGGTAAAATTCACCTATGAAAATACCTTGTTCTCTGGTTGTGTTAATACTGCTTGAGTCTTGGCATTTTAATACACAAGACAGTAAAAATGCCAACCATGAATTTAAAAGGAAAACGAAAATGAAACCCACCCTTCATGGGTGTTTGCAATGTGCATCCTTGTTATAGACAAAGAGAGACTCCTGAAGCAGCATCCCACAATCCTCCAGCTCAGCACCAGTTCTTAGCGAGGGTGGTGTGTGTGTGTGTGTGTGTGTGTGTGTGTGTGTGTGTGTCTGTGTGTGTGCAGGAGGTGCCACAAAAATTCAGCTCTCCAGATAGTGTTTTGAATAAACTAAGCTTTGTAAAGATTACTAAATAAGGCAGGGAGAAAGAAGTGAAACAAGAGAGCAGGAAGTAGAAAGAAAAGGCAGGGAAGAGGGGGGAAAACCAAAATGAAGATGAGACTATAGCATACTCATAAGAACGGTCTTACAGCTGGGAAGAAGTGCCCTGTGGTGATGCTGACGGACCCTCAGACCAAATCCTAAAGCCACTGCAGCCACAGCCAGCACAGCTGAGCTACTGCCTAGTACCTTTAGGAAGGGAATAAACTGGGCCAGTATTTCCCACAGAGAAATACAATGTCTACATGAAAATAACAGTGCTCTGTGGACTTAAGAATCAACCTAGTTATATGCTGGTGGTGGTGGCATATGGCTTTAATCACAGCAGTCGGGAGGCACAGGCAGATGGATCTCTGAGTTCGAAGCCAGTCTGGTCTACACTGGGAATTCTAGGACAGCCAGGGCTACACAGAGAAATGCTGTCTCAGGAAAAGAGAGAGAGAGAGAGAGAGAGAGAGAGAGAGAGAGAGAGAGAGGGAGGGAGGGAGGGAGGGAGGGAGGGAGGGAGGGAGGGAGGGAGGGAGGGAGGGAGGGAAGGGTAGTAGGGGAGAGAGAGAGAGAGAGAGAGAGAGAGAGAGAGAGAGAGAGAGAGAGAGAGAGAGAGAGAATCACTCCAGTTAGAAGCTTTTGACTATGGGGCAACCTCTGGAACAAGAGATGTACTATGACTTTTGGCCTACCTTTCTGGAACTTTTATCATTCTCATTATTTAGAAAGATGAGCTGGTACCCCAAGACTGAATTGGCTAGTCAGTCAGTCTTTACAAGAATGTGGGGAGCTCTTGCTGCCTGCACAGATGGTATAGCAGTTCTGATCAAATGAGCCCTCAATTTCTTAGTCTCAATCTCCTCCCGTAACAGTGATCATGCAAGTCCCACTGCTTGCCTCTAGCTCAGGAGAAAGAGACGTACATTCCAAGCAGATGTTTGATGAAGATGTTGAGTGTCTCTACAGGGAACGGCTGAGGATTACAAACTCAGCAAATGTGTCAAGAACTGTGCAACAGAGCTTCCGTGCAGATGGAAATTTTCTGTCTGCTCTGTCCAATCTGGCAGGAACCAGCCACATGCTACTCTTGAGAACTAGAACTGTGGCTAAGACTTTTATTTAATTTGACTTTTATTTGCTGTCATTAAATCTGCTGCATGTGGCAAATAACATAGTTAGAGAATTTATAATTAACTGATCAAACAGTATCCTCATTTTGCAGAAATGAAAACAAGATATTTTTAAAACAAATTCTTCCCCCAGCTATAATCATTACTTATATTTTGACATATTGTACAATATTCTAGTGAATATATTTATATACAAGAAACTACATGGATGCATATCCAAATACATACATATGTAATATATATTGACATTTTGGGCTAAAGTACAAATCCAGCAATTTCGTGTTATCCTACGATAATATATGTCTGGCATACAATAAACACCAGACAGGCATTGGGTGTTATTAATTATAGTAAGCATTAATAATGACTAAGTCATAGAACACTGTTATCTTGAGAAGACATTTTAAAAACTATCATTTTCATAGATTAAATTGGTTTTTTTTGTTTTTATATGTTTTTTTGTTCACTTATTTCTAGAATACTTAGATAAGTATCTAGAAAAAAAGACAGGATGGCTTGAATGCTTCTTTCAAAGACTGTGGGTGCATATTATCAATGTACTAGCCAGAAAAAAAAACACGAGAAACTGACATTGTTTTAAAAGCACTGGATGGGCTTTACCAGACATCTCTGTTAAAATCTTCAGGGAGGAAAAGATGATGATGATGCCTATTTACAGAAGAGGCCTTAAGGTTAAAAATATCATAATCGGTCTGGAAAACGTCTCTAATTTACCATAAGCAGCAATGGACACAGTCTGCGTGTTCACTTGGAGAGATACCACACAGCCCCACAAAAACCAGCTTCTTCCTTCAACACCGCATGACTGTCCCTGCACATGGACACCAGGCTTGTCTTGGGAGCCATTTGATCTGGCACGCCACTGTTTTCTAAATTGAGGGACCCTGCTCAAAGCAGCATGATGCCCAAACTGTTAAGAGTTGTGGACAGAACTGGGCCATCATCAGGAGGCACAGTTTGCAATTCCCATCTCGACTGCTCATTCTGGGGCGTGTGCGCATGGAAGGGAACCAGAGCCACCCACACGGTCACATCTCTCTCTGTTATTCTCTCAGCAGGAACAGATTTCATGTGCAAATGGAGAGGCATTACACATTTAGATTATTTAGATGTTGAATATTTCTCGTATCCTTGTGGGGTGAAACAAAGGAAGGAGGGCCGAGGAGGAGGAGGAAGAGGATGAGGAGGAGGAGGAGGAGGAGGAGAGGGAGGAGGAGGAATGACAGGCTGTATGTATGGAGGAAAGCTATTTTTAGCTTCCCTCAAATGTCCTTTATTCTTTCTATCACATCATAGTGGACCAAACACACTGCTCACACTGCGTGTGGTGAGTTAGCTGGTGCTATACCTCCGTTAGGCTCCACGGAAGGTGTCAGGGTGTTTCTAAGCTCTGCCAACTGTGTTTAAAATTCAGTTACACTTACATAACCACAACGAAATCTAGGAAATAAAGAATGTCTAGAGTGGATTTGATCTTTCAGAGATGGAAACTTTTTATCAGCCTTATAGCTCCCATATGCCAAACATGGTATCCCCATTTATCTCAGCCAACGAATGTGGGGGGGGGGAAGGTGATCAATATAGTAACTTTATGTATACACAGTGCATGCCAATTTATCTGTAGTGGAAATGAAGTCAATGCCACAGTGAATTTTCATTCAGCTCAGGGAATTCTGAGATCGGTGTCTTCTATAAACTACACCGTATTTCCCAAGGAGTGGCATAGACAAGGTTGGTTTTATGTGTCCACAGAAGAGGTTATTTCAGGGGACATTTCTTCAGAAAAGACTCATTTCCTTTCCTCAAAGTGAACAAAGCTAAATTATTAGATTTGAAAAACATGTAATAAGGAAAAAAGACAGGAGTAAAAGGCTCCAGGAA
>OZ030022.1:12435000-12482500 GCA_964023405.1 Apodemus agrarius | reverse complement strand
TTCTCTGACTCCACAGGGCTGGGATTGCAGGCCTGCACCACCGTGCCTGACATAAGTGATACTTTCTGACAGACACACATGTAAATTTCCCATGTGGTGATAGAATGACTGCTTTAGCTCTCAAGATAAAACCTGCTTTTTCCTTTAATAACGAATCAGTAAAGCATCGTGGAAACAAGGACGTTCTCAAAGAATAGGGCTGTCTTTTTCTTTCTTTCTTTCTTTCTTTCTTTCTTTCTTTCTTCTTTCTTCTTTCTTTCTTTCTTTCTTTCTTCCTTCCTTCCTTCCTTTCATTGGATGTTTTCTTTATTTACATTTTCAAATGTTATACCCTTTCCCAGTTTTCCCCCCACTCCTGGAAACCCCATCCCCCTGCTTCTATGAGGGTATTCCTCCACCCACCCCATTCCCACCTCCCTGTCCTCAATTCCCCTACTCTGGGGTATATATCAAGCCTTCATAGGACCATGGACGTCTCATCCCATTGATGCCCGACAAGGTAATCCTCTGCTACAAATGCAGCTGGAGCCATGTGTACCCCTTGGTTGGTGGCTTAGTCCCTGGGAGCTCTGGGGGGTGGAGGTTCTGGTTGGTTGATATTGTTGTTCTTCCTATGGGGTTGCAAACCCCTTCAGCTCCTTCAGTAGAATAGGGCTGTTTTAAAAAGCAGACTGCCTTGTTGGTCTTTTGGGAAGTAGAACTGTCCATAGGATGATCTTCTCTGTACTCCTGGCTTGGCAATGAAGACACGCTCCCTGGAAACACTGCTTCCAGAATCTCTGCCTTGGCGCTCTGGCCATTTGCCACGGCTCCCAGCTGCACTGTGCATACCCAACAGCCCATGATACTGCTCAGCCAAGCTGCTCCGTGTGCTGGGAGCCTGGCAGCTTCCCTCCGTGGGAAGCATGGCTGCAGATGACTACTTGAAAATAAGACTCAACCCAGGCTGAATGTATCATCTGGCTTCTAATCAGTTTCCAGCTGACCAGCTGCTCTCGGGGGCTTTTTTTCCCCACTCACTTTTACAAACATGGTTTAAGAACTTGATCTTTCAGTAAGAACACGATCTTGATACTTTGGAATAAAAGTAGGTGGACACATGTGAGTACTGTTTTCAATATCATTAGTCCCACAAAAGTTGCAGATTCTAATGTATGATACTATTCTCCAGAGAGGCCTATGAATATTAATATTCTAAGGCATACTGAACATAAAGAAATCGCAGGAAACAATCATGACTAACCTTCAGCCAAAAGAAACAAGACTTCTTTTTCAAATTTAAGCAGGTATTTGCACGCTTGCAGGCCCATATATTAAAATGCTCATAGCAACCCTCTTCCCAGGGCAATCCAGTCTACTCTCACTCACGGAGAGCTCCACGATTTTACTTAACATCCTAGTTTTGACCAATAATTTGACCTAGTAATTTCCTTTAGGTTAAATTGTATCCGGCACAAACAGAAACTTCATAGTAGTTCTCCAGTGAAACGAAATAGCCATTTTTATAGAAAGATCATTTTTATAGTCTGCAGAACACCCTAAAATCTACAACTACTGCTATGTCAACTGAACAAATAGGTGGCAAAAAAAAACAAAAAACAACAAAAAAAAACCACACCAATGCTGGGCAGTTCCTTATCCTCGCCCATAAAGAGTTGTTATTTGTTTTGTTCAAGATTGCTTCTGCCCAGCTTCTTGTTGGGGTCAGACTCACATTCCTCAAAGCAGACTGTTAACTGCAGTGTTTATTTCCTGTCTGTAAGAAACTGAGGCTATGGACAGACTGAGACTTGAGTTCCTACTCAGTCATACCATGGTGTCTGTCATGTGAAGGTGATCAGCTGACATAGGGATCATACCGCTCCTGCCATGGACTGTATTTATATGCAAATGAACACACACACACACACACACACACACACACACACACACCATACTCAGGTACACCAACCAAGTATGCAAGGCAGCAGGTAATTTGGTCTGCTGGAACTTTGTTGCTGGGCAACCAAGAAGAGAAGACTAAGAGGGAGGCAGAAAAATCCCAGTTGTATTATTCAGGCCAAGCAACTATTAAATCAGTTCCTAAAATTTGTGGTAAGGGGAGCAGTGTTTAGAAGCCCAGGGTTCAGCTGTCTTCTGGGATGATTTTAAATTAAAGGTCCATAAAGCAGGGACAATGAGGAGCTTTCCTTCCCCCTCTCTTCAAATAGGAAATAAACACAGCAGTCAGGAAGGACAACAAGGCAGCTCATTAATGTGGATGCCTCCATGCTTCTTAGAAGGGAGAACAAAATACTCCCAGGAGGAAATATGGAGGCAAAGTGTGGAGCAGAGACTGAAGGGAAGGCCATCCAGAGACTGCCCCACTGGGGATTCATTCTATAGACAGTCACCGAACCTGGATGTTATGGTAGATGCTAGAATCTTAGAATTAGGAGACTAAATGGCTGTCTCCTGAGAGGCTCTGCCAGAGCCTGACAGATACAGAGGCGGATGCTTGCAGCCAACCATTGCACTGAGTGCAGGGGTCCCTGATGGAGGAGTTGGAAAAGGGACTGAAGAAACTAAGGGAGGTTTCAGCCCCATGGAGGAAGCAACAGTGTCAACAGGCCAGTCCCCCCCCCCCACCTTCCCGGACCACCAACCAAAGAATACACATGGAGGGACCCATGGCACTGGCTGCATATGTGGCAGAGGATGGCCTTGTTGGTCATCAGCGGGAGAGGACCTTGGGGCTGAGGGTGTTCGATGCCCCAGTGCAGGGGAATGCCAGGGGAGGAAGATGGGAATGGGTAGGTGGGTGGGGAAGCACCTTCATAGAGGCAGGGGGAGGGGGGATGGGATAGGGGGTTTCCAAAGGGGAGACCTGGAAAGAGGAAAACATTTGAAATGCAAATAAAGAAAATACCCAATAAAAAAGTGGCTTTGTAGTGCCCATCAGAAAATAAAAATGAATGAATACTTACCTAATGTTTTTTTAATATAATAAACATACTTTTGTTGTTGTTTGGTGTTTTGGCTTCTCTTTCTTTCTTTCTTTCTTTCTTTCTTTCTCTCTCTCTCTCTCTCTCTCTCCCTCCCTCCCTCCCTCCCTTCCTTCCTTCCTTCCTTCCTTTCTTTCTTTCTTTTTTTTGAGGATGGCCCCACTCTCTAGATCAGATTCCCCTCAAGCTCCTTCAAGCCCCCTGCTAAGTGTAGGATTACAAGTGTTAATCACATGCAGGGGTCCGTTTAAGGTTTTGTATCTTAGATTTCTCCTTTTGTATGTAGTAAGTTATTCCATAGGAAAAAATTAGGTGAATTGGAACATAAGTCAGTTTACATATGTTTGAGTATATTTATATAGCTTCATAAAATGCTTAATTGGTTGTAGCTATTAATTATATTTTAAAAATCTTTCAGCATTTTCTTCCCATTTTACACAATATGTAAATGAGCCTTTAAGATAGGAACACCTCCCAGTCTTACAGCTTTCCCAGGGAGAGGTATGTATTTAGCCCGCCAATTGTTCATAAAGGCCTATGCACCTACTCAGACCAGTCTGGACTTCCCGGACAGACAAACTTTGGTCAAAGAAGAAGAAGGATACAAAAGCAGAATTTGCTTTTGGGAATGGGGAAGGAAAAAAATCAAAACCAGACTGTGTGTAAAAAGCAGGAAGGGAAGGACGGGGTTCTATGGGCAATGCAGAACTGTACACGGCTGGTGATACGGCCCGAACAGCTGTGAGCAAGAAACCAATCAGACGCCGGCTGTCCAAACGAGATTTAAAATGGACGACATTAAATAGTGAGTAACCCTTGGGTGACTAACAAAAGTCACCCAATAAGTAACTTTTTATTTCTCAGCAATATAGTAAGAAAAATAACTGCCTTCTAATTTCTTTGAACTTGAAGCTCTTCGTTTTGACTACTGTATTACAATGCATGGTTATGTTAAATTTAGTGCTACAATATCACTAGATATGAAGGTTGTACACACACGTTAGATATAAACATGTCCAAGAAATGAAATCAAAGCACAATACTAACTCTGCAATTACAGGCAAGTGAGTATTCATGTAGGAAGATTTGGAGACAGAAATATAGTGAATATGAAATACTTTCAGCTGTGAGGTCAGAGGAGTCTCAGGCAATGGGTCTAGAATTCAACCTCATCTTTAGCTGCACTGTGGGAAAATTTTCTTCATCTAACACAGTGGTTCCCAATCTTTCTAATGCTGCCCCTTTAATACAGTTCCTCACGTTGTCGTGACCCCCCAATCATAAAATTATTTTATTGCTGGGTCTTAACTGTAATTTTGCTACTGTTATGATTTTTAACATAAATATCTGTGTTTTCCAATGGTCTTAGGTGAAAAGGTTGTTTGCCCCTCGAAAGGGTCATGACCCACAAACTGAGAATCACTGTTCCATATTGTTTAAATGATGTTCGAGAAACATGGGATTCCACCAAGAAGTAAATGAGAAAAGGAGTTTAGAGGTCCAGCAACTACAAGCCTATTCTCTTTCTTTTGGGTTTGTTTTCTGCAATGAAGGCTGGGGAAATCCCAGGTGGAGGAGCCCCTCACAGAGACAAGAGGCCAGAGATGAGTAGGTCTCCTCAATCAATATTATGTGTAGTTCAGAGTAACAGGAGTTAGATTATAAAAATAGTTAGGTGAATTAAGATATAGCAATGATTAAAAGTTGATGTACACATATAATCAACACGATCACATTCTAGTATTGATATTATCCAGTTCAGCCAGTTATTTAGGAAGAAAATGTATTTGCAGGGGACACAGTGGCAGCTTTGCATAGGAAATGATTGACAGGGCCGTTAGACAGTGGGACGACTCACAGATCTGCAAACCCTTCTTAAAAGGGAGCAGTTATAGTTCCTCTACTGTCCCTCCCTCCCCTCCCCTCCTCCTCTTCCACTGCCCCTCCCCCTCCTCTCCCACTACCCCTCCCCCTTCTCTCCCCCTGCCGCTCTCCCTCCTCTCATACCGTGTTGCCTTGCCTGGTGGATGTGTCTTGCCAGACCATCCTTTAAAGGAGCTTAGAGTTCACAGCTGGGTAAGACTGATGCTCACTTTTCTCCTCTGGTGTGGTGCTTAGCACCCTCAGGCATTGTGAAGACAGCCAGTAGTTTCCAGTCAGCATCAACATCAGCTTGATTACCTCATGATTCAAGCTTATGGGTGTCTTTAGCATTAGATTCTTCCTGTCAAGTTCTCTAAGGTAACCAAGAGCATCAGACAAATCGCGTAATGCTTGTGGGTCAATGGAACTTCGCTGGTAAACAATTCCAGGAGAAGCACCCTATCCTAGAGCTGGATTTTTTTTTAATTTGTTAATCTGATGTGTCTAGTAGGGGGAATTGCTACCCTGTTACAGGAAACACCATTTTAACTCTTTTTACTCATGTGCACTGATAGAGTTCAGGAAGCTAATATAGTAGTAGTTTTCCATCTGAATTTATAAAAAATGATTTAGTGTTTTTTATCCCAGCAAGTATTACCCCTGCTACTGTCCTTCCTCCACCAAGGGTTCTAACCACTGTCAAGACTCCGGCATGTTCCCGGTGATGCTCTGAGACACAATACGAGATGCTTTGAGCTTTTCAGACAGAACACTGCCTGTGAATAGGAACGTGCCAGCCTTCCATTGCCTAGCTATTCTCTTCTGTTCTCTTGCACACCATATGTCACAACAGAGGAAATCAACAACCCTGGGAAGCCACAGAACACATCTGACAGCTGCAGGACTGGCTGACGCACGGATGGTGGCAGAAAAACATTCACCACAACTGGGGGTACAAAGCGTGTGGACTTTAATGAGCCCGGCTACAGGGGGAGAAAAACATGTCTAACATTTTCTATTTTAATTGGAAGTGTCACCTCACAGAGCTTCAGTGAGTCTCACACCATACTTGGTTGTGTGTTCCTCATAAACAGGGCGCATGGCAGAACACACACACACACACACACACACACACACACACACACACAAATGTTGGCCTTGGCAAGAATTCAGACTGAAATGACAATGGCATTTTGTATTTTTCAGAAACTGATGCTGGCTCTTTATCTAACTGTGGAACATTAGGTACATCATGGCTATCCTGATACCCTCCCCATTTAAAAGGACTATTAGGTTTAATTATTTTGTTGTTAGTCATTAAATATGAACCTTATTCCGGTTCAGTAACTATGGGTTACTTATTTATTCTATGTACATATGTACATGCATATGTCTATGTGAATCTATGTGCATCAGATGTGTGTAGGGGCTCTTGGAGGTCAGAGGGAGTCAGATGCCTCAAAGCTGAGAGTTACAGGTAGTTGTGAGCCTCCTTTGGAGGGTGATGAGAACCAAACTGGACTACTCTGCAATAATAGCAGTGTACTTACTGTGTGAGCCATTTCTCCAGCTTTTAGTCTCGACTGCAACTTGTTTCCTGATTTGTGATAATTATATCCAGTGAGAACTGGTAAACAAAGAGTAACAACAAGGGCATTTCTTAGCTTTTGTTCTACCTTAATATATATATATACATATATGTATATATATATACATACATACACATATATACAATACTGTATAATATAGAATATAGTAATATTCAATATCATATTCATATAATATATAAATTACACAATGATATGTAATAATTATTACATTATATATATACTCATGTTGTACCATATATATGTTGATATATATATATATATATATATATATATATATATACATATATATAAACCAATTATTCATGGGCATATATGTAGTACATCATGAGTATAGATGTCAGAGAAATATCAGGAAAGTTATATCTATGAAGTCTCACCAAGGTGACTGCCAAAAAAGACCTGAACACAGATAGCACTAATAGACTTGTTAGCACGGAAGGGGAAAGTTCAGGAGGCCTCAACTCTAGACAAAGAACGACAGGCATGTGAGGCATCAGGAGACAAAGTCTTCCCCAGGGAAAAGCACACCAATTGTTTATATAGCACCAAACAATCAGTCCTAAAAATATACATATAAGTAGCAACATACAGATGAAGTAGATTATATTTATTTATTTAGGCACAGACACACACACACACACACACACACACACACATACACACATTGAATTTGAGAGGGAGCAAGGGTACATGGGAGAGCTTGGAAAGGAAGTGGGGAAATGATATAATTATAATATAACTCAAAAAATTTAAAAAATCATGAAAGAATGAAGCAGGTAAGACTGGATATTTGAAGGTTGTTCAACGTGTTCCTGGGGACCTGCATGGAGTGACAGCTGTCAGTGTGAGCATAGGGCTGAAGTCACAAGGTGCTCTCTATGACATGACCTCAAGGCCACATTAACAGCCAACTTGCTGATGCACACATTAAATGGGGTCAGGAAAAGCCTAACAAAGCAATGCCGAGTGCCATTTTCAACTGTGCGTGCGGTCAGAACAGGCATTCATTGGCAAGCACACCCTTAGGAGGCAATCCCACCATAGCACAAGGTCAGGTAGGCGTCAACTGCTTAGATAGATGCCTTCGAAAAATAAACTTGTCCGGAGAGTTTGCAAACCTAGCTCAGCAATTTCCTGCTGCCATGTTTCACAGGGCAGTTTAAATTAGACAGGGATGGTTTTTGAATGTTACGACAAACAGTGCAAAGGTTTAGAACTATAAAAACAAAGCTGTTTCATCAAACTGACAACCGAGACCACTGCTAAGTTAAAAATAACCATGTAATAGCAAATTCCAGGAGTCCGACACTGTAAGGAACCTTCGAATCCTGCAGATTGCACGTGACATACATCAGAAGCTCAGTGACTCCATCTGACAGACTTCCAATTCGCAGCATATTTTTGATGGAGGAAAAATTAAGATTTGACAACTTACTTTTAAATCAAAAGACAAAGAATTCTCATTATATCTACCTAGTTGAAATTAATCACCAAAGGAGGAAGAGCTACTATCGCTGAGGATCCTAGAAACATCCTACCTTGAAAGCCAGAAAGAGCACGAAACAATTTTAAACCAGATGTATCACAATACTGTATGTAGGTGGAAAGAGAACTCTTATACAAAGAGCCACATAAACTGAAGAATGAATGATGGATGATCTTTAAGTTACAGGATGTCTCAGGCGGGCCTCACACACAGAGCAGAACTCTGCAAAGAGCATTGTGGAACACAATTAGGCCAGAGATTGGATGTTTCTCTTGCTATGTTGTCATGAAGAACTTTCCTGAGACATTCTCTTTTGTGCTAGAGCAAGTGAAAACGATCTAACACCAACTCCCTTCTGCTGCAGTTAACACATTAGTTCTGAAGCTATGTTCTTTACTTCTAACTTAATTTTAGAAATATGTATTCCCATACTATAGTCAATGGCATTGCAAGCTAAAATGCCACTAACAATACATTTGATTTCTATGTCAAGACAGAAAACAAACAAACAAACAAACAAACAAACATGAGCCACTTTAAAAACTACCTTTGCTTTGGTTAACTGTTTTCCAGGAACAACAGCTCACACACGTCAGGCATCCAGGGCTGCCCCAGCTCTCACAACTATTATGTATTAAAAATAATCTGGCTCTGCTGGGAGAACAACCAGTGCTCTTAACTACTGAGTGATCGCTGCAGCCCCAAGAGATTGAAATTAAATTTGTGCAAAACTGATGTCCTCATCCTCCCTACAACCAACTTCACATCTGTAACTGTACCCTACTCTCTCCTGGATCAATCATCCCAGGTCTCCCCAGAATTCTACTAACACTCCAGCATTTCATTCTGCACCCCCTGCATGCTTTCAACTCTCCACATGGAATGCTGTTCCACCATTCAGAGCCTACTATTGCCTCAATCCCTTCTTACTGAGGGAACCTCTGATAGTAGCTCCTTCTGACTCTTCTATAATCTATTCTGTTTTATTTTTCTGTACATCACTTATTACATTATCAAACAAGTTGGTCATTCTCTATCTCTACTAGAACTTAACCTTCAACAAGACAAATCTCCACCAGAAAGAAAGACTACACGATGCATACATACTAGACACTGAGGATGAAATTATCTTGTCCATTAAACTATGCTCTACCCATGTGGACACACATGAACACATTATTAATTATATCCAAGCAAAATGCAATTATTATAACTTTTCAGTGAAGTGAGAGTAATACACTAAGCCCTTTTTTCAGATTTTTCTTTTTTTCTTTTTTTCCTTCCATATATTCTTTATTTACATTTCAAATGATTTCCCCTTTCCTGGCTCCCCCCTCCCTGAAAGTCTCATAAGCCCTCTTCCCTCCACCCCTTCCCACTCCCCACTTCTGGTATTCCCCTACACTGCTGCACTGAGCCTTTCCAGAACTAGGGGCCATTCCTTCCTTCTTCGTGGACATCATTTAATATGTGGATTGTGTCTTGGGTATTCCAAGCCTCTAGGCTAATATCCACTTATTAGTGAGTGCATACCATGAGTGTTCTTTTGAGACTGGGTTACCTCACTTAGGATGATGTTCTCCAGTTCCATCCATTTGTCTAAGAATTTCATGAATTCATTGTTTCTAATGGCTCCATTGTGTATGTATACCACATTTTTTGTATCCATTTGTCCATTGAGGGACATCTGGGTTCTTTTCAGCTTCCCGCTATTATAAATAGGGCTGCTTTATTTATAATAGCCAGAAGTTGGAAGGAGCCCAGATGTCCCTCAAAGAAAGAATGGATACAGAAAATGTGGTATATTTATACAATGGAATACTACTCAGCAATTAAAAATAATGAATTCATGCAATTTGTAGGCAAATGGTTGGATCTGGAAAATATCATCCTAAGTGAGTTAACCCAATAACAAAAGAATACACATGAAATGCAATCACTGATAAATGGATATTAATGAGCCCAGAAGCTCTGAATACTCAAGGCACAATTAGCAAGTCAAAAGATTCCCAAGAAGAAGGAAGGAGAGGACCCTGGTCCTGAAAGGACTGGATCCAGTTTTGTAGGAGAGTACCAGAACAGAACAGAGAAATGGTGGGGTGGTGATTGGGGAATAGGTGGGGGGGAGTGGACTTATGGGTCATATGGTAAGGGGGGAACTGGGAAAGGGGAAAGCCTTCAGAATGTAAACAAAGAATATAGAAAATTAAAAAAAATAGGGCTGCTATGAACATAGTGGAGCATGTATCCTTATTACATGCTGGGGAATCCTCTGGGTATATGCCCAGGAGTGGTATAGCAGGGTCCTCCGGAAGTGTCGTGCCCAGTTTTCTGAGGAACTGCCAGACTGATTTCCAGAGTGGTTGTACCAGCTTGCAATCCCACCAGCAGTGAAGGAGTGTTCCTCCTTCTCCACATCCTCACCAACACCTGCTGTCTCCTGAGTTTTTAATCTTAGCCATTCTGACTGGTGTGAGGTGAAATCTCAGGGTTGTTTTGATTTGCATTTCCCTAATGACTAATGATGTTGAACATTTCTTAAGGTGCTTCTCAGCCATCTGAAGTTTTTCAGGTGAAAATTCTTTGTTTAGCTCTGTTCCCCATTTTTTAATAGGGTTATTTGGTTTTCTGGAGTCTAAGTTCTTGAGTTCTTTGTATATATTGGATATTAGCCCTTTGTCAGATGTAGGGTTGGTGATCTTTTTCCAATTTGTTGGTTGCCCATTTGTCCTTCTGACGGTGTCCTTGCCTTATAGAAACTTTGTAGTTTTATGAGGTCCCATTTGTCAATTCTTGATCTTAGCATGTTATTGATGTTCTGTTCAGGAACTTTAACCCTGTGCCCATGTTCTCAAGGGTCTTCCCCTGTTTCTTTTCTATTAGTTTCAGTGTGTCTGGCTTTATGTGGAGGTCTTGAACCACTTGGAGTTGAGCTTTAGTACAAGGAGATAAGAATGGATCAATTTGCATTCTTCTGCATGCTGACCTCCAATTGAACCAGTACCATTTGTTGAAAAGGCTATCTTTTTTCCACTGGATGTTTTCAGCTCCTTTGTCGAAGATCAAGTGGCCATAGGTGTGTGGATTCACACTAAGACTCTTTTTTTTTCTACATTCTATGTTCTAAGACTCTTAATGGTAAAAAACTGACGCTAAACGTACTTTTAGAAGCTGTGCACTGAGACATTAAGTCTTGAAACTTTCCCTGGGGAAACATGAGCAAACCTCTACTTTCTCCATATAGGGCACCAACAACAAACCAAAGTAATGATTCAACTGAAGCCTAACATGGTTAATCAATATGTTTGCTGGATTCGGTTACTGGAGAACAAATCAGGGATTAATTATAGCAGTGTCTATGACTCACAGGCAGCTGCATCATCAGAGAGCACCCTCCCCCAGCACGGCTGACCAGTCACCAAAGGCTATCCTAGACTTTCATGCATGACACGTAGGCAGCTCAGTTGGTTGGAAAGTCTCCTATTCCCAGAAATTGCTACTACTTACATAACTATAAGGAAAGTCTTATAAATCCTTTATGTTTCAGGTACTTCCTGAGTTTGTTTACTTAGTCTTAGGGAACTTACCTATAGAAATAAAGGTTTCATTTATGAGAGAATTGTTACCTAGAACTCTACCTCATTCTTTTTGACAGCTCCATGATGTTCCCCTGAGCTGTGGAGGGGATGATATAAATACTTAGTTATTTTCCACTATCTATAGCTGAGTACTGTGGACACTATGCCATAGAAATAGTAACCTAGACTCAGAATCTTAGCTAGTCATAGGCCTCTGCAGTGTAAGACCCATTGTGACGAAAAGGTCCCTTTCATGACAGAGGCTAGGATCAACAGTGATGCATGAGCATAAGGACAAATGTCCAGAAGAGAACTTGACAGGCAGTAAGACCTTATCGAGTCTATAAGATTCTTCTGTGGAAAGAGCAAGGCTGGGGGGCAGTGGCACTGGTGGGAGACTACTTCCTCGACAATCCACAGACATTTTCCCATGAGCCACCAATCTTCCTCACACTGGCATGCCACTGTTGCCATGAGGCTAGTAGGAATCTCCTCTGCTGATGATCTTGCGGGGGGTAATTAGCCTTGGCTAGGGTTGAGGGTCCTTTCTTAGCCTGTTGAAGAGAGCTTCTTGGATCTGACAGGCTCTAAGACAGTAACATGGCCTTTGCCTTTCTATTGGCCATAGTGGTTGATAAAAGGGCCCTAGACTAGGTGAACAATCTCTTGCCCTTGCCCCAGTGTAATTTCTAACAAGTCTATCTATCTGTCTATCTGTCTATCTATATCTATATATCTCTCTTTCTATCTCTCTATCTTTCTCACTGTATAGCATTTGGGTTTTTTGATAATACTTTACCTAGAAACCATGGTAGCTGAACACAAATATTGCTGCATTTTCCTTGAGTAGCCTCGAGAGATAACGCTGTCTATTTTCTCCTTTTCTTGTTCCGTCTTGCTTTAGTACATCAGAAGCCTAATTTATTAGTCAAACAATTTAAGATGTGGTGTTTGAATAGGCTTGGCCCCATACACTCATGTGTTCGATTGACTGGGCCATGGAAATTGCCACTGTTAGGTGTGGCCTTCTTGGAGAAAGTGTGTCACTGTGGGGGCGGACTTTGAGGTCTCTATGTTCAAGCTTGAGTTAGGAATTCGAGTGTCCTCCAACAGTTTCCTTCCTGCTGCCTGAGGATGTAGGGTTCTCAGTACCTCAAGCACCATGTCTGCCTGCACAGTGCCCTGCTTCCGACCATGATGATAATGGCCTGAACCTCTGAACCTGTAAGCCAGCCCCAATTAAATTTTTTTCCTTTATAAGAGTCACCTTGGTCATAGTGTCTCTTCACAGCAATAAAACCCTAACTAAGACACAGTCTAAACCATCCATATCTGCCAGCAATTCTCACAACCCTGAAAGACCACACCAGAGGGCCCAGCAAAGCCACCAAAGCTTTATGCTAGCTGTAAGGTCAAAGCATGCTTCTCTCTTACTCAGTTTTCTTAGTAATGTCTGCCTTTCTACTACTTTCAATCGGTCCCTGATATTTATGAGGACCTCAACTGGTGATGACCAAATGCTCATAATGGCTTACAATGAACCAGCCTCCCAGACAGATGGCCACTGCATTGCCTGAGTTTATGCAGACTTTGTTTCAAGGAGATGTGGGTAGTTTCTCTGCTTCTACAGCACTTTCACTGATCTCATTCCCTCCTGTATCCTGTAGCTTCGAGTCAGACTGTGATCGACTCCTTCACTACTTGTTTAAAATCACTATTCAATTAGTTCAGGTCATTACTATTCCAGGATGATCATAGATTTTATATTAAGGCATTATCAAGGCCTATGGTGGTTATTTTAGTTGTCAAGGTGACAAACTGTAGAATTACATGGTAAGACTCTCAGTGAGAAACTGTCTAGATTAGATGGCCTGTGGACATGTCTACGGAAGATTAGCTTGATTAGTAACTTAGTTCTCAAGTATCTTCACCTGCTTACTGCAGACAGCACAACTTCCTAGGCAGAGGATGCTGATCTGTATCCCTGGAAAAAGTCAATTATGCACACATTCATTCCCTCTAACCTGTGGATGTAACTGTTTAATATTCCTGTCACCTTTACCTTTGTACAATGATGTAATTCAATCTGAAATTACGAGAGAAATAAATCACTTCCCATAAGTTGTTCCTGTCAGAGTGTTTTATCACAGGAACAGGAAACACAACTAAGAGAAGGCTCTTGTCTACAGGTTGAATCATGGATTTTTCACTTCCTCTCTATTACAGACCAGACCTGGGCAGTATCGCTTTTGTTTTTGCTCTGTCCTTCCTCATTATCTGACTCCTCCCAGAAGTCCATATTTTTCATCCAGGAATGATGGTTTTTTTCTTTTTATTTTTAGTATATATCTAACTCATGCTCTCTCTCTCCTCTCTCTCTCCCCTGTCCTTTCTGTTGTAAGAAAAGCTCTTCAACAAGTTGCTTTTTGTTGTCCAGTTTACCCAATCAGAAGATAGCACAGAGGAAGATAGATCCATAGCTCTTTCCTGTTGTAAATCATACCTTAAAAGTTCCCCTTGAAAGGCCAACCAAGCTTCAGTTACAGTTACACTCTTACTATACACACAGCAGTGGCTCCTGAACCTCAGGGCCTGCTGCCGACAGACAATCTGTCCCATGAACACTACTCTCAGGAGGTGCAACACATTCTCTAACCATTCAAACATTTTCAGGATGTCTCCATACTCAGATGGTGGACTCCACTCATAAAGGAGGCACACCACACCTTTTCACGCAGAAGAACATGACCACCTTTAGATTAACCCATACCCGCTCTCCACCTTTAGGCATCCCATTCTCAGCTACTTGTGTTACTACGACTCATGGCAAGGACTGCAACTGTGCCCATAACAAGAAGTCACACCAGTACACACCATGTGTGGAAAGAGGATGCTGATCCCTCAGAAGGAACGACACCCACCTTCTGTTGCATGTCGTTCTTAAGCACTGTCTGGGCCATGAAACCACTCACCTCCAGCTCATCTCTGCTTTTATCTGTCACTGATTAGATGTCAATTATGTTGTATAAAATCTCCTTTGGGGAAGTGAACAAATGTCTACGTATACCACAAAGGGCACTAACATCTGACATGGAGAACCAGTAAGCTATTGGGCTTACACACTGGGGTTATTTACAGAAGTATGCATAAACCAACAACAGCTGAACTGTCAAAAAAACCTACCCCAGCAGAGGTGCCAAATCACAAAAGCAGCGTCCCTGAAGGTCTGCAGACCGTGTAGGTCACTCAGCTGGTTAGAGTTCACATTTCTCCAGAAACTGTTCTGCTTAAGGAGAATCCTGTGAATCCTGTAAGTTTTAGGTACTTCCTGGGGAGGGGGTTAGGTTTATTTCCTGGACTTATTTCATTCATTTCAGAATTTTAATAGCTTCACTTCAGGAAAGAATGTTTTAATTTGGAGGAAACTGCTACACAAAACATTTTATAATATTACTTTACTAGGGTTTTATTTCATAAAATTTCTCGGATGACTTGGATAGTTTCCAGATTAATGGTGATTTTATTTGCACATTATAACTTATAAGACAAAGAACTTGTGCAAATAATGAAAATCCATGTATATGTTATAAAATTGAGACATAAATATTATATAAATGTTGGTAAATGATCATTTCCACAAACATGCTAATTTTCATTTTTCCATTAACATTAGGTCAGTTCTATTTTTCTTGAAGAATGTCACATCTAAAATTCCAGAATTACTTTCACTGGCAATCTCTCATGGTAGATAACAAAAATGGAGTGACAAAATATTATGCTTAAAGCCCTATCATACATTTATAAGCATGCCAAGACTATGCAAACTTTTCTTGTATATGTGTAGGGGAGGAAGATGAGTTCATGAATATTGGTGTCGATAGACATGTGTACATGTGAGGTCAGAGGTTATCCTTGGTTATTGTTCCTCAGGAGCCTTTTTTGTTTTTGATTTTGCTTCGTTTTGTTTTTAAGTTGGGATTGCCTGTTTAGACTCAAGGGTTGCTGATCAGTCTAGATAGGCTAGCCGCTGACACAAGGAGTCACTTATCCCCACCTCTTTGGCACAGGGAGTACAAGAATGTGCCACCATGTTTGTCTTGAGGGATGAGAGACTGTTATGTTTCAATGGAAAAAAAGGATTTTACCTATTTCCGTCTCTAATTACAAATTATAGTTTTTTTCTCATCTACATGAGAATGTATTTTCAAATCATTTCAATGCTTATTTATATTATCATACACCTGGGGGTCTGTAATGTACAGTACAACACTGTGGTGAACTGAATGAGAATGGCTTCTGTATATGCTCATGTTTCAATACTCCCTGTTGGGTTTAGACCAACTGAGGCACTTGGAAAGGACACGACACCCTGCTAAGGTGCCTGCAGGCTGTGCAGTGGACACCTGGCTCACCGCTTTTGTGAGCTCTCACCCATGCTGGGGGGAGGGGCCTTTGATGATGCAGCTGTATTTGAGTCATATCCTCTCCTGTAAATAACCCTTCACCCATATTCATGTAAATAACTCCAGTAAAACTCATTGGTTCACCAAGCTGGTGTTATCTGTGTTTTGGTCTGTCATAGCTTCCTTATCTGGGGTCAGTAGACATGTGCTGCATCTCTTTAGGAAAGTTTTTTGTTTGTTTGTTTGTTTGTTTTTTGTTTTTTGTTTTTGTTGTTTTGTTTTGTTTTTTTAATCACACAACAGAGCAAGAGGACCAGGAAGTATCTTCTAGATATGATAAAGAAGCTAAACCTACACCCACAAAATGTCTAAGATATGACTGCTTAAATAAGACCTGAAAAATAATCATATGCGATGACATGGTAATGTAGAGGAGGGGAAATCTCCTGAAGCCCCATCTGTAGATGAAGACCTATGGATAATTAAGGGCTGAAGAAAGGGGTAGGGAATAGTTTTCCCCAGGGAGGAACCCAGGAAATTGTATGTAAACATGGGGTTGGGGTGGGGGTGCCCAGCTGCAAAAGCATCTCTTGCAGGAGGACCTAATTGAAGACTGCCTGAACAAGACTGGCTGACACAGACAATGCCAGCCAACCAGGAACTGCTGTTTAGAAGAGACGCTTTCTTACGACCAATGGGGCACAGCTGGAGGGTATTAAAGGAGCTTGCAGCAGCATTCAGATGAGCTTACTGCACCTTTTCTCACCTCTTCCCAGAGTCTGTTTCATTGACTCTGTGCCATCCCAGCTCCAACCCCCAAGGGCAGATAAGGTCAAGGAGCGAGTCGAGTAGTCCAGGGCTCAGGCAACACTAAATGATTACCCAATACCAAGTGGTCAGCTATAAAACTACACATATAACTTACACTAAACAGACCCAAACAGTTGCATTTATCAACTGTTTCAAATACAAACTCATACATGTATGTATGTACATGTGTGTTTGTATATATTTGTAAAAATAATGATTGAGGAAAATGGAGTCATAAAATTTCCTCCAAATTTAAACATTCTTTTTATGAAGAGACGGTCTTAAAATAAAGGGACAAATGAGAAAAAGAGAGTTTGAATGCAGGAGGGATTTGAGGGATGAAAGACTGATATGTTTCAATGAAAAAAAAAGGATTTTACCTATTTCTGTCTCTAATTACAAATTATGAAGTTTTCTTTCTCGTCTATATGGTTATGCTGTTGAAATGTACCAAAGAATGTATTTTCAAATCATTTCAATGTTTATTTATATTATCATACACCTGGGGGTCTGTAATGTATAGTACAACACTTGGTGAATTGAATGAGAATGGCTTCTGTATATGCTCTGTTTCAATACTCCCTGTTGGTGGAGACTTTTGGGAAGGATTAGGAGGTGTGGCCTTGTTGGAGAAGGTATGCCATGCTTGAGGGCAGGCTTGAGGACTCAAAAGCCCAAGTCAGACCCAGCCAGGCTCTTATCTCTCTTCCTCCAGGATACAGGATATAAACCTCACTACTGCTTAGTGCTATCCCTGCCTGCCTGCTGCCATGCTCCCTGCTGTGGACTCTATGCCTCTGGAACCATGAGCCCACAAATTAAATGTTTTCTTTTGTAAGGTGCCTTGGACATTGTGTTTTGTCATGGAAACTGAAAAGTAACCAAGACAAGAGACCACATAGGTAGGCAGTGCTTTTAAAGACATGCACGCATGTACACATGCGGACAGGAACACACCCGTGTAATTTGCTTTTTAGTATTCGTCTAACAATGCTTAGAAAGTAATATTAGTGGCAGTTGGGTAAGCCTGCCTGTGACAGGAAGCTGGAGGCTGGTTCGGCCCTCTGCATTTCCACGGTCTCCACATCCACCTTCTCCAGCTCTGCAACACTGAGGGAGAGTATGAGAAATGATGGAGCACAAGTGAGAATCTTTGGGGGGGGGTTGTGATGTTCTCTCTTGGGTTTGGTAAGTTCTGCCTTGATTAGACCTTTCTTGGAATGTAGAAGTTTCCTTGGACTCTGGCTGGAACTTTCCCATATTTTGCATACACATACCTGTCGAATAAAGACCATCTAAACCTTCAAAACTCCCAAGCCCTGCATATTCACCAGCAATCCCTTTGGATCCTTCTGTGCTGTTCCTTCTTACAGAGAGATTTATTGTCTATAGAACCTTGCACTGCTCACTCTTTCTGTCGACACTGCTGATTCTCCATGGGGAAAGACAATCTGGCAGAAAAGAAAAGCTGCAGTAGCATGATGTTGAGTATATTTTGATACAGTCTTTCAATCTACCGCTCAGATGTTGCTCTTTGAACAAGGAGACAGTAGCAAATTGTAAATGACTGTGTTGCCTTCTATTGGCTGTGCAGAGGAAAAGGAAACATTATTACTACACAGCTGCACATTTTGAAAACATAGTTTATTTTATTATTATTTATTAGTTTTAAAATAGTAACATATTTCAAAGGTGTAGTTAAGACACCACAATTTAGTCTAATCATTTTTGTAACAACTTTGGTTCATATGACTAATGCAGCCCCAAGGATATCCTAAATCACTTCTGATTTGTGAGGGTTTTGCACTTCTGTTCAGAATTTACCTGTGCATGCACCTATATTCTGTTCTTTTAAAAAAGGTCTTCAGCAATTCCTACACATACTGATTTGGCTGGCACATACTTCCTGCCAGCTCCCAACTGGCCCCCAAGGACTCCTCCTAATTTTACTGGTGGTGGACATAGTTTCAACTTCACCTTTATCCAGCTTTCCCATCATTCAGTTGTGCCAAACTTAATGCTGCACCATAGCACTACCACTCAGTTCTTCAAGGAGACAGTGTGATCTCCCATGAGCTCTGTTGTCTATAGATAGTATTACTAATTGTCTTAGTTAGGGTTTTATTACTGAGAATAGACACCAGAACCATGGCAGCTCTTTCTTATGAAGGAAAACATTTTAATTGGGGCTGGCTTACAGTTCAGAGGCTTAGTCTGTTATCATCATGGCGGGAAGCATGGCCACATGTAGGCAGATGTAGTTAGTGCTGGAGAAGAAGCTGAGAGTTTTAAATATGGATATACAGGTAGAGAATTGGCTTGAGCTTCTGAGAACTCTAAGCCTATTTCCTAGTGGCACACTTCCTTCCACAATTCTACGCCTACTAAAACAAGGGCATGCCTCCTAATAGTGACACTTTCTAATGGACCAAGCAGTCATATACAAGTCCATGGGGGGCCATTTCTATTCAAATCACACTAGTAAGCCTTTAACCCTTTGTGGCTGTCTAAAGCCCTAAAGTTCACTCACCAAGAATCTGTGTTGCCAGGTATGATAGTGCACACCGTGAATCCCAACACTCCAGAGTCAGAGGCAGGAGGATCTCTTGTGATTTCAACAATAGCCTGGTCTACAAAGTGAGTTCTAGGACAGCTAGGGATGCATGATGGTAGTGTGGTATTGTGTGTTTGCCTTCAAGGACATTTCTTTCAACTTCTGCTTTATTCCCAAAGGTCTGGCTTCCTCTCTACAGGTCAGCCTGAACATTCCCTGCCATGTCACTGACCTGAATTGTTTGATTAAGGCCATGTTCCTTTTGCTTGAATTCCTTCTTTTCAGAACAGAATTTGCCCAGGGCTGTCCAGACATGGGCTTCATGAAATGTATACATCTTAAGATATTTTACATATGAAAACATTTGTATTTTGTCTTTAAACCAGATGAATATTTTGGGACATGTGTAGTATTTTAGGTTAAAGAAAAAGTAACAATTTAGGTTAGAAGGATGGCTCAGTTGGCAAAGCACTTGCTTTGAGAATGTAAGATAGATCTCAGTTCAGATCCAGAGCCCACCAGTAAAGTGTGTGTGTGTGTGTGTGTGTGTGTGTGTGTGTGTGTGTTTTGACTGAATTACAGAGTAGGGAGGTAGAGGCAGGTGGGTACCTGAGATCTCTTCCTCATGAACGTAACTGAATGGCTAGTTCCAGGTTCATTGAGAGATCTTATCTCAACATACAGGGTATGGAAAGGTTAAGGAAAATCTTGGAATGCAACCTCTCATCTCCACATGCTCCTGGACAAATGTGGACACACATCTCTAAGCACACATATGTTTGCTGAGAACATGTTTAGGAATGCCATTTCCTGGCTGGGTCTTCTAATAGTGATTTTAAAAAATCTGATTTATCATATCTACTTCCCATTAGGCTTGTGACCTAATATGCTTCAATTTCCAGTCAGATTCGATGATATCTACATAGATTTTTACAGATGCATTTTCTTCAAATAAAAATCCGAAATGGTACCAAATCTGAATTTCTTGAGTATCAGCACAAGGCTTGAAATGTTTTGGGCTTTGGTGCACTGCAGATTTGGGTGTTAACCGCAGTGCAGGTGGCCACCTGACCTGCCCCATTCTCATCTTCCATCTTCTTGTTTTTTTTTTCTATATGCATTGTTTACATTCCAAATGATTTCCCCTTTCCCGGTCCCCCCTCCCCATAAGTCCCATAAGCCCTCTTCCCTCCGCCTGTTCCCCAATCAACCCCCTCCCTCTTCTCTGTCCTGGTAATCCCCTAAATTGCTGCATCAAGCCTTTCCAGGACCTGGGCCCTCTCCTTCCTTCTTCTTGGGATCATTTGATATGTGAATTGTGTCTTGGGTAGTCAGAGCTTCTGGGCTAATATCCACTTATCAGTGACTGCTTTCCATGTGTGTTCTTTTGTGAATGGGTTACTTCACTTAGGATGATTAGTTTCCAGTTTCAACCATTTGCCTAAGAATTTCATGAATTCACTGTTTTTAATTGCTGAGCAGTATTCCATTGTGCAAATATACCACATTTTCTGTATCCATTCCTCCATTGAGGGACATCTGGGTTTTTCCAGCTTCTGGCATTATAAATAAGGCTGCTATGAACATAATGGAGCATGTGTCCTTATTGCATGCCAGGGAATCCTCTGGGTATATGCCCAGGAGTGGTATAACAGGGGATCTTCTTGTTTCTTAATCTTCCTCTTATTCCCAGAAAGACTGCTCCCTTTTCACAAACCCCACCCCCTTTCCCCTGAAACCCCTCCCCCTTTCCGCAAACCTTTGAAAGCTCATAAGATCTTTGATTTAACTATGTGTCCTACAAGGTCATGCTGCTGTGCTTTGGGTCATTTTCTTATTTCCTGTATATTGAAAGAAGCTGAATTCTCACCAAACTCTCCTCATGGATGGAAGTTTCCAGGATTTAATAAAAATGAAATATACGCTTCTTTTCCTCATAACTGAACTGAACTGTCTCAAGGACTGAAAACCAAGTCAACAACAACAAAAAACATTCAATACTTTTCAGCATTTACTACTTTAAAACAAAGAAAGCATTTTCTTTGTATGGATATTAAACCGATGAGCTACTTGACTCCTTTGTTAGGATATCTAATGTAGATATCCTCTCATGAGTATGGGAAAATCCAAATAAAGATATAAGGCAGGAGCATGGGGAGGAGCATGAAGCCTTCCAGGTTGTTCTCAGAGACAAACAAAAAACAAAAATCAACAACAATAACAAAAAAAAATCGTGAGCACACCTAAACCATCTTGGCACAGAGAGAGCCTGGAACACTGGTGCCTTCTCAGCCCCGCCCTCCTGCTGCATCCCTGCCCTTGCCTGCAAAGCTACAACCTCTAAACAAAAACCTTACTCTGTGCAAATAACCCATGAAAGTTTCAATCCCCTGTGCCACTGAGCGTCTCAGATTCCTCCTTCCTGTGGACCGCTTCCGAACCCCAGGAAGCCCCTGCTTTTTAGTAAAAAATTTCTGTTTCTGCCATTCCTCACTCATCTGTCCAAATGCTTTTTCTGAGACACAGAAACCTGGAAAGCCTGGCAGAAACAAATCAAACCTGTTACCTACTAAAGTCAGGAAGATGCGTCCCTCTGGGCACAGATGATTTAAACATTACTTGCTTTGACTACTGAAACAGAAGTCATTTGGGAGAGATTTGGATGATGTTCGGAGCATTCAATCGGTGAGACATGTCCTTCAGAGTACTTTAACTGTCTTTTGAAAACAAGAATTCTTCACATTTAAAGATTCTACTTGAGGACAGGCAACATTTTACAGAAAGAGACTGTCAGCTACATTAAAAAGCCAATTAATTCCCCTCCAGTTAGCTTTCTTTTAGTAAACAATGTCTAAACAAATCTCAGTCCTAAAAGCACAGAAGGATAAAGAAAAAAGCATATGCAAAAGGTCTTTTATTATAAAGCTTTAAAATCCAAAGAGAATATACGTCTAACATTTGCAACACTGCAGGCAGAGAGCAGACTGCTAACACGTACGAAAAGTATTAGTACTCGTCTATTGGTCTTCGGGATTTGGTTACCTTTCCATGGGTATTTTAATTCTCCTGCCAGAATTGAGAGAGATAATAAAACCATCTTTGATTGCCAAAGCACATAGAATTCTAATTTTAAATTTTTTTAAGCTATGCAAGAAAAGCTCTTCCTAGTGCATTTGTTTGAAAAAAGAGAGTTGATGAAGCCATCACCCAGGGGAGCCTTGCATGATTTATATGGTACCTTTAGAAGAAAGGTGCTTAGCTTGCTCTGGGATAAAGTGGTAACAGCCTCTGAGCTAGGCATTTTACACAGCTAAGATCCTACTCATTCCAAAGCGCACGGTTCAGGTGTCCCGAGCCATTGCCTCTGAATTCACTACAACCAGTTCCTTCCCGTTTTACTCAAGAAATGTTTCTGCTACATTTTATGCATTTTATCGAGTGTTTTCAGACCTTAAACTTTATTTCTAACTTGGATTCTCACCACTGACATTGTTCGCAGAATCCAAGACTCTCTTCTATGGACACAAGGATAAGCATAGTTCAAAGTAAAGAAAGTGGAACTTGGTGAGTTATATAAACAAAAATGTTTTCTGGAAATAGTATGGTTTTAATTAAAGTGGGCTCTTGATATTTTTTTCCCAAAATCATTTAAGATATAAACTTAACAACAGTGTAAGTTAGCTAAGGATTCCAGGACCCATTCAAGTTTATAAGATATTACTTCAAACAGCATTTTCTATGGTATGTGACCTAAATTAGACTAGAGATTGGATTTCTTAACAATGAAATATTAAAGAATCTTTTATTTACACCTACAAAATAATTTTTCAAACTAAGTTTTTATTCAATCCTATAGTAATGTGATTACGTCCAGTTTCTAAACAGTAAAACAAATTTTCATAGAGATTTTCTTCCTTTTATCTCACATGTATGAATGTTTTGTCTGCATTTACAGACTGAGCCTCTTGTGCGTGTAGTTCCTGAGACGCTGGAAGAAGGTGTCAGATTTCCTGGAACTGGATTTACACATGGTTGTGAGCTACCATGTGGGTGCTAGAAACGGAACCCCGGTCCTCTGGAAGAACAGACAGTGTTCACTGGGCACATGGTTAAGCAATGCACACGGATGTTCTGTTGAGCAATCATCCTATAGCTATAGTGATAGAGACAGTCCCCAGCACCGGAAGCTTGAGATACAGCCTCGGGAGGGTCAGATAACACGTGAACGGGAGGTGCTCAAAGTCTGTCATCTATAACTGAAAATACAGAATGTCAAAAGTAGAGAACAACCTAACTAGAAATGTTATTGACTTAATTGAGAAAGATACTGATGTTGAAAGAAATTAAGAAACAAAAGCAAATGCCCCGTAGAAAGCAAGAAGGTGAAGCTGGAGAAAGCATTTGAAATGAAGGGGCTGGGCTCCTGCCTTCAGAAGTGAAATCACAGTCACTAGACTTGTATGACTGTAATACAAACAAAAACATGGATAGTCATAAAACCATCGCGGATTGGCACAGTCACACTTAGGCAAACTTGCTTCCTTACTTCTTGGTAGATAAATCCTCGTGTCCTGAACCTATCTGATTTATACTCTAACGTCAAAACAAGTAGCCAGCCCCACGTAACCCGAGCTGGTCACAGAACTCTAATAAACAACAGCTCACAAGCTGCCCTTCTAGCTAGCAGGTCTTAAAAGCCACCACATTTCTATATTCTAGAGGAGCCATTCTGGGAAGTGCACTAGTTACACCAGCGTTTCTGATTTAGGAATTACCTGAATTTTGAAATATATTTATGCCAGAGGTAATCACTTATGTATTGTTGTGTAGCAATTTTCTCCAAAATTAGAACCTTCCATCATGGAGGTAAATACCCTAAAACATTGGGTGTGAAGAGAGACAAGTCAAACAGCAGGGTGTTTTAAATGATGTGTTGGTGTGTATGTATGTGTGTGTGCGCATGTGTGTGTGTGTGTGTGTGTGTGCGCATGTGTGTGTGTGTGTGTGCGCATGTGTGTGTGTGTGTGTGTGTGTGTGTGTGTGTGTGTGTGTAGGTAAAACACCAGGGTGTTTTAAATGATGTGTGTGTGTGCATGTGAATGTGTGTAACATTCTTTTCTGAAGGCAAGCGTCTTAAATTTAAGAACTCCACGAAACTGGCCAAATTCACTAGGCTTCTCCTTCCTCACAAGTAGATAAGTAGTAAAGAGTGCAGAACATCCCCCTCAGGTCATTCAAAATGTCTAGAAAAAACCCTTCAGAGTAGCTGAGCAGTCTGGGGAAAAATAGCAGAGACCAGCCGTGAACGGCCTCTCGGAGAATGACAGTGAAAACAGATGAACGGTCTGGAAGAGCAACTCAGTCACCGGGAAGGGACACCAGCCTTGCCAACCTGCTGATCCACCTGCAGGCTGGGCAGTGCACTCGGGCTCCCAGCTTTCCCGATCTGCCACCTCCACTGAGGTAGGCTTTGGTGACAGCCATTTCTGTTCTTGTAAGTAACTTCCTCACACACATTCCTATTAGTAACCCTAAGAAAAACTCATTGGTTCAGTGAATGGGACCTTCGGTGGGATCTGTACTTCAGGCTGTCATTGTCTCCCCATCTGAGTAGATGTTTGTTCATGTCTCCTCAGAAAGTGTCACACCACATAGACAGAATTATGAAGAGACGAACAGGGGTAAATCTAGGCATCAGAACGACTTTAAGCAGCATCTACCCCCTTTTCCCTACCAAGAACAAATGGCCACTGTCATCAGGGTCCTCATTACTACAACAAACTACGCTTGCTGAAGTCGCCGCTGGTGCCAGTCCTATTAATATGGTCCACTTGCTCGAGGCTAAAGTCTGGTGCATACCGCCCTGCACCTATTAGCTTCCAGAGCACTGTGTTCTCTCGTCTTTCTGTCATCTGCAGCCCGTCCTAAGGAAGTCTGGCATGAGGAGAAAACACGGGTAGAATGCTGAGTTCTATCTCTGAAGTTTTCCTTTAGCATTGAGAGGGCCATGTGATTCTTATTGGAAAATGTCTGGTCTCAATTCCTAACTAGATCTGGAGCCTAGTTCTTTAAGTCTATTGCAAAATAGCCAATTAAATAATTAGGAGCAGACTCTAAAAATTAGAATAAGATAACTATTCTCCGACAACAATTTTCAGAATAGCCACAATTTTAAATATTTACATGTTTGTTTGTTTGGATTTTATACTAATTACTAAAATATTATGAGAGCTTACGTTTATCAGACATAAAATATATCCATTGTACTCAGGTCTGTGGATGGAAACCTTACTTTGTTACTCATGTAGCAATCCTAGGTGACTTTTACCGATTGTGACAAAGTTGTATTTTCTTATAAACTAAAAACAGACCCTTGTGCCATGTAGCTCAGTTATCTCATTCATTTGCTTTCTATATAAAACAAAGGAATAGACCAAAAGGCTATCTTCACCCGTTCTTCCATCTTGCTTTCAACTTAATAGTTTAGTACGATGAATGGTAGGCAAAAGTGATACCCATTTTCCCTTGTATTACCTGGGTAGCGAATGAATTTATCTCAGTTGTAAATCAGTTTACTGAGGACTTGATACAGTCAGGCTTAAAGTTAGATAAAGGAATAGCACAGAATGGCTACATGACCCTTGACTACCGAAACAACTTGAAAAATAACCAAGAGGCGAAATTTAAAATGACCTCCCAAACACTTTGATTCCTAGCTCCTCAAGTCTCCTAAAATCTTACTATACATAAAAAGAAAACAGAATCAGCAATGGGTGGTGACCAAAGACATCTGCTTATGGGAAACAGAAACAGAAGGGAGCAGTGCTGGGTGCACTGGCGTTTCCTGGCCGTCCAGTGTGTGGTAGACGTGGGCCGTCCTGACCGTCCAAAGTGTGTGGTAGACATGGGCCATCCTGACCATCCAACCATCCAGTGTGTGGTAGACATGGGCCGTCCTGACTGTCCACAGTGTGTGGTAGACATGGGCCATCCTGCCCGTCCACAGCATGCGGACAGAGAACAACAGTGTGGATGAAAAGCCCTGCTCTGAGAACTAGTAAACAGATTAACAAACAGGGTCAAACCCAGCGAGGTAGCAACGTTGAATTTCAGGCATTAAGGATATACCTGTTTTCTTACCTGAGCTTTACCTCTCCCAGTCCCCACCCATTCCTCCTTGGCTTCTGCCTCCTCTCCTATCTCCTCTAGCTGGTTGGTTTCCAGATGTTTTCTCTTTTCTCTAAGTATCCTTTCTAAGGCCATATGCACAGAGAAACTAGATGGTCTCTTTAAAATGTCGAGAAGAACATAACCCTTTTACAAACTTTAAATCAGCCGAGCACTGTGTCGTACACAGAATCACTCCCTGTCCCCCAGAGTCATTTCCCATACACCCCTCAACCACCATGATCACCCTTAAGGGCTTCATTCTCTTTTCTTCTCCAACCTTAAATACTTCACTATTGTTCTTCCTGCCTGGAAAGACTGACTTGCCAATGACTGTAGTTGGTTCCCTGTCACTTTCTGCCCGAACTTAAATGTTCTACGAACAGCAGCCCATGAACTGTGTTTCAAGAGTGGACAGGACATCTGCTCCAGACGTGTAACTAACAAGGTGAAGTTTGACCCTGCACAGGTCTCTCTGGCGCCTTGTGAAATCGCAGTATAGCTGGCAATATTCTAGGACATATCACTCTAGGGTACATTAAACATGCCTCAGGAACTTCTAAGATATGATCAGGCAATCCCATGGTTGGCTACAATGTTCTTCCTTTTAGCTGCTACAAATGCTTATAAACTGGACGTGGCGAGGCAATGTTCTGAAAATGACTCTTAATGCTCTAAGAGACTGCAACTTTTACTGGACCTCACAGCCAAAGAAAATAATGCAGCCTGAGGTCACATAAGACTGCTGTATTAGTGTGTTCCTACCCTGTTTGTTTAACCTGCCAATAAGAAAGCATGTACTATTGTTGTGAACCTACCCTGTTCATTTAACCTGCTAATAAGAAAGCATGAACTATTGTGAACCTACCCTGTTAATTTAACCTGCCAATAAGAAAACAATCAACCTTACTGGCCTTAGACTTCCCATGTAATCAACCTTTACATTCTAAACTAATGCATTGCTGTAGCCTTAAATTACGTTCTCTGCCATGCCTGACCCTTGGGGAAGATATGTGTGGTTTATTAAAGGCAGCAAATACAGACATTGAAATCAATCTTTAAAAATTAATATCCACTTTAAAATCCAAATGCAACATTGGATATTGATCGATAAACAATGAAGTCTGTAATCTGGGTCAGTGTGGGTCAGTCGTGGTCAGTGAGTTAATTCCTTGTGCAGCTCTGTTAAGATTCCTGTAAAGTATCTCTCCTTCTTTCCACATGTGATATCTGTATTGTTCAAGGGGAGAGCAAAGCTCTTTGCAAAGACACAACACAGTCACACACAATTGACATACAGTCACAGGGACAGAGACAGACACAGGAACACTTTCCTAACATCCAGGTGTTAGTTCTCAAACCCAGGATAAACAGCTGAGAGGCCTATTAGCATGCCGAAGCAGCAGCCCACTAGGTTCTCCGAGGATCCTTCAGTCCCTGCCTGCTGCAGAGTCTTGGATGGCATACCCCACCCCCTACCCCAAACTTCTCCAGCCCAGGGGGCTTGGTTCTCTTCTTCCAATGGCTCTTCACTATATAATCCAGCCATTTTGGCTACGGCCTTTTGCCCTTTGGTCTCCTGGCTCTTCCCTCTCCCTTCCTCTCTTCTCCTCACATGGCCAGGCTCAGTCTGCTACTCGTGCCCATTCTGAACCCTCGAAGATGTTTCTGCCTGTAGCTATGCTCTCGCCCATATTTACCATAAGCTTTCTCCTTCACCATACCTAGGAGCAGTCATGGCTTCCTTTTTATTTATTTTTCTTTCTTCCTTCCTTTCTTCTTCCTTCCTTCTTTCCTTCCTTCCTTTTTCCTTCCAATCTTTCTTTCTTTCTCTTTCTTTCTTTCTTTCTTTCTTTCTTTCTTTCTCTTTCTTTCTTTCTTCTTTCTTTCTTTCTTTCTTTCTTTCCTTCCTTGCTTCCTTCCTTCTTTCCTTCCTTCTTTCCTTCCTTCTTTCCTTCTTTCTTTCTTTCTTTCTTTCTTTCTTCTCCTCCTCCTCCTCTTCTCCTCTTCCTCCTCCTCTTCTCCTCCTTCTTCATTTATTAGGCAAGTACAGATTCTGACTCACACAACACACAGAGGATAGAAGACACTGAGCATGAAAAAGAGAATTTAAATCTGGGCTCACTCTTAGTTAAACGACACCAAGAATAGTGTCTTGATTTTTTTCCTTAATGTGACAGCGACACATTATTGGTGGCTCAGAGTTGATGATTAGTGCATTGAAACCAACACATAAGCTGGTTATATTATCTTCCACATGTAAGACCAACACTAAAGGGCTTAAGGCAAGAGAGTGGTATTCCAAGGCAAAGAACAAAGAGTGTTTTAGGAGGTGTTGGCAAGGGACAGCCTCATCCTTTAGCCCCAGTGATTTCTTTGTAAATGAATGGATGGTAATGAGGGGGTAATTATGAATGTCCACAGCTACTGTCACTACAACAGAATTCTATTCCTGGTCCTAAAGCCAGAGTCATTTTATTGTCAATGCTTTCCTCAAGCCGGCTGTCAACAGAACATGTAGCAAGTTCTAAGTAGAATATCCACTGCAAGTTGATTCCTCAGGACGGTGGCACGAAATGAAAGGACAAAGGGAAATGGGCCAGGAACAGCAGTAGGGATCAATAGAAATGGGAAGGGATACATACCAGCTCCAAAATGCAGTACCTACCCTGGAAACTGAACATTAATGTGGAAGTCAATAAACTCTGGAGAAAAACATGCCCAGAGGCCAAATTCCATCCTTGGAACAGCAGTCAATAACTAGTTATATCTCTTAAACTTCCTTTGAACAGGAGTGGGGGGGCAGCCTTACACTGGGGTCTGGGCGAATCTGCAAGGGAATCTAGAGGAGAAAGTTACTAATTCTATGCAAAAGCTAAAGTTAAAGCTGTATACCTGATAGAGTATAAGATTTCTATTCTGGCACTTGGGATTTCTCAGTGAGTAGAAATTGAATTCGCTTATATTTACTTCTCTATATTTTAATCCATCCACTAAGCTACAAATTCAGCAAAATGAATGAAAGTGTTCTAGTAAGTCACTCTTTGCTTTCTCCCTGCTGTAAATGACACGTTATTGAACTGCATTTCTCAGTGAAGAACAGCTTGCTAACATCTGGAGTGCTGAAATTCTATCAGCACAGGAAGCATAATCCCAAACTTGAACGACTCACTAACAGAGCTGTTTGGAAGTCCTGAGAAAGAAGGAACCAAGAGGTAAGACATAGAGAATATTTCAACAAAAGGGTGCCGCACTGCAAGCCCTGCACCTTAGGCTCAGGAATCACAGTGGAAGAGGGAAGAGAAGATGGAAAGATTGTAAAAGACAGAGGAACAAGGAGCTTACTATGAGATTTATGTCTCCTAGGAAAGTTAGATGCTACACCCATGAAGTTTCACCAACATGACCAGACAGGAGCCCCAACCTTAGTTAGACAAGAACAATAGGAATGTACATGCTACCACAGAGGTGGGTGTTGAGTTTAGGAAGCCTCAACCCTACACAAAGAGCCACCAGCAATCAAGCATTGCCGAGAGCAGGAGAAATAGTCTTCCCAAGGGAAAAGCATACCAACGGGCTATTCAATACCAACTAGTCAGTCCTGAAAATTTGAAAAAGAGCAAGAGGGGGTTGGAAAGAAGAAAGGGAAGGGGGAATTATGTAATTATAATTGAACCACAAAATATAAAACTTATTTCTAAAATTAACTGAATTTAAGGATCAGTATCTCTGCGAAATTTTTCTAGAGTTAGACGGCCGTCAGACAGACAGCCTATTGTAGAGGCTCCGACCAAGAATATTTCCACGGTTGTGGTGGCAGTGTGGCCAAGTATGAGCGAAAGCACACCGAGCTCTCCAACAATAATACACGCAGACAGCCATGGAAGTGAGGGCACCTCGTCAGTGGACCCAGGGGCGGGGCACGCGCCTCCACAGCGTCTGTTTCCACTTTCCCCCAAATCAGTTGCATTTCTTGCCTTTGCCTTATTCTAAGTGGCTACAGTGTTACTTAGATATCCAATGCAGAACTGGCCAGAGTGGTCTGCCTTTAGAACCTGAACATGTGTGCAATGCGTGCACGGGAAAAAGGAAGTGTTGGGAACACTTTGGTGGTCCCACAGTGAAGCCCCTCTGTTGCGAGCCATCACGTGATGGCCACAGGCCTTGTGCCTTTCCTCACAACAACAGGCCCTCTGAGGAAAACTCAAAGAGTTTCCCGAGTTGGCCTCATAAACCTGGGATAAAGAGACATTATCAACCACGAGGCCAAGAATGATCTCTTCTCCTTGGCTATTAGCGTTAGAATGCTATTTGGAGATAACCTGGGATGTAGAAATGTTCTTTCTTTTCTTCCTTTCCTTTAGTTTTTTCAACCATGACCACTATCTTTTTTTTTTTTTTAATACTAGGAGAGCTTGCTGACAATAAATCAAAACAGGAACGGGTCCAGACATATTTAATTTAAAAATTCAATTAATTAAATGTGATTAACAAATATAAACGACTCATTTGAACAGCAAGCTGCCTTGGCTTTACTCCAGATCAGGTTATAAAGCAAAGGCCTCAGCCTTGACAATGTGCTTGAAAATGTAAGAATTTTATGTCTGCAATGGTCCTCGAGATGCGTGCTGTTTTACTACTGGTTGAATATTCCCAAGCCAAACATTTGAAATCTGAAATGCCAAGAAACCCACAACTCTTTGGATGTCAACTTACCCCCACAAGTGGAAAATTCTAGACATCAGTTAACATGTTGTAGTGAAAACATAATTACTACTACTCAAAAAAATTTAGCTGTAGACTGTGCTTAAAGTATGTACGAAAGATGAAGTTCATGTTTAGGTTTGGATCCTATCCCAAAGATATCATATTTTATCTATGTGAACATACCAAAAATTCAAATGTAAAGAAAAAATAAGAACTTTGGGTTCCAGGCAATTTGAATGAGGGATACACTATCTGTGGGTATTTGTCAAGTTAATACACACTAGAGTATTATCTGGTAATTGATACTTATGAAGAGCTTTCTGTTAACTCTTGTGGTACCACAGCATGTTTTCCAAAGGCCTCAACCATCTGTTGGAAATACAAAAGAGATGGCTCTCTTTCAGTTGCAGGCAGGGCAGCTAGAGAGGCAAGCAAAACCTGCTCACACAGTGGCCACGCACTCCAGCCCCGTGTCTTCTTTCACTACAGAAAGGAAGAGCCAGGGAAGGAGACGAAGCTGAGAAATCTGAATGACTTAAATATGGCAGGTCTGGGCTTCAGAGATGGGTCAGTGCGGACTACACAGACACGGAGACTTGAGCTCCTGTCTCCAGAACAACACGATAAAAAGCCAGACATATTATCATTTGTTTGTAGCCTTAGCCCTGGAAGATGGAGAGGGGTGGGCTCTGGAGACTCACTGTTAGCCAGTCAGAACTCAGAACTCCAGGTTCACTGAGACACTCTGTCTCAAAACTCGAGATATGACTGAGCAATGCATTCAACAGTCACTGTCTTATAAAGACAAGCGCATCCCTCCACACACATACACATATCACATAACACGTTCAAACTCATGTGTATGCATACACATATACATACACACATGTAAGACAGAGTATACATGTAAGTTTCCCACAAAGGACTTTTTTTTTCTTTTAGCAAATTCAAAGGTTAATATTTTAGATTGAGCAATTTTCTGTCTTCTTAAGGAGAAATAACAACAACAACAAAAACAAACCTATCTTTCACTGTCTGAGATGGACTGATTCTCTGTTTATATAAGCACATCGAAATGTAGATTGTAATTCTTTAGAAGAAAGAATTTTGGGTTTGTCAAGCTATTAACAAGCCCACGCAGAACACGGTGTACCTCTCTACCATCTGTCTTCCTCAATGGCAGACACATTCACACAAAAACACGGGTGTCTTTGTGGTAGGGATGGCTCCTTTATTGATTGTCATAAATCAAATCTCTAAGGCGAGAATCACCAGTATTATATCTAGGGCTTAGCATAAATTACACAGTTGTGCCAGGAAGTGTTCATGAACCCCAAAAGACTACCAAGAAGCTGATTCCAATGCAATTGCCTTAGGGTCTCTTTATTACAAGCTTTGGCCACACCACCAAGAAGGGGGTATCTAGCCTGTCACACATCTGACTGAGGGGGCATTATGGCCTTTAACATGATTAGCTGGTGCTGGGAGCCAAACCATAAACTTAACTTCTGCTTTCCTCCTGATTGGTGGTTGCTAGGAGGTGAAGTGTCAGGGGTGGATTTGTAGTCTGGAAGTGCAGATTTGTTGAGGAATAACCTGGAACCTGGTAGAGATGAAGGTTATGTTGGGAGGGCAACCTGGAAACTAGTGTTAGATGCAGGTCTTGTTGAGGGGTAAACTGAAAACTGCTAGGTACCAGCCTGTTAGTTAACTTGAGTTCAACCTTAGGCCAGGTTTTCTAAGATGGAGTCTCAACCCCAAAGGTCTCTCAACACAGTGGTACTGTTATATTTTGTTATACTAATCCATGCTCTGCATTGTGCTTTCCTGGTTCGTTTCTGAGATATATGAAACAGCTCATTGGCTCATGAGATGGAGTCCAGAGTCTGTTATGTTGGGAAATCCAGGACTGTATTCCTGTTGTTTCTCTTCTTCCATGAATAGAGGAGAATATTCTACATGCATTTTTGAATATGCATGCTTGTAATCAGAGGATAATAGAAAACTGGTTCTTCCCAAAGTCAAACATTGGGTTTAAAGTTCAGAGAAACAAGAAGTCCTATGTTCAAAAGACTTAAAGATGATAAAATATGCTCTGGAATCAAATCTAGCAATTTATCATGTGAGTCAGATGTTCAGACCAACACAGAGATGTGTATACAAGCAGCAGAGATGACAAATCATTTCAAGAAGAAAATTAATTCTATGACTGAGGTAGGATAAGTATCAGGCAAAGTGGGTAGAAATAATGTATCCCACAAGAGAGAGAAGAGACAGAAAACAACTCTTACTAAGGTGGTGTCTGAAACTGGAGGGAGTACTTTCTGTATTCTCCCCCCATTTGAGGTCTGTGAACCTTTCTTGGTTAGAAAGAAATCATTTCAAATTTTAAATTAACACAGACTTCAGGGTGAAGTTAAAACTTGTAAAAAGAAACATCAACTTCTATATCTTATTAAGTTTGGGCTCAAATGCTGAAGTGCAAATACTACTTTACCTCTCATGTGGAAGAGAGAAACTAGAGGGGAAAATAATAATGAAATATCCATGAAACTAACCCTGGATTAATAAAAAAATTCATTTAAAACAAGGGGGAATATAATTAATATTTCTAGCTAAATCTCACAAAAGTTAATTATTGAACTACATTTCGGAAATTATTTTAAGCTGGAAATAAAGTTTATGGAATATGGTGAATCTTAAGAATACTATGAAAAATATATACACACACACATGCACACACATGCATACCAAACATACACACACAGATGAACAGACACAAATGCACACAGAGGCACACACCCACCCACATACCCATGTGCACACCTACATGCACACACACACATTTATTCAAGCACACTGCACACACACATTACACATCCACATGTGTACACACATACATATACACACACATGCACACACATGTGCATATGTATATGCAGGTACATGCATATGCACATGCACACATATAAATATACAGGTACACATACACACATACACACCAGACACACAGATACACACAGGTACATACACACATGGGTACACACACAAACACACACACTAAGGTTAGGGTAGGAGAAAACACACAGCAGGAAAGTCCCTGACTTATCGTGGAGGACACGCTGCACTGCAGTCATCAATCATCACAGGGCTCATTTGCAAGTTGCATGGGCTCCAAACGGAATTGTCAGAGGTTCAGAGAGAAGCACCAGTTATTGGCTCTATTGTACTGTTTTCATGTCCAAATCTGTAGCTGCTAACGAGGGATATCTTAGCATCTTCAAGAAGCCAAGTGGTTGCTTTGCACCCAGTGGACAAGGTCTAAGCTCAACTATCATTTAAAATGTTTTGAACCATTGTTTAAAATAATGTAAAGATATTATTTTTTCAGAATTAAGGACCAAATACGTTCTGCGGCATATTATGGCACTCATCACATAGAGTTACTGGCGAGCGAACTGCATCATGATTATTAATGGCACTCGTAAATCACAGGGAGGACCAGGACAGCAACAGCTCTTCATCTCTAGGAAAAGACAAAGGATTTAGAAAAACAAATGTCTAATTAAAGACTGGAGACTGTAGTCAGCACAATTTACAGTGGATATTGCAAACGGGTGAAGACAGTCATTACATCCAGCGCTGGGAGGCACACCAGGATAAATCACAATCCATTTATTAGAACGGGCTCTGTGATTTCTACTTAAAAGAGCTAACAACAACGACAAAAAGGGAACACATTTCCTTATTTTCTGTGCTGTTAAACTTGTTCCAGATTAATAAACAGATGTTTATAGATAGAGAATAAATTGTGGTGGTGGAATCACATAGGATATTCATACAGGGCTGCTGCTGCCTCTGCATTATTTGAAAGCTTGGGGCTTGCTTTGTTACAGTCCTATGCTACTACCATGTAAGAAGAAAGCTATGTCTCAGCATGATGGCAGGCTGGAGGTGTGAAATCAGAACAAACCCAGATGCGAGGCTCAGTATGGACCTTCAGAGGATCAAAAGGGCTGGAAAAACTGAAAGTAATGTCGGCAGACATTGGTATATTTCTATACCAAAAGCAAAGGAAGGGAGTTGCAGTCTGACAGGTGTGGACAATTAATGTCAAGTTCACTGAGAAGGTGGTTGCAGTCTACTAGGACCCTGGGTCCTAATCTTTGTATTAAATTGTTTTTTTTAATTAAAAAGTGTGGGGAGTGGTAATTTTGGCAGCTGGACACATACACACTGAGGTGTAGATTATGGATGGACAATACAGTGGGCCATTTTCTCCTTCCTTTTACAGGTTCCTTGGTTTATTCTACTTACTGGGCTATCCTGGCAGCCCCGCTAATCTTTGTTATTAAAAACCATTTCAACCATTATACTCTTCTCAAATTATTACTAAATACTTAAGCTTATTCAGTAACCTTAAAGAATAATATCATCTGCCTCAAACAGAAATACTTTGACTAAATTTTACTGTAGAGAATACCTATTTTTCCACTGATTAAGTAGCTGGAAGGAAAACTGCTACGACATGACTTTGTAAGACCTATATCTCTGAAAACACAACTGTATTCTTTGTCCATGACTCTATGATGATGTGGTGAAGGCTTCTGTATGGAATTGTGGGTGTGTTTAATGTGAATTTATATTGGTCTTTATAGACATTTGTGCCAAAACAGTTCTTTTTCCTACTTAAATTTTTTATCATACAATATATTTGGAGCATGTTTTCCCCTTCTCCAATTCCTCCCAGATCCCCACCACCTTCCTCCCAACCAAACTTCCTGAGTTCTGTCTTTCTCTCTCCCTGACCCCTCCAACACCCTCAAAACAAATAATAAAATGAAATAAACTGAAAACCAAAATACCAAAACAAAAAACCAAAACAAAACAAAATGAAACAACCTATACATATATAAACAACAACAACAACAACAGCTCTGTGGAGTCTCTCAGTATTCAGGGATCTGTGTGTTAGAGGAGGCAGGAAGACTGTATGAGCCCAGGTGGTAGATGACACTGAGGAAACAGCATCTTCCAGACGCAGCAGAACTGATGGGCATATGACTTCAGAGACTGGGACAGGTCTAAAATGGTTCCTTTTCAGTGACTGAAGCCCACCAGATAGTCTGCAAGGTCAGTCCACTTTCCCTCAGCACATCAAAAGGGGGTAAAGAGAGACTTTTTTTGTCTTTCCTGCATCTCAAGATGATCTTTTCTCCTTTATATACTAGCCCTATATGCATGGCCATTATATGGTACTTTATTGATGGCCTTATATTGCATGGTAATGCACAGGACCAAACGCTTTCCCATAATCCCCTGCAATGTAAGCTTTTTCCCATAAGCCCTGGCACTGTTACTCAGTCTTGCTTGGCTTCCTTGTACAGTTCTGAGGCTTCTTCTTCACCCAGCTTACTGTTGCGTGCTCTCTGTTATTACTACACACAATTCTCAGATCCTCCCTTTGGTTCCTAGCTCTTTTTCTTATTCTCCTCTCCTCTACCTTTTGCTTTGACTTCTTACTCTCTAAAGTTTGTGGATGCAGACAGCATCCCAGCCTTCTCTTCTCCACCCTGATTTTTTTCTCAGCTGATCCAATATCTACCTACTCCCCTTCCACTCTTAATCTCTGTGATTAATATTCTAGTATGCACCATATTATCCTTTTTTAGAAAAAAAATCTTGCGAAGAGTTACTAGTGTTAAAGGGGCCACTGCTTTTAAACTGGATAGTGTACTATTTGCATAAAGGGCCTACCCAGCAGCTTCAGAGATGGCTCAGCAGTTAAGAGCACTGCATGGTCATCTGGGGATTCGGGTTTGATTCCCAGCACACATATAGTGGCTCATAACCATCTGTCACAGCAGGTACAGGGAATTTAACACACTCTTCTGGTCTCTGAGGGCATCATGCACATACGTGGTACATAGACATACAAGCAGGCAAAATAACCATACATGTAAAATAACAAAACATTAAAATTTTAAAAATGGGCACATCATTGCCAGGGTGGGGAATACCCAAAAAAGGCCTCCACCTTCTCAGAGGAGAAGGGGAATGGGTAGAGGAAGGACTATGTGAGTGGGGGATCGAAGGCAGTGATCAGGATATAAAGTGAATAAACACATTAATTAATGTAAAAAGGGGCACATCATAGGTTCCAGAGAAAGTTTTACAATACTCAAGATAGCTGAAAAAATTCCTCACATTTTACCTGACATTACAACAGCTAGAGATAAAGCAGAGAAACTGCAGGGTATGTACAAACTTGAAGAATGAAAAGTACTAGTGAACCATGGATCAGAGAAATTAATAGATACTAGAGTGTCCCTAGAATTGAGTGAAAATGAAAGCAGAATATTCCAAACCTAATGGAATAAAGTAAGAACAATATTAAGATAATAATAATAATAAATAATAATAATAATAATAATAATAATAATAATAATAATAATAATAAATTCATAGCTATGGGGGCCTGTGTGGGGGAAAAAAACAGAGAGCTTAAATATGTTGCTTAACAATATATCCTCTGAACTTAAAAAGCAAGAACAAACCAAAACTCAAATTAGACAATGGAAAGAAATAAACATCAGAGCAGAAATGAATTAATTGGAAAGAACCAAACACAATACATGAATCAATGAGAAAAAGAGTTGGTTCTTTGAAAAGATAAACAAGGTCAACATACTTAGTCAAATGAATAAAGAATCAGAAAACTTATATTCACAAAGTAAGGGCTGTAAAGGGAGACATGACCACAGATCCAGTAAAATTCAGAAAACCATTAGTATATATTTCGAAAGCTTATATTTCATTAAATTGGAAAATGGAAAAGTTTCTAGGTGTACCAAAATGAAATAATCACACAATAAACAACTTAAGCAGATCTAAAAGTAACAAGAGTAAAGAATAAGAAAAGTCTCCCAACTAAAAAATTGTCTACTGCTAAATTCACCCAGACCTTTATAGGATAATTGACAATAATGCTCCAAAAGCTATTTATTCTCTGAAACAAAAAAGGAAAAGAACATTCTAAACCACTTCTACAAAGCCAATATTACCCAAATACTAAATACTAAATCTGGAATTTGACATGACAGAAAAAAAAGAAAAGAAAATCACAGAACAATTGTCCTGATTTATATAGAATCAGAAATAACCAATACAATACTTACAAAAAGCACTCAAGTACGCATCAAAAATTTCACCATAATCAGGTCAGCTTCATCCCAGAGATACACGGATGATTCAATGCATTTAAGTAAATAAGTGATGAATCGCGCAAATGGACTCAAGGACAGAAATCACACGATCATTTCTCTGTGACCTGCTAGAGGAAAAGGTATGGGAAATGCCTGACAGGGTCTGCGCAGGCAAGCGCTTTGTGGGGACCAGTTGTTCAAAAAAGAAAGATGTACAGTACACAAATGGGACCTGGTGACGTGACAAAGCTTCTACACGGGAAAGGAAACAGTGCGGTGCAGGGAGAACATACAGAACTGGAGAGGAGCTTCCCTAGTTATACATCTGACAAGGGACTGTCGTCTAGCATATACAGCTAACTAAGAAGACAAGAAGCAGAAGAGGAGAAGGAGGAGGAGAAGGAGAAGAAGGAGGAGAAGGAGGAGGAGGAGAAAGAGGAGAAGGAGGAGGAGGAGGAAGAGGAGGAGGAGGAGGAAGAGGAGGAGGAAGAGGAGGAGGAGGAGGAGGAAGAAGAGGAGGAGGAGGAGGAAGAACAGAAAAACCAATCACAAATGAGATGGTGAAATGAACCAGAAAGTTCCAAAAGTGAAGTGCAAATAACCAACACAGATGAAAAGAGTCTCAACTTTACAAGCTAGAGGAATTCGTTTCTTGACATCGCAATTTGAGTTGCAATAATGAGGAAAACAAAAATATGGAGAAAACCCTTGCATACAGCTGGGAGAAATCCGAGCTTCTCCAGCAATGACATGACAGAAGTCAGCACTGAGGTTTTTCCAAAACCAACAATAGGACCCAACTATACCACTCCCCAGAACTATAAATCAACACATCGCACAGACACCCTACAACAGTGTTTACTGTATTTCACTGTGTAGGACAGTTAAGCTATGAAACCATCCCGGATGTCCATGGACAGAGGAATGGATAAGTAAGATTTCATTTATATATACACAATGGAATTTGTTCAGCCATAAGCATAATGAGATTATACTGTTTGCAGGAAAATGGATACAACCAGAGATTATCATATTAAGTGAACTAACTGAGTCTCGGAAAGACAAGTATCACATTACTTTCCCATTTGTGGGCCCTAAATTTTATATAGGTACATAAAATCAAATATATACAGATGAAATGAAAGTAGCTGCCTGGAAAACAAGGGAATATGGTCAAGAAAGGAATGTAGTAGACAGAGGAAAGAATGTGCTCCAAAATCATTGCACAGTTCCATAAACATGTGTCCTGTGACTGTATAATAAACAACGTTTCAACTACTATCCTGGACTCTTTAGAAAGTACCAGGTTGAACAGTTACAAATTAAATGAAACATAGTAACAGTAATACGCCAAACATAAAACTACCTCTGGATTCCAAGTGCTGGGTTTTTAACAATCATAAAATATACTCAAAGAAGAAATCTCTGCATTTATCTTGACGAAGCACCCAGAGAGATCTTTTTTGTCGTCCCTTAGAAGTACTCCCTTCATGGTCTTTTCAAGAGAAAGCCAACAGGCATACGTACATGATGGTGTTGATGCCCGAGAGCTGCTGGAACATCTGTAAGCCACATCCCACAACTAACGCTCGTCGAGTCGGGGGATAGCTCAGCATCCTGCAGATTACAGGTCCAGCTGTTTATTACGGAAGAAAGAGAGAAAGACAAGGCCATTACTTTTAGCTCTCATGGAAATTTTATGTGAAATTAATACCACTGGGCATTTTTGAAATAGGAGTTTTGTGGGAAAATAGGAACAATGTATTCCTTCTAAAACCGACAGTTTGTTATTCCAAAAGCAACACCAGAGAATTCTGATAGCATCTCATGGGTCCTGTTTAGATACACATAACTGAATCTGTCATACAATTATTCTTCCTTGAATCCTTTCCAGTTCCAATTATTAATGATGCCTTTTGTGTTTCTACTTTCCCCACAATTAAATATGACTTAAGATGCATTCATGGGGGGTCCTTTACAAAGTAACTGGTAAAAACAACCACATGAAATAGCATTTCTTACAAAAGAAGAAAGAAAGGGAAGGGGAGGGGAGGGAAGGGGGAAAGAAAAGAAAAGAAAAGAAATGAAAGGAAAGGAAAAGAAAGAAAAGAAAAGAAAAGAAAAGAAAAGAAAAGAAAAGAGAAGAAAAGAAAAGAAAAGAAAAGAAAAGAAGAGAAATCCCACTCTATTCTGACATCAAGGAATTTAGGCATAATATCAGTTCTGGAGATGGATCCACTGAGTAGTATCAAAGTGTAATAAATATGATGCCTATTGTGCACAGACATGCATAGGTATGGAAATGTTTAAAAACGGAGTTGGTCTTGAAGAGTCACTCAGCGATCATTTTCAAATACTAAAGCCAAGGCTAGTGCAATGCTGTAACTGGTAAAGGAACTTGGCAACAAGTCTAATGACCCCAAGTCCTTCCTGAAGACCCGCATGACCAAGGGAAAGAAAGAGAGAAAAAAAGAAAGAGTGCCTCCAAGTTGCCCTCTGACCTCCACATGCACACTACATGTGCATGTATGTGCAAGAACACACAAATGCACATGCACATACACACTACACTCCCAAATAAGTAAATGTAATAAAATATAAATGGGATTTTACACAGCCTAGATCATTTGGATAGCTGTGACATCTAAATCGCTGAGGCCTCTCGCAAGGTGACTGGCCTGAGTCACAGAGCACACTTTTCTACTGTCAAAAGGGATTGCCTCAGAATGCCAGCTAAACTGTATATGGTCCTTGCTGGGCTAGAGACTCCTCATAGAATCCAGAACACCCCTGCTGTTAGAAGAGATGGCTGTGATTCCCAGGATGCCAACTTTTTAATTAAAGCACTTTCCCTGAAGGTCATGCATCATCTCCAAACCCTAAACTAAGTGAATTAAAATCCAAGTAAATCTCGCTACTTCAGGAACTTTCTGAGAGTCACATATTTAGTTTGCAGAAATGGTAAAGAATGTGTATTGTGTCTATAACAAACATTAATATGGGATGTGGAGGCAGAATATTAATTAGAACTGAACGTGTGGGGCTAAGCCTATTCCGATGCCACGAACATATGATTAAAATCACAAAACTTGACATTCTGAAGATATTTCTGTCCCTCAATGTCAAGGCGTCAGAGTCAGCCTTGAGGAGCACTGCTGGTTGCTCAAAGCTCAATAAAATGACAAGTCATCTAAACAGAAGGCTAAACAAACGCCATCTATAAGACTGACATAGAACAATTCGTTCTATCAGAGATGCTGTGTGAAACCAGCAAAGGTCAATCATCTTATTGTGACCGTGATGGTGATGAAATATATATGGATCAATCGTCTCAAAGATGGTGAACTTCTATGCAAACATCAATTTCTTTAAATGAACTGTAAAAGAAGGGATGTGGACAGATTTATGTAGACCCCTACTTTTCCCCTAAAGCAAAACATTTGCACAAAGTATCACTTACTCTGTTTATTAGGAATAAATTTTAATGACAACCAAATCAAACTATACACACCTTATCTTGACCTTTCACAGGTCAGAGACTACCTTCTCTTTGTTCACGGCGTCTATAACAATATCCAAAGTGTGTGAGTACTTCCACTATTGCATTGTATCATGAACTGATAGACAAGTAAGGTCACAGGGAAAAGATTATTAAGGAATTAGGATCAAAGTTTGCCTCGCCTTAATATCAAAAGGTTGACGAGCACATATTTCTTCTCTAGCTCCTTATAAAATCTAGATTTTCTATTTTCTTTTGGTTTGAACTTCCTGAACAATAAGCCATGCCAGTTCCCCTATTCTACTAGATATTTTTCATCAAAGAGTTTTGATCAGACAGCTGCAATATGCTTATGCATAAATAAAATAAAGAATTTCCTTTTTTAAGGTCATAAATCTAGTTTTTCATAGCATCAGGACTGGCTTCAGAGGTGAAAGCCATCATTAATCCTTTATATCACAGAAGCAGCTTTTATATCACAGAAGCAGCTTCTCTAACACAGGAGTATATTTAGTTTTTATAGTTAAATACATTTTTTATAGTCAAGAAGTTTATGTCTAATTGTTTCAGACATTTGCATCTTGAGATACAGAAGTTTCTGTGCGAACATTAAAGCTTATGGCCAGCTAACAAAGGCCAGGGAAGCCCCTCAGATACACGCTGCAGTGAGGAAGAGGCTGAGGAGTCGGCGTGCTCTGCACTCTTCCTTCATTTTAAGGAAGGAAGACCTCAGACCACACTGACCCAGGTTTGACATGGGCTCTGCAGCTCACATAAAAGAGACAGTCCTACCAGCAGCCCTTCCTGTGGATGCACGACCTGGTGTGATCTTAGCCTGCTGATTGTTATCCGAGGGCTGGAAAACATACTAGGAGCTGTGTGTGCTGTCTAAAACCTCAGCTTTTGACTTGTATTTGCAGGTAAGATGGAATAAGGGTTTATCAGCATTACTTCTTCAAAAGCAAGGGCTAAAGGCTAGGCAAAAAGTCCACAAGAAAGAGGCTTCTATGCTACGGGGCGAAGAGTCAGGATAGGAAGCAATCCCCGAGTCTTAGGGAAACAAGTGTTGTGGAATCTGCCCTACTATGCTCCCAGGTAAGTGTCTCAGAAAAAAAAGAAAAAAATCCCGAGCTAAGCACAGGGCTGGAAAGCAGGCAGATTGCCTGTGGTGAGGTGGGAAGGCACCTCAGAATACGGAAGTGGATGCTATGCAGGCTGGAGCGAGCAAAGGGCTAGGGATGAGGGAGATTTAGAGAAGGAGGGAGAATTTGGAGTACTAATCAGTGGGTGTGTGAAAAGAGACTCCACTAGTGAGGAAAGAACCACAGAAGAGACTTAGAGAAAGCATTCCAGGACTTAACTAGGGCCAGGGAAAGCAGCTGCCCCTAGCAACCAGAGTTAAAGCAGGCATGATCCTGCATGAAGCTTTTTACAAAGTTTGAACCTGAACTGCACCCTCCCACCACCACCCTCAACCCCCTAACTGTGAAACCCAAAACAAACAAACAAACAAACAAACCATCAAAGAAACAAACCCTGAGGGCCTTTCCTTAATAATACTTCAAATTCAGCTCTATATAGACTTGGGTATCACCTTAAAAAAGCTTAAGAAAAACTATCTATCTTGACTATTGTAATGGTGGTGGTTTTGAGACAAAGTTTCCTGGAGCCAGGAAGGGTCAGAACTAGCTAAGGCTACAGACAGTCTTGAGTTCATGGTTCTCTTGCTCCAGCCTCTCAAATGGCAGGACATACAGGCTTGTGTGGAATACTTCTGGTCTAGGAGACATTGGGGAACCCATCTCTGGGCCTTCAGTGTATTAGGTTAGCCTCTAGTAGACATACTCGGCACCTAAGACAACTTGAAATAGCATCCCACAGCATAGATCAAGAGCAAGAGGAAGGAAAGGTGTAATATCAACAAAATTTAAAACTATGACTTTCAAAAGACAGGTCATCACGACAGGTCATGAAATCCTGTTTGTCGGGAGAACATTACATTCCTAAAGTTCATGTATGTACTGATATTATCAAAATGTTCGAACAACTTCCGGGAGGAACAGAGCGACTCGGTTTCTCTCCAGTGTAGAACCAGGCAAGATGTCAGTGGGAAGCAAAAGACAGCAACGATTCTATCAAAAAACTGTCCTGGGGATAACTTTGGGAAAGGGGGTTTTTGTTTAAGATTTATTTTCATTTTTTCTTATGTGTATGTTTTTGCCACTGTAGGTATATACCATGAATGCCATGGCAGTCAGAAGAAGGTCAAAGTCCCAGGTGACCGGCAGGTGGTTATGAGGTGTCCAACTTGGAGGTGGGTAGGTCTCAGCAAGTCCATATATCCAGACCTGAGCTCAGACTGTACTTACAGAAGGATTTTGGTAGTTAGATAAAATCCAGCATTCGTCAGACACTTGTGAAACAGGTTTTCAGTCCCACCAAAAGGAGTCATTTCCCTTGCCTTGGGCAAAAGGGACATATGGCTCTCCACTGATGTTTACCTGCGGCACCTATCAGCCTATCAAAGCCCAAAGCTCCTACAGTAGGCCGCTGGCCCTTGTCACCTCAGATCCCCACTCTCTGTATACCTGCTGCCCCCTGTCCCACCTCCCTCACTATTCTCCATTTTTTCCTATCTCTATATTCCCCATCCCTCAAGACCCCCCTACCCACTTCAGCCTCTATCACTACTTTCAAATATCACTAGTCAAGTCCAGAATGCTTTGTTTGTTTGTGTGTTTGGTTGGTTGATTGGTTTGGTTTTTTTTCTCTGCTCTGGACTCTACGAGACACCTCTGGATATTTTCACACTTTTTATGCACAATAAAAACCTTCTCCCTAATGGAACAGTCATTTCAACAATTTCTACACTATGACCCCTCGTGAACAGGTGCAGCTATCCAAACTCTGACACATGACCCAGAAAGGAGCTATACACATTCTTCAGAACAAACAAATAAAAAACCAATAGGTGCTTAAGAGAACAGATTACAAACCAGCTATAATGTCTTGAAACAGATCTCTAAAAGTAATCTCAATTCAAGTGTTCAAGCTGGTGGAATGAAAATGTTCTTTGACTGATAATGCTGTTTAGAAATCAGATAAAGGGTACCCAGAAAACAACTTCTAATGCTATAGGATAATTCTAAGAACCAAGTGATGGTGTGGAAAATGTCAAAGTCTACTAAAATCCACAGAGCTAAAACCTTAGCTTCAATCTTAAAAAACCAAAAAGGTCCAAGGAAGCCCATAGGAAGAACAGGCCAAAAATAATAGCAAAATCCACAAAATAGCAAAAAAAGACAGTTTACACGAACCAGTGAAACCAGAAGCTGGTTCCTAGAAAAGATGAATAAACCTGTAAGTTTCAAGCTAGACTGTGGAAGCCAAATGAGGATCCTTTTAAAACTATCCTGGTCCAGAGTTTTGCCCTAAAATGGCTAAAAACTGCATAAATATGGGTTCAAGATGAGATTACACTAGATTACATGGCCTGTCTGCAGTGGAGCACTATGAGAAGGTGCAATGTTCAACACAGGGGAAATGACAGGCGCTATCCTGACCTAGAAATAGGTTATAAAACATACACACTGACACATTCACAGACATATAAACTCACAATACATGCATATACAGAAATAACCATATATACACATACACACATGAGCACATATAAACACACATGTACATGTGCACACATGTGTACGCACATAAACACATGTACACATACACTCATGAACACATACACACAAATATATATAGACACACATGTATATACATAAACACACATGTACACGTACACATACACACACGCAAACACACACACACACACACACACACACACACGATGCCTTCACTTCAACCCGATCAAAGTGATTTGTTAGTTTATTCACCAGAACTGTGAGACAATTTTCTACTGAAAATAACTTTTGAATTGTATGTATGTATGCATGCATGCATGCATGTATGCAGGTATGTACGTACATACATGACAACTCTATGTCATGACATGCTTGTGGAGGTCAGAGAACTATTGGCAGTAGCTGATTCTTTGCTTCTATCACGTGGGTTCTAGAGATTAAACTCAAGTTGTTAGACTCAGTCTTGGTGACAGGCCTTTACCCACCGAGTTGTCCTGCCAGCTCAAACTTTCAACTCTTACAGTCTACATAGAATAGATTTTCTTAGAGTATCTTGCAGGGTCAACCCTGTTCCCTTAGAATTTACTCCCTTGAGAGGAATGTCTCTACCCACCCAAGCAATGACACAGGCAAAAGGTTTCCTGGCATCTCCTGAGCAATGAAACCCGGTGAGCTGAAGGGGATTATGCCAACAGCTCCCATTCAGTCTTGAGATGTGTGTATCCTGAGCATATTAGGCGGTCATGATAAATGCTCATATGTTTTCCATTGTTCCTCTGTCCCTGCTTTGAACCCTGAGCATCTCAGAATAATCACTGCACAGAATGTCACAACCATGCCATTGCCCAGAGAGCCCTGGTCCTGAATCTCTAATTCGTCTTTAAAACCCGTCACTGGCAGGTTGAGATATACTTTTTAAACTATCAACCTTGGGGGAATTTGTTACAGCAGCCACTGCACACTAATATAGAGAGAAATGTGAGAGGAAACAAATGATCAGTATCAGGAATAAAAGAATGACACTCGAAATAGTAAGAAATTAAGACAGTATCAGAAATAATTTGATGCCATCAAATCAGTCATCTTAAAACAACAGACAGATTCTCCAAAAATATGAAACCTTCACAGTCCAGAGAGGGCCCAAGTAGTCAGAAGTACAAGTTATAAAATAAACTATTTATTAAACATTTTGGAGGGTGGGAAGACGGCACAGTGGTTAAGAGCACTTGCTACTCTTCCATAGAACCTGAGTCCATTTCCTACCACCATGTCAAGCTCCATGGAATCGGACATCCTCCTCTGGCCTCTGTGGGTAGTCACATATGTGCCATACACTCACACAGACACAGAAACACATACACACTAACACAGACACACAGACACATACAGACACACAATATATGCACACACATAGTTGTATACACACATACATACATAAACACATATAAACATATACATGTACACACACACATTTGTACACACATAAACATATGTGCACACACAAACACACATGCATATATATACACACACATGCACATGCACATACACATACACACATACACACACACACACACACACACACACACACACACACATACAGCTGGACTCTTAGTCCAAGCTGACTTGTGTCACATGGGGGAAGGCTGTCAAGAGCACCACAGAAAAGGTTTGTGAGTCATAGAAATTTCAATCTCTTGCTTATTTGGATGGTTAGTTGCTATTTCACCTGTGCTATAACTTGTCAAATTACTTGCTTTAAACATGTTCTACTTGTTATATATAAATTATGTCAGTAGACTCTTTAAAAAACAACAAACCAACAGAAAAGATTTCAGGTGTCAGGAGACCAACATGGTGAAATGGACAGTGATATCCCAAGGGCACATTCCCTCTGCTTATGAGAGGCACAAGCCTCTGTTAATTAGTAACCAGATTATTAATTGCCAGAGCAGTGCTGACCTGGCCCATTCAGGAATGCGGGGGAAGCACTGCA